>CM069455.1:9455878-9543279 GCA_035610835.1 Ophiura sarsii
ACAATGGTGAAAAGTGGACCAGCTTGGTATTCACCTCTCATTTTTAAAAGGCTGTATCTCTGGATGCAGGTTACCAAATGAGATGAGGTAAAAAGCCCTGTATTCAGAAATAATCATTCTTTAATAAGAGTATTTAGTTATTACTAGTACAGTTATGGTCTGGAATTGTTTATGATATATTTTATGAATGTATCAAATCTTTGTATTCACACTGTATTTGTCATGTTTGTGACAATTGCTTGTAGTTTGTTGGAAAGGTAAGAAGTCAGTGTGCAACATCTGTCATCATTTGTGTTATGCTGTTTTTATGCAACAGAGAATGATCTTTGAGGTTGATTCTGAGATCATTGATTGTAAATCAAGTTGCCTATTATATTTTTATAAAGAAAAGACAAGGTATTGTATTAAGCTATGTTAGCTTTTCTCTTCAGGATGAGTGTCCTGAACTAATGTTAGCAAAATCTGTCATCATTTGTGTTAAGCTGTTTTTATGCAACAGAATGATCCTTGAGGTTGATTCTGAGATCATTGATTGTACATCAAGTTGCCTATTATATTTTTATAAAGAAAAGGTATTGCAATAAGCTATGTTAGCTTTTCTCTTCAGGATGAGTGTCCTGAACTAATGTTAGCCAAATCTGTCATCATTTGTGTTAAGCTGTATTTATGCAACAGAACGATCCTTGAGGTTGATTCTGAGATCATTGATTGTACATCAAGTTGCCTATTATATTTGTATAAAGAAAAGGTATTGCATTAAGCTATGTTAGCTTTTCTCTTCAGGATGAGTGTCCTGAACTAATGTTAGCAACATCTGTCATCATTTGTGTTAAGCTGTATTTATGCAACAGAACGATCCTTGAGGTTGATTCTGAGATCATTGATTGTACATCAAGTTGCCTATTATATTTTTATAAAGAAAAGGTATTGCATTAAGCTATGTTAGCTTTTCTCTTCAGGATAGGAGTGTCCTGAACTAATGTTAGCCAAATCTGTCATCATTTGTGTTAAGCTGTATTTATGCAACAGAACGATCCTTGAGGTTGATTCTGAGATCATTGATTGTACATCAAGTTGCCTATTATATTTGTATAAAGAAAAGGTATTGCATTAAGCTATGTTAGCTTTTCTCTTCAGGATAGGAGTGTCCAGTATCATCTTACATCTTACTGACGAGGACGATTACATAAGAATAAATTACACAGATATGTTTAATGCTAGCAGTAGCTGTTTATTTGTTTGTTCAACTTGATTATCCTTTGTAGGCACACTCATATTATAGCAATCTGGTTGCAAGGGAAAAGAAAGTCACAATAGGCTAGTGTATATAAGAGAATACATAGTTGGTCCAAAGTCCTAAATCCGATGGCATAAAATGACAATTGACAAGTGCATTATTCCTGAATTTTTGGGCTACAAAATGAGCCCAATCTGTAAAAAGTGTATTATTTGGGTTACAAAAGGCGGGCAATAGTTTTACGAGCGTAGCGAGTAAAAAAATATTTTGAGGTTAAAAAAGTCTCACTCTGAACATTACTCTGAACTTGACAGCCCTGCCGTATTTGAGTCTGATAATTTTCATCCCCCCCACTCAAAAAAAGTAGTTACGCCCCTGCCATCTACCACAACTGTCTGTTTTCTTGAGGTCAACCAGTTCTGTATCCATGTATATGTCTTTCCATTGATACCATACCATTCTAGTTTATGAAGCAATCTTTGGTGTGGAACAGAATCAAAGGCTTTTTGAGAAATCCAAGATTAGACAGTCGATTTGTTCTCGCTTGTCCAGGCTTCTGGCAAGGTCCTCTATAGTGGTGAGTAGTTGGGTTTCACAGCTATATCTCTTCCTGAAGCCATGTTGATAAGGACTGAGTATGTTGTTTTTGTCTAGGTGCTTCCTGATATTGCTGGCTAAGATATGTTCCCACATTTTACAGGTCACACTTGCAAGGGATACAGGCCGCTAGTTTGCTGGATCACTTCGGTCCCCTTTCTTGAAGATGGCTGTTACATTTGCCATTTTCCAATCCAGTGGGACATCTCCGGTGCATAACGACTGTGTGAAAATTTTCTGTAGGATAGGAGCCAATATAGGAGCAAAGTTTTTCAACATCCAGGTGGAAACTTGGTCAGGTCCCATTGCCTTCTTAGGATTTAGCGCAGACAGTAGTTTTTCAACTCCATTTGTGGTGATGTCTATATTCTCCATACTGTTGTGTATACTGGGGCCTTTTGATGGTAGCGTGTCGGTGTCTTCGATGGTAAAGACAGATTTGTATTGATGAGATAGTGCTTCAGCTTTCTGTTTTGCTTGGCTTACAAGCTTATTCTTCCATTTGAGGGGTGGTATTCCTATCTTGTCGATCTTCAGGGACTTGACATAACCCCATAACTTTTTAGCTGGATTTCCTGTGTCTTCTTCCTCAAATAGTCCATCAATGTATTTATCATGGGCCTGTTTAAGTGCTGCAGTGACTTCATCTTTAAGCTTTTCGTATTTTGCTCGATCAGCTACATCATTGTACTTTTTCCAAGCATTATATTTTCTGCGCCTCTTTTTCATTAGTTTCTTGATGTTCTTATTCATCCATGGAAGGTTCCATCTGCCAAACAGCATTTTTGTTGGTATATGGCTGGCCATGGTTTTCTCAAGAGTTTCCTTGAAGAGGGTCCAGTTTTCAGAACAGAATCTATCATTGCTGGTAGAAGTGAAGCTCTCTGCAAATGTTTTAAGATCATCCGCGATACCTTCTACATTTGCCTTCTCTTAAACATATGGATTGATCTTTGTTTCTTCTTATTTCTGTGAATGTTAGTGTCACATTCTGCTCCGACTGCTTCATGGTCGCTCATGCCGGGCAAGATTTGGATATTATGAATGCTGTCTGGTATCGTGGTATCAGTATGTTACCCTGTCTGGTTGGTTCCAAGACATGTTGCTCAAAATGGAAATTTTCAACAATGTCTAACATTGTCTCATTTACCTCTTTGCCATATTGTGAATTGCCATTGATGCTGTAATTCTGCCAGTTGATGGATGGTAAATTGAAATCACCAGCCAGGATCAGTTTTGGAATTCCACTCCCAAAGACTTTCTCTAAATCAGAATGTAGTGAAAGTAGAGATGCAGGATCACAGTTAGGCTGTCTGTAGAAGGAGCCTACATATATTGGTTTGGATTTCCAAACTTGAACTTTAAACATCACCAATTCGCAATTGTTTCCAACACCTTTGACCTCATTCACGATCATGTTATCCCGATAGGCAATGAAAACTCCACCACCAAATGCGTTTCTGTCTTTTCTCTTAACAAGATAACCTTCAGGAAAAACTTCAGAGTCTTTGTAATTTTGGTCTAATTTGGACTCTTGTCCCATGACTAGATCTGGTTTCTCGGTTTCTATGATTGAGGCTATGATGGAGGTTAGATTTTGGTACTTATAGATTTTGGTACTTACTCAAGGCCATGAAGGCATTATAGTGTTGAAGGGAACCAATTTAATAACCTAACCATTTTCTTGACCAGACTTATTGCATAGTAATAGTCTATTATAAAGCAATTTAGAGTCTCCTGGGGAGGTCAATAACTTCTAGTTCTAATCCTCTTTTATTAAGTTTATTGATTCTTTTGACATGTTTGTCCTATGCTGGGCATGCATGGATTAACATAGGCCTAATCCCTACTTATCATTTCTGGAGCAATCAATAACTTCTATTCATAAACATCAGATGCCTTCAAGATGAGATCAAGGAGAATATATAATAGGAGGGGAGGGGACACTTAGCTCATTTGCATATTTGCTCAATATATGATTAACCCCGTGAACCCAGTCAAAGGTCGCCTCGGAGAGTCGAGGGGACTTTTCTATTGTTCTCTAACGACAGCGTTGGGACAGCGCATGAAGCTTCGTGTACAGAGTTGGCGATGAGCGATTGAGAAGTATAACAAAAGCATACATAAACAGATCATAACATGAATAATGCAATTCAACATGTCACACAACGTTCAGTCGAGCGACCGTATAAACAGTATACAAGATGCCATTTATTGTGTTCGAAATGTCAACGTTTTTACCATTCTTTCCAAAATAAGGAGTATAATCACATTACAAACACATTTTGTGCGAGAGTAACATATAAATATGGTTTAAAATGGCACGATAAAAATCCGTTCGTTATGTTTTATCTTAGGAGATAAACAAATATGTACACATTTTCTCATAATACTTTATGCTGCTATTCATTAGATGGTTATAGCATATGCACGGCGCAAAGTGCAAGGCGTCTCATTTAGGCCCACAGGCCGGGCGGGCTAGAGAAGTGCTCAGAACCGGGACTATATTAACAATACACTCAACTTTAAAAAAATGAAACCCCGAATTCTACTGTCGCTCTGTTACGGTCGTATAGTCAGCCCCGGATTCCACCGTCACTCTGTTGCAAGTAAGTGTAAATTCGCCACAACATGTGGGCACTACCGTATAGATTTATTGACTGTACATCATGCCTTTCGTCGGTACAACTCGGACTTATCCCGTCTGATAAGTCCACCTCCCCTCCCTATGGCCCTGTTTAAAGCTGGCTACGCCACTGATTCGCGCATGTTGATGAGCCGGCCCGCCGCAGTGGTCCGCATTGCGGCGTTATTGGTCACTCTTGATCATAGTTCGGCGTGGCCCCTCGCTACACGGCTCCTCACGGCGGCATTATTATCACATCAAACCACTTCTGGATGTTATCATCAATCAATGCATTGTCGGCTGCTTTAGTCAAAATTAAATATTATATACCAAGGGATAAACAACTGTCACTGGATATACCCACTTTGCCTATCTGTGATATACCATTGAACTGAACCGTCAAAGAAAGACACGCGCATGAACCTTTTCCGTGAACTTTTCCTGATTGAGCTTTTCCACCCCAAACTGGCCGGAGCCCGGGGGTTAGATCTACGGTTGATTAGCGCATTACAAGAAGTTGTGTCACTTGCCATGCAGCTTGCTTACTTGCTTGCTTAAGGCGTCCCGAAGGGACGGACTTCTGTGATGGCCTTCCATACTGGTCTTTCAAGCATGCAGTTTTTCATGTCCTGCCTAGGTGTCCTGTATCCTTTGATAAAAGCTTGATGTAATTCTTTCGTGGTGGTCCTCTAGCCTTGTGTCCATGCTTGGGTTGCCACAGGAGAACTTTGGAGACTGCTTCCTCTTCCCTCTCTGATATTGGTAGCAGGTTCCCATAGATCTTTGTTGGTGGTACATTAAGTGCTTTTCTTAAGAGGCGAGTATAGCCATGCAGCACATACTCATTAGGAATTTGTCCACAATTTTGATGGACAAATCCAAAGCGATCGGACGCATGCGTAGAAAAAAAATTGGTGTCCCCTTGACTCTTCAGAGGGCCTTTTCGATATTCAGACGATGGCGGACATAGGTTCGTGTGACGAATATTGTAGGTGAAATTCGATGTGGGAACGCTCGGACTGTAGGGAACGATTATATTTTTGACTTCAACAGCGCCAGGGCATCGTTCGGGGACCGTTTGATTATCACTCAGGTCGTGTCAGTATGAAATTAGGTAAAACACTCCGACATAACATTGAAATCAACGGAGATTCAAAGATATGGCCGTTCGTGTCCACTATGGTCTGGTTCTTTTCATTTTCGACTTCACAAATGACGTATTCATTGATATGATTATTCATTGTATATTCATGTACGTCGATGCTTTCGGCGATTCGAACAATAGAGTGTCAGGGGCCTGATGAGATGGATGCTGATTACGCAATCTGCCACAGATTAGTTTTTTACAAGCATGGACTTATTTTATAGACTGATTAAGTCTGCATGATTAAGTCTGTGTTTCAAGAAAAGGTTAGCTTCCACCTTACACACTTGCCTGAGTACCAAAATCATAGATTTTGGTAGCAAGGAATAGGTACAAACCACCCTCCATAGACTCACGACGTCGCAAAATTCACATTGTGTGTCAGCATTGCCGATTTTTCACCTCAATATTTCCCCCAAAATGAGGATGCTTGATCAACATGAACTCAAATGTACTACCATTAGGTCGAGTTAAACTCTTTGTTGGTATTACTATTGTAATTGAGTTCTAGGAATAACATGTGAGTCATTTTGAAAGATTTTAGTTATATTTGATGTGCAAATGATCATGATGATGATTTAAAAATGTCATTTTCGCGACGTCAGATGTCAACGTCTGAGAGTGAGTAGTACAGGAAACCCATACGATAGGGACAGATAGTGAAACATTGCAAAATATGATGAATAATACTAACTGATGACAAATAACAATAGAATAGATTTGTTGTACTAGAGCCTGAGTGGTGGTGTGGCTTTAATAGTGTAGTGAAGCATGAACAATAGTAAAGCTACCATTGGCCTTGGGGCTAAGGAAATCCATACGTTGTTTTTTATTTTTTTCCCCACCAAAAACATGCAAAATACCCTATGATGAATAATAGGTCGCCCCCGGTCATCTGGGTACTTACTTTGTACCGTTTGCCGTTGACAACAAACCAGATGTTTTAACAACCTATCAATTATATGCTCTACTCAACCATTCCCAGGTAGGATCGCGTCATGCTGTGTATCTGTGTAAATTGCCTTTATTTACCTCTTTTGGTTGCGGTCAACGGCATGGGACAATACTCCGGGGTGACCTATACCAACAGATGACAAATTACACTAAGTATGACTTGCTGTACTATAGCTAGACGAGGGGGCTAGGCGCTAGCCTGCTTTGCCTCTCTAGTCTCCGAGTATGGCGTACATGAATAATTCTCTCCCCATATAGACTTAACATGCTTTGTATAGGCTGTGTTCAAATCACTGTAAATCTAGCTATGGAGTCTATGAAATTTTGATATGTTCTAACAAACGGTATACTTTAACATGAAAATAAAATGAATGTCATCAGGTAGATATTTGGCTATGGAATCGAATTTGTTAAAGCCGGCACGTCAGAGCGTAAATGATTTTCACAAACACAAACGGTATACTTTAACATGAAAATAAAATGAATGTCATCAGGTAGATATTTGGCTATGGAATAGAATTTGTTAAAAGCCGGCACGTCAGAGCGTAAATGATTTTCTTACTTAAGTTATAAGTCGGCTTTTATACCCACGGTTGCAGCGTACGTGTAAATCAGTCCGTAAAATTATATTTCAGCTAAAATCACATCAACATTCCAAGGAATACGCAGAACACTTATTTGACACAAAAAACAAAATTATGATTAGTTCAAATTGCTACCATTCTTTCCATCAAATAGGGACTATTGTCGTACTCAACTTTGCCGGAAGTGCAGCGCATGACCGAATTAGTGGTGTATGCCCTCTAGTGTTATGGTAGTAGTCCCTAATTAATACAGGACTCCATGGATGGAGTTATTGAGAAGGTGGTAAGGTAAAAAGGAACCAGAACCGTGCCCTCTAAAATGCGAGACTGTGACTAATGTCTAAATTTTGTTTTTCACGGACATCTGTCCTCCTTTAAATATTCCAAGCTTACATTTCGAGGGTTTAGTGCAACAAAGGGCTATTTGCATTTTTGGCCAAAATGAGATTTTGATATCAAAATGATCTGCACAAGATCAGGAACCTAATTGTGACACGATCAAGAGGAATGAGTCGGATGTCGACCCTGGTCGAAAATGAGTTTTTAATATAGTTTTAAAGAAGACACTTAAAGCTTTCAGGAACTGAAAACCCCATGTCAATACGACTTTTTGTTTTAAAGTTATGTCAAATTATGTACTTTAACTTCCATCAAAACTTATAGATACCCCTCGCACTAAATTGGCTATATCTCAATTTGGGACTCCACGACATCCGACTCATTTCTCTTGATTGCGTCACAATTTTCCTAATGATTTATAATGCACAACTTTCTATTGTAACAATTATAATCTTTTAACATGTCAAAACCAGAAGGTGACAATGATGGGTACAAATCTTTAATTCACTTTTTCCTCAAAATAGCCGAAATGCAGATAGCCCTTTGTTGCACTAAACCCTCGATTTGATCCTTGCATTTGAAGAGAAATATGGGCCACAGATCATAAACTACCTACATTTTTTGACCAAATGTACATGTTCCATGATAGTGGGTGTCTATTTTAATAATACCCATTTCATGACTGTGAAAAGCATGTGAGAAGAAAAAAATGCTTCCTTCCCTCACTCTTTCCCCAAACTTTCCGTCATGTGGTCAAAAGGCTAGAATCCTGTAGCTTTTTGGCTAAATGTTTATAGAACTTTTGTATTTCTTTTATTATTTTTAGCTCAGTGCTTAGTATTCAATAATGTCGACGACGCAAGATGAAGATTGGACACCACAGAGTGAGGGCGTGGCTGAGCGTTTCAATTCCTCGCTAGAGGAGAAAAGTCGTGGCTCAACTTGGAATGACCCAGAAATGCAAGCTTTGTTGATTCTACTGAAAGAGGAAGTTGATAGCAATGCTACAGAGTTTCATAGTACTTATAGAAAAGGACCATTTTACAGGTAGGTTTCACAGTAGCCTAAGCGTTTATCCAATAATGCTACAAATTATGTAATAGAAAGGTTTATTTTCTTTTGTTCAGATCCGGCGAGGTAAACTATGAACTTTGCAGGAACATTTATGTTACAACAAACAGCCATATAATTATATGGGACAGGTTGGTTGAGAAATTGAACCCATGATTCCTGTGTGGGAGCCCTAGAGCGTGGCTGTGCTCCCAGGCCATGCTGCACTAGATTAACTGTTTTGGCAAAGTCGTTGATATAGATATTTAGTATGGAGTTATTCAAGCATCACATTTCTTACGCGTTGCTGATCCCCATTTTTTCTTCTTTTTCTTGAGACATCAGGTTGCCCACCCTTAGGCCAGGTGTAGAGGTAGTTCCTCCCACTACCACCCTTTATTACTGTGGGAGCTATACTCTTTTCAACTCAAGTATGAAGTTCAATCTGTATGTATTTTATTCATTAAAGGTAAATAAAACCTCTTCTAGGAATATTTGGACCTCCCAGGTAGGGTTGGTCAGTCGGTCAATTTTTTCTTCTTCAATTTTTCAAAAAATTCTAGGTTTTTAATTTTTTTTAATTGAACAAAAAAAGAAATCCATTTTTGTTTCAACATTAAAAAAAAAAATCAAACATTTTGTTCCCCCTATAATTAAAAAACAACAGCAGTATGTCATTTGGTCTGTAGGACAGGATTTTTAGTAATTCTGTGACAGTGCGGATTCTTTGATGTGCTGCTAAATAGTTTTTAAATCAGTTTCAAATCGAGTATGAAGGCAGTTATGCCACTATAGTCAACTCATAATGCTATGGACATAATTCCAACAATGCTTGTTGCGTATGTGCCTAAACCCGGAAGTGTGTACCGGGCGGTTAAAAAAACCCACTGCACATCCTGATTGGTCGATTGTGAAATCGTCACGTGCATGCATGCATAGTTATTCCTGCATTTTATGCATTTGGATGGAGCTCCGCGAACGACAACAAAACATGCTTGCATAAAATAGCTTGAATTGTGTTCATAGCATTACAACAGTGACTGTCATTAGTACCATTACAGCTGTGGTGACTTATCATTACAGCTCTTAGCCACAGATCCTACATCATTAATTTGTGTGTGCTATATATGGAGAGGGTACTTTGTGCGCCATATTCCATACAATATCTACGGCAATGTATATCAACGAGCTGCATTCTCTGGTTAGAGTTAGACTGAATTGAATGCCAGATGGTTATGAACTGCCTAGTTTTAAATAATTATAGAAGCCTGATTATAGCAAGCAAGACACTCACAATTTTCTCTATATTTTGATGTTGTTTTTTATAATTATGTTGGGGCTGTTATCTTATTCTTAGATGTATGATTGGCAAATGAAATAGTTCATTCATGATTCAATACTGAAGTGTCTCATAAATATTTCTCACTATCCACTCCGCAGAAAACTCTCTGATAGAATGACGGCCATCGGGTTCAATCGTAGAGGCGAGCAGATCCAGTGTAAAATCAAGAAATGGAAAGCTCAATATATGAACGTGGTGCGTCAAAGAGCGCAGGGTAAACGTGTGACGTGTCGCTACTTCAAAGATCTTGCGGAAATATTTGCCGACTCTATGGATAATAAGCTTGGTGGCACAGCGTTGGCAGAGGACGGGAATGATATCGTGGAAATTGACCTCTCACAAGGGGGCGCTATTCAGGACAATTTTTTTGGTAAGTATTTTTCAATAAAAAGTATTCTATAAATGCTTCACTAAAGCCAATACATGCTTCACTAAAGTCAAAAGGCTTTATTGAGGTAAAAAAAGGCTTCATTGCAGTCAAAACAACGTCACAATCACATATGACAACAATGAGATCACTGAAGTCAAGAACTGATTTCAGTGATGCCAGCAATTGCCTTACTGAATCCATTTCAATCACTAGCAGCCATATTGCATTCCAGTTGAAGCTAATTTGATGCCAGTAGCTAGAGGCCATTGGAAGCCAAAGTATATAATAAATGAATCCATTCCTATTGTCAGGCAGGGTAGTAATCTTCTTCTTTCTGTGGTGGTTCATGAAGTATCGCCAATTGTGGCACAAAAAATGGGAATTAGTATGATGAATTTCTTCTTGTTTCTTCAAATTTTCTTGATAAAGAAATTTTGGTAAATTTTCCAAATTTTTGAATGCCACACAGGGCTTGAATTAATCGAATGCATTGGCCTTCGATGCCCCACCTAGTAGCCTTGGTGCCCTCAATTTCTGGCTGTTTTTTACTCCATTCAAAAGTACATAATGGCCTTGGATAAAGTTGGTGCCCCTTTCAAATTGCCTTAAATTGCCTGCCCTTTTCATTTCTTATTTCAAGGCCTGTCCTGATGCCACATATATGTGCTGTTCTTATTCTGTGCACTATTATTAACATCAATGACTCAAGCATTAATGACTGTAGTTTGATCAGCTCCAAATTGGCAAGCCTCCTTACAACAGCGATATATTCATAAGGGTGTGGGCACGCATAAAGGTAACAAGTAGACTGCACAAACAAGCGGACTGCACATCTGAAGTAAAATCCATTTACTGGGATGTTCCAAGCATAGGGTTCGTGAGGGTTGATAGAAAACCCTCTTGGCGAAGGATAAATCGACACAAAAAGCAACAGATAGTTTTCCGCACAGGATCATAATATTGAGAATCAAGCAAGAAGAGAGAGCACAAGATTTCACATTTCTAGAAGTTAACTTGGTATTGAACTTATTGATTACAAGAACTTTAGAGAGGAACGTGATGTAAATAAACAATTAGAATAAACAAAATAGACAATAAATAAAATAGATGATTAAATGAACGTAATCTAAAGAAATGTAAATAAAAATTAGAGAATTATAATATTAAACACTGGCAGAAATCAGTGGTGCCATGTGCAGAGTGTTTGCCCAAAATTAGCATATCAGATTACTTGCAGGGATGATGTGTGATGCCTGTGGCTAGCATTTCCAGGGTGGTCAAACATTGCAAGTTGGTATAAACAAATATACTACACATCATATGGGGACTGCACATCGTTGTGTGCGAATCCCCAAATCATGCACATACCCTTGGGTTACTTTTTCATGCAGAGATATAAAAAACACACCATATTTCTCTTTTCAGCTACTTCTTCTCCAAGAGGCATCATCGTTAACTGGACTGGACCAGAGACAGAGTTACTCTTGCAGTTGTGGGCGCAAGAAGATACCCAACTAAAACTCAACTCAATGGTTCACAATAAAGTCATCTATGAACAAATCTCTCAACAGATGTGTGAAGCGGGTTATAACAAAAGCGCCGCCCAGTGTA
Organism: Ophiura sarsii; assembly: GCA_035610835.1. Classification (NCBI taxonomy): domain Eukaryota; kingdom Metazoa; phylum Echinodermata; class Ophiuroidea; order Amphilepidida; family Ophiuridae; genus Ophiura; species Ophiura sarsii. Next base: position 9,467,733 of record CM069455.1, read on the forward strand.
TCGCGAAGATAAAAAGTATAAAGAAAAGGTATTCTCTGGTGGAGAAAGTTCAGCGCACTGGAGGAGTGATACCAAAGAACTTTGTGGGTTATGAAATCATGAAGCATTTGAGAGAGGCTAGACATGATGAGGAGTCTGATGAATCACAACCTATGCATACACAAACATGTGAGTTCTGTATTTAAGTGGTTGGAAAAATGTACTTTAGGGAGAGAAGGACAAAAAGATCTATCTCACATACCCTGCGCACATAAGTATGTGAAGTCACTCTTTTTGCCGCATAAGCTTATGCGATGAACCCAATTTTTTGGTTTTTTTAAATCCAAAATCAATTGAAAAACAATTGACTCTGAAAAGGGGGGTGGGGAAGTCCTAAAACACTTTTTTTATTCAGCATTCATAGCATCGCTATTTTTGTGGTCCCAGCCCTATATTAAATGTGTAATCGAACAACATGCATCATAGCATTTTTAGAGATGTAATTCATATATGGCTTGGACCTACAATACATGTTGTCTGAGTGTATATTGTTGTGAGGGTTTTATTTTTTGTGAATTTTCCTAATGGAAAATGTTCACCATCATGCTTAAACATTACTGTTGTCATCATTGGAATTGTTCACAGAATGAGCAGTGTAAAGCATGTGCTATGTTATGGTCTTATTGTTGCCATGTTATGTAAGTGGGTAGAAACCAGTAGACATTGGTGACAGAAATCAAGGGTCATGTTATGAAAGCATGCTAGTGTTGCTCAAGAAATCTTCCTTATTAGATCCAAACTAATCAGAACATAAATATGCTTAAAGGAGGTGTCCAGCAAGCACAACATGTGCATTATATCTTAGTTCTATAATTGTTGAGCCCAAATTGTGCAGTTATATAGAACAATACATAATTATCACAAAAACAAATAAAATTGCTATCTCTCAACATGCAATATTTAACATTCGCGGTGATCACAAGCCCGGTATCAATGACGTCATCGTTATTGGTGTTAAAATTTGCGCAAGTACATTGTATAACTATGACTTCATTAAAACCGGGACTTTCCATCGCCTCAAATTTTAAAAATTGCATGTTGAGAGATGGCAGTTTTATTCGTGTTTATAATAAGTACAATGTTTTGTTCTATAATAACTATGCAATTTTGGCTCAATAATTATTTTTCTAATATATACTGCATAATGTTGTGCTTGCTGAACACCTCCTTTAAACTGTAAAATCCAAAAAAAGATTTTAAGGTCTTCCCACTATGCGCGAACGCCAACCAACTAAATCTTTTTTCACATGATGCATTTGTCGAGCTCTTTTAAGAGCTGGACAAATGCATCATGTGAAAACTTAAAACTTTTAGAAATAAGAAAAAGGAACACTGATAACTTAGTTATTCAATGATGAAAACTAGAACCTAAGAGCTCCAACGATGAACGTGCTATGGAGCCATGAATGTGTGACAAATTAGAGACCAGAATTAGGACATTTTGCAAAAACGCAATGCATTGTGGTGGGGTCTTTAAAATCTTCTTGTAAAAATCTTGTAGTGAGCAGAACTTAAAAGCCCCATCTAACATGTAACACATGCACCTATTTGTTTCATTGACAGCTCCAAGTCAATCTCCAAGCCATGAAAATATACAGTCATCTTCACCACACAATATGCAGCAAAGACTTCAACATAGCAACCGTATTAACCGAACTGCAAAGAAGATAGTTCAGAGGTCATTAGCGTTGCAGCAGAGACTGAGTCAAAGGTCAAATGATGCTGATATGATGACATCGGATGTTCATAACGTAATATATCCGTCACCAGATAAAGCAGGTATGTAAATTTGCATTCACTATACATGAATATTCATAGACTGAGTCAAAGGTCAAATGACGCTGATATGATGACATCGGATGTTCATAACGTTATATATCCGTCACCAGAAAAAGCAGGTATGTAAATTTGCATTCACTATACTATACATGAATATTCATAGACTGAGTCAAAGGTCAAATGACACTGATATGATGCCATCGGATGTTCATAACGTTATATATCCGTCACCAGAAAAAGCAGGTATGTAAATTTGCATACAGTACACATGAATATTCATAGACTGAGTCAAAGGTCAAATGACGCTGATATGATGCCATCGGATGTTCATAACGTTATATATCCGTCACCAGAAAAAGCAGGTATGTAAATTTGCATTCACTACACATGAATATTCATAGACTGAGTCAAAGGTCAAATGACGCTGATATGATGACATCGGATGTTCATAACGTTATATATCCGTCACCAGAAAAAGCAGGTATGTAAATTTGCATTCACTACACATGAATATTCATAGACTGAGTCAAAGGTCAAATGACGCTGATATGATGACATCGGATGTTCATAACGTTATATATCCGTCACCAGAAAAAACAGGTATGTAAATTTGCATTCACTACACATGAATATTCATAGACTGAGTCAAAGGTCAAATGACGCTGATATGATGACATCGGATGTTCATAACGTTATATATCCGTCACCAGAAAAAGCAGGTATGTAAATTTGCATTCACTACACATGAATATTCATAGACTGAGTCAAAGGTCAAATGACGCTGATATGATGACATCGGATGTCCATAACGTTATATATCCATCACCAGAAAAAGCAGGTATGTAAATTTACATTCACTACACATGAATATTCATAGACTGAGTCAAAGGTCAAATGACGCTGATATGATGACATCGGATGTTCATAACGTAATATATCCGTCACCAGATAAAGCAGGTATGTAAATTTGCATTCACTATACATGAATATTCATAGACTGAGTCAAAGGTCAAATGACGCTGATATGATGACATCGGATGTTCATAACGTTATATATCCGTCACCAGAAAAAGCAGGTATGTAAATTTGCATTCACTATACTATACATGAATATTCATAGACTGAGTCAAAGGTCAAATGACACTGATATGATGCCATCGGATGTTCATAACGTTATATATCCGTCACCAGAAAAAGCAGGTATGTAAATTTGCATACAGTACACATGAATATTCATAGACTGAGTCAAAGGTCAAATGACGCTGATATGATGCCATCGGATGTTCATAACGTTATATATCCGTCACCAGAAAAAGCAGGTATGTAAATTTGCATTCACTACACATGAATATTCATAGACTGAGTCAAAGGTCAAATGACGCTGATATGATGACATCGGATGTTCATAACGTTATATATCCGTCACCAGAAAAAGCAGGTATGTAAATTTGCATTCACTACACATGAATATTCATAGACTGAGTCAAAGGTCAAATGACGCTGATATGATGACATCGGATGTTCATAACGTTATATATCCGTCACCAGAAAAAGCAGGTATGTAAATTTGCATTCACTACACATGAATATTCATAGACTGAGTCAAAGGTCAAATGACGCTGATATGATGACATCGGATGTTCATAACGTTATATATCCGTCACCAGAAAAAGCAGGTATGTAAATTTGCATTCACTACACATGAATATTCATAGACTGAGTCAAAGGTCAAATGACGCTGATATGATGACATCGGATGTTCATAACGTTATATATCCATCACCAGAAAAAGCAGGTATGTAAATTTGCATTCACTACACATGAATATTCATAGACTGAGTCAAAGGTCAAATGACGCTGATATGATGACATCGGATGTTCATAACGTTATATATCCGTCACCAGAAAAAGCAGGTATGTAAATTTGCATTCACTACACATGAATATTCATAGACTGAGTCAAAGGTCAAATGACGCTGATATGATGCCATCGGATGTTCATAACGTTATATATCCGTCACCAGAAAAAGCAGGTATGTAAATTTGCATTCACTATACATGAATATTCATGTGTAGTGAATGGACATGAATATTCATAGACCAGTGCAATGAACATAGTGCAAAGGTCATAAGCCTTACAGAAGAGCCAAAGCACACTTAAAAGGGGGGGTGGTTGTTGACCCTTTTAATATGAAGTTTATCAAGCGCTGTAACTTTTGAACTATAAATGTGATGTATATAAAAGTATACATTTTTTTTAATGAAATTAGTCAGAGAAACCATCTTTGGTATCAAATTTCACTAAAAATTCTGATTTTTAAAACATTTGCCCAAAAAATAACTTTTGAGCTCAAATTTGTTTGGACAACGTATCAAAATCAGTTTTGGTAAGAAATGCTGAAATTGCACCAAAATCATCTAAAGACACTTCTCGAGGACCCATTTGGGTTTTTTTAATTTCAATTTTCAATTGTTGTTAGACATTTTTGTGCACATTTTTGCAGATTAAGATTTGTTTCTTCTTTTTTTGAAATTGCTGAAAATTCACCAAACAAACTCCCTGCAGATCCTGAGACCCAGGTACCTGTTTGCCTGAGAACATGGTGTTTTTTATGTTGCGTAAGGCTATATTAAAAAAATCTTTTATTTTAAAGCTCCTGCGCGCGTTAGTTAATTGATGCGCGTTAAATTTGATGAACCCAAAACCTTTGGATTATGGGTGTGTACTCTATCGATTGAACCATACATGCCCCTCGGGGGCACTGACATTGGAAAAGGGTATAGGTATGTGCCGCGCTGAAGACCCCCTTTTTCACCCTCTGCTGCTAGCTCTTATGACCCCCCTTTTGAGCCTGTATCAGTTCTTTAGACCCCAATTTGATTGAAAATTCAAAAATCGCGAAAATTTTGCGTTCTAAAACCAGACAACAAAAAAAGAAAAGTGTTCTTGCTAATCAAAATTGAACTACAGGCTAGTTCTCAAGACCTACTTTTTTGAAAAAATCAGTTCCTAAGACCCTACTTTTCATAAAATCCACTCAGTTCAGTTCTGTAGCCCCCTTTTTGAGACCCTGGGCGGCACACCCCTACCCCAAAAAAGTTAGTGCCTCCCCCCGTACATGCCTCCCCCCCCCCCCCCCCACAACTCAATTATCTTCACATATGGCTCATTCCATGAAGTTGGGGCATATTATGTGACATCCAAGTGAAATTTTCAAAATGGATATTTTCCAACTCTTTCTTCTTTTTTAGGTTCTACATTTACCAAAGTCCAATGTAGAACTTTTTATTTTAATGTAACATTTGGTGTAAAATAACCGCACATGTTCAACAGTTGGATGACATTTCCAAAAATCCTGATGCTACATGGACACCATTTCTCATTTCCATATCATTTTCTAATAAAATAGCTTAAGATGTGGGCCAAGTTTCTATACCTCAATTAAGTACTTGGAACCACAAATACATGAAAAGAAACCAGATTTGTCTAGGTTGAACATAACTTAACGAACAAGACATCGTAGATTAACTGTTTTATGTAAAAACTCATTGAAAAGTGACTCTTTATTTTGCAATTTGTATAATGAATTTAAATAAAGTACATATCAATATTTGTTTGATGTAAAGTACTCTATAAACCATGCACATTGATTACATTATAGTCATAAAGTAAGTATATGAAGTATTATTTACCTGTATAATGTTATAAAATGCACTACCGATGCTACATGGACACCGCGTCTTGTAACATTGTTAATAATAAGACTATTCATACTGTTACAATTATTTGAGTGTGAATGGTTTGTCTACTTTTGTTCATCATATCAAGTTGATACACAGAGTGAATTGCTTGAAATTTATCTAAACACTGTTCATGTAAAATTTACCTTTTCTGTGTACTTAAGTATTACGATGCTACATGGACACCGTGCCCTAAAATATTTGGAACAGCTTGAACAGGTGCATCTTTTTCAGATCAATAGAGAGGATGTACTATGATGTTAACTTTTTATGTTATAAGCACACGATAAAATTAATAACATGGATTGTAAAACTACAAATTACACAAAAAGATAACCTGCCATGAAGCATAAAACATAATTACCTATGATACACATACACCATTTCTTACAATTACACAATAACAATACACCATTGATCAAAGAAACATATGTCCACTGAAACAAACTTCATGCAGTGTTGTTCTTAAAGTACCCTTTGTGATCTTAGTCTCTTTGCTTGTTTCTGATTGAATCATCCTCTATTATTGATAAAGATGATTGAAAAGTTTGATCACTTAAAAAGTCAGTTTGCAAAAAAATAATTTAATTGCCATGATGGATTTCTTTGGAAAGGTACTAGTTTTTGAAAATGATGGGTTTCTTGTCTTCATCTCCATAAATTCCAGGACGATAGAACTGTCTTCTGAATTAATGTCAAGAACCTGCAAAGCAAAACAAAATAAACCCTATGGCTTAGTATCTTCATGGAACATTGTGTATTGATATTGGAGTAGATTATTTATTCATGTTGCACTTTTTGTGTTGCAGGAAAATATTTATATTAAAATCATGCTGGAGTATTTTATTTATTATTCATTTAACATGAAAAAGAATAGCAAAGGATAGAGAACTTAAATGATTTACAATTATTTGTTTTATTTATAGTAAATAAAACTAAAATAAGGGAATGTTTATTGTGAATTCAGTGAAATGCTAATGGAAATGGTGTCCATGTAGCATTGTGTATTAATATATTTCATTAGATATACATCTCTCATAATATGCCTTTTTTTTCTGTAAAGTGTAGTAAAATGTAGGCAAAGTTTTGAATGTTTTGGGTGATGGATAATTTCGAATGGGGTAATTATTTTAGTCTAATAAGGCAAATTTTATGAAATGCTACATGACATGGTGTCCATGTAGCATCGTATTGGTAAGCTATATTATTAGCATTAAAAGAGCAAAAACGAATTCATTATTAACTTCAAAGTTTATTAATGATGTGATTCTACAAAAAAAATACAATTTCAACGAACTATAACGATACCCAATGCAAAATATTGCCCATGCTATGCCCGATGCTACATGGACGCCAAATTATTATGGCGTCCGTGACTCAAAATTAATATCATAACATGAAAAGAAATTATGATTCAGTGTTTCCCTTTCAATAAAAATGCATTAATAAATACATACATACAAGCAACATTAAGAAATAATTACAATCGCACTTACCATTCACAAAACTATCCAATGTTTACATTTTGATGCTACATAAAAGTCCCGATGCTACAACGGGACACCAGCGACTGAAACCTTGATAAAACTAGCCCACGTGTGGCAAATTCCAAACAAGCCTGATAGCTATTGACCTCTATCCTTACAAAAAGAAATATGGAATGTTTTATTTATCTCCAGGGGGGGATTCCCACAAATTGCATAGGATGTTTATCACGATGCTACATTTTATGGTTAGGACACCATGCACACGGCACGGTATACTTTTTCATGAATATATGGAATGGTCTTCATGACATTTATTCTCATTTGCAATAGTTTTCAATTGATAAATGCTCTTAATTTTGGAAAATAATTAAAAAATGTATGATAGAGAACTACCCCCATTCAGCAATGAAAACTCCCGATGCTACACGTGTATATTTTGTGGACACCGTGCGTAGCATCGGAAAGGCAATTTTCATGTTGCTTGGGTGAAAAATCAGTCCAGCGTGACGAGGTGTTTTGTTCAGTAAACTATGAATACATGTATCTTTTATTAATCAAATCGATTTCCAAGCAATTCTATGATAGTTTTGCTTACATAAAACTCATATTAATTGTTGTGTTTTCCATGTCACGTTTTTTAGCAAAATTGGTCTTGGACACCGCCTAATTTTTTATTTTTTTCTTCTTCAAGGAAGGGTCGATTTTTATTTTTTTTTCATGGCTCAATACTATAACCTAGTACTGTTTTTGGACACTAATTTTTTTTTATATACACATAGAGTAAAACAGTTTATAAGCTGCCTAAAGTACCAAATTCTGCTATTTTAACAAATGCCCCAACTTCATGGAATGAGCCATATGAAAGCTCAAAATTCGTAATGTATTGTTATATTTGTATTTTCTATAGATTTAGTGCACATTACGTTAGAGAACCCTACCAATCAGACAGATTGTGAAACCAGTTTTATGTTGGAAAATGGATTACTTAAACTACAGCTATTGAAGGACGAATTCAACGTCACAATGGTTAAACTTCAAATAGGTAGGTGTTTATGGTTTAATTAATAGTGACCTGTATTTCTATATACTGAGATGTGATTGGTTTCTGTCTATGTGATATTTGTGCTTTTAAGGGAGGTGTCAACCCTGTTTGGCGCCAAATTTATCAAGCACTGTAACTATTAAATTATAAATGTGATGTACCTAAAAGTATACATTTTTTGTAATGAAATGAGTCAGAGATTCCATTTTAGGTATCAAATTTTACTAAAAATAGTGATTTTTACATTTTTGCCACCAACATTTTTCAGACAACCTAACTAAATCAGTTTTTGATTAAAAATTCCAAAATTTCACCAAAATCATCTTAAGTCAATTATCTCGGAGCGCAATTTCTTTTTGGCTTAAAATTTGTTTGTTTTGAAAATATTGACCAAAAAATGGTTTTTATGTCAAAAATCTCATTTTTGGCAATTTATATAGTGGACTATATTGCTTAGTACATAGTCGCAGTCACGACCCGACATGGCGACCAGGTCGTGCAAGCCTAGTATATGGTAAGACAATAGCCGTATGGAAAGTGTTAAGGTGCAACAATTTATGGTTCTACCATCACAGATTAGTCAGTCATCTATTGTAGGAGTTATCTTTATTCCGTAACGCACATAGACTATGGGTACTCTCCTGGGTTCGAATCCTAGTATCAACAGATTTTATGTAAAACCTTTGCTTTCAATTCATATTTCTTAAAATGACTAGGCTAATTTGTGATCTACATATAGTTTACTCTTGAAATGCAATGATTCTCTTTATCAGTTTTAGTCTTTAACCCCCAACTTCCCCCGAGCACTACCTGCTTTCTTACAGTGTCTCTGATTGGCTCATTAATTAATCACATACATGTGATATACCCTGTGAGTGACCAATCAAAAAAGTGCTTTTATATATCTTTATCAACCATACCACCATTCTTACAATTCTTACAATCTCTGATTGGCTAAATGTATGGTAAAGTACTCTTTGTAACCAATCAAATTTGTACTTAGATGCCCATCTTATGCTAGGTCTTTCAAATGATGTTCTTACTGCAAGTGATGATTTTCACTTACTTCATATATTTGATGTGTTTTGTAAATCATATTTGAAATGTGCATGGACCGCACGTAGCATTAACCTTGCATGAATCTATGTTACCATGTAAATATTTGTATTATAATATTTCCTTTTTTGTATTTAAAACATTGTGTAATGTTTATGGACGCATTAGTCGAGAAGACTTTTGCCACTGTTCCAAAAGTGTATGTCCGAATAAATAAATAAAATAAAATAAAAATATAGGGTGTTAACTTGTTATTCTATTCTGTTTATTCCTCTTTCCTACTCAGGCAATCACTGGGTTCATTTAACTGAAGATGACAGCGGTTACATTCCTTTAATGTTTTCACATGACTCAATCTTTACTATCAGAGGAAGTAGAACACACATGATAGCGGTTATGGAAACCACCCAAAATGGACCAACTTTGAATCATGTAAACACTACCAACACCCCAGGATCTGTGCTTAGCTGATGGCATCAAGTGTAGTTTGAACAATTTATATTAAAGGTATATTATGCTATCTTTTCCAGGGAACAACACCCTTAATCCTAAAAAATAAGCAGATTTTCTTGCAGATTTACATTTCTGATCATAAATTGTAAATACATTCCAAGTTACAGGGCAATATGATTCCTAATTACTTCAAAATCATGGTTTTAGAGTGAAATAAACTGTTGGGTTAACCAGACAGTTTATATTTTCACTCTAAATTCACTCTAAAACCATGATTTTGAGGTAATAAGGAATCGTTTTGCTCTGTAACTCAGAACATATTTAAATATAAATCTGCAAAACAAATTGAGGATTGAGGGCGTCTCTTGGAAAAGATCACATAATATACCTTTAATTCTACAATTACCACACATTTGTTTAAATGTGTTGCACACATCATTCATGATATGTCACACATAACTACAACACGGTAGCGTATAGATCACCACGATCAAAGAGGAATGTCGGCCATGGCGCAGAAAGTGCTGCGCCTGTTTCTAGATTACACACTAACATCACTTCCGATATTGAGCTGACACAGAGTATTGAAGACGTCTACCAAAAACAAGCATAAGCCTTTGCCATGTGAAATGTAATGCTGTAAGCATGTGTAACACCGATTTTCTAGATACCTCCTAAACGAACATTTCTCCTGAAGCCCAAGATATTTTATTTTTTTATTTATGCTTTCTTTATTGAGGGTAATATGCTTCAGTGACTTGCACTGCTTTCCAAGCAGGCCCTCATTTCGATACATAAGTACATACAAATAACAAATGTTAGTGTTTATATATAATATAAATTATAATACAAATTATGATACAGTGGAAATATATGATTTGAATTGACCGAGTGACACATTTTCTAAATCAATGCGAATAGATGGTGATAAATTGTTCCACAGATGGCTAGATCTGAAAAGAAAAGTGCGCATACCAGAATTTGAGTTGATTTTAGGAATGATTAAAGTATTACTTGAATGATTCCTGGTAGTATGATTGTGATAGTTATGTACAAATTCAAAATTGGATGATAAATAGGTTGGACTTATATCTTTTAAACATTTGAATAAGATGATAAGTATTTGAATTTTCCACCTATCATTTAGTTTTGTCCAATGAAGTAAGTTCATCATATCATTTATTGGTGTTCTGATATCAGCAGATAATATTGTTCTGGCTAAACGGTTGTGTAAGACTTGAAGTCTTGCTTGATATGTATTTGAACAGTTGGACCATACTGGGCTGGCATAATCAAAATGAGGAATCACAAGAGCATTGGATAACATCACAAGAGTTGGATGTGGAAGAAAATGCTTTACACGACGAATAACACCGATTCTCTTGGAAACATTATTTGCCAAGTAATCTATATGTGATGACCAAGACATGGTACTATCAAATTTGACACCAAGATATTTAAATTCTCTAACCATTTCAATCATATTATCGTTATATGTGAGTGAAATATCATTAAACCTATCTAACATATGTCTGGTACCAAATAGCATAACTTTAGTCTTATTGATATTCAATGTAAGTTTGTTTGCCTTCAACCAATTAGCAACTAGATCTAGGTTTGATGTTAAAGAAGTTGAAAGTTCATCAGGACATTTTGATCTAAATAGTAAAGTGGTGTCATCAGCATACATTTTAGTTTTACAATTTACAGCATTAGGTAAGCAATTTACAAATAAAATAAATAACAGAGGTCCTAATATTGAGCCTTGTGGAACACCAATATTTATACGCTCAAACTCTGAAAGATTAGAATTAACATTGACAGCCTGTGATCTATTACTGAGATAAGATTTAAACCATAAAAGCTCAATACCATCAACGCCATACCTTTTTAATTTATCAATTAGTACTTTATGGTTGACAGTATCAAATGCTTTCTTTAAATATACCCCGGATCGATTCTTGGCCGGATCCCGGAGATTTAGTTGGTGTTTTTTCTTTGAAAATTGTGATCCCGGTTAAAAACCCTAAACTGGGGTTAGGGTTATGTGGGTTTTTTGGTAATGCATGTAATATATTTGACGGGCATCCCTTGGCCTCTGATGAAGATATGTTTTGGAATTTCAATGCTTTTGAATTTTCAAGTTTTATGTTTGTTTAAAAAAAAAATTAAAACCCCAGCAACACACAACTTATATTTTGGCCTTAAAAAGGTCCCTATAAAAGAAGTTAAATGTTGTTACTTACAAAACAACAGAGTGATCGTTAGTGATTTACAGGCTTGTACAGATCACACCATCTTGTCATATTTTCAAAAACAGACACTTTGTTTACTAATACGAATCAGTTCAATATATTAACCCTAACCGCACTGAATCTCACTAAATCTCACTGCCAGAAACTATCTCCAGGCACGTGCTGCTGCATTGCCGCGATGACGTCACCTACCGCGGGCATATGTGGCCACGGAGTTTGTGGCCGCATATGACCTAGGGGGTTAGCTCAGTTGGTAGAGGGACAGGCTTGGGTGCGGATGGTCCGGCAATCGAATCCCGGGGGGTGCTGGGTGATTTTTCGGGTAAAAAAAATAGCACTTTTTCCCCCCTCCCCCCGATACGCACAAAAAACTAGCTTTACTGGTTAGGGTTAATAAATGTCAATTTTTGATGTGCAATAACCCTAACCGCACTGAATCTCACTAAATCTCACTGCCAGAAACTATCTCCAGGCACGTGCTGCTGCATTGCCGCGATGACGTCACCTACCGCGGGCATATGTGGCCACGGAGTTTGTGGCCGCATATGACCTAGGGGGTTAGCTCAGTTGGTAGAGGGACAGACTTGGGTGCGGATGGTCCGGCGATCGAATCCCGGGGGGTGCTGGGTGATTTTTCGGGTCAAAAAAATAGCACTTTTTCCCCCCTCCCCCCGATACGCACAAAAAACTAGCTTTACTGGTTAGAGAATAATTACTGTGTAACAACTGTTTTCGTGAATTTGTTTTAAAATCAGAGGTTTTTGTTCTGGTCTGAGGAATTCCGAATGACCAGAACAAAACCCGAGGATTTCAAAACAAATTCACGAAAACAGTTGTTAAGCAGTCATTATTCTCATTCATTACTGAAAAAGATGCATATTTGATCCAAATCGTTGATTTGTACCGATATAATCTTGCAAATAATTAATTAGTTTTCTGTTTATTTTGTCCACCCCTTCTTAGTTATTGAAACAGTCCAAGTCGGGTCATCCCCTCATTAACATTTTTATCATTCAACCAATCAGAAATAAGCTTTAATCGTGTTTCCTCATAACTCATTGAATATTCAGTTTAGGGGCGTGAGGCGTTAATTTGATTGGTCGGTCAGTGAGCAAAACAATGGAACACTTTGGCGCAGTACTTTCGGGCAATTATTAGTAACCCGCGCTCGGCGTGCGCGTTCTCATCTAACGATTAATTTGATTGGAACGCACTTGGTACGCAGCTATCGCGATTATTCATGAAGTAATGAATTAGGGTTAATACGCAGCGATGGAATACCCACATGACTTTCCACCCAGGGTTGACTAGGATCTACACACTTTGTGGACTTAAAATATTTCTAACCATAGACGGTTACCATCTATGTTCTAACCCGACTTTTACAAAAATAAATAAATCAGTTGAAAAAGTGTATAGTGAGAATTGAACCATGGACCTCTGCATTGTAAAGCATGCAAGTTAACTTCTAGACTAGCGAGGAGTGAACTGGCCAAGACATGATTTTAATCGCTCTTATTATTACAGAATAAAGCTATAGGGTAAAGTCGCCAGTTTTCGGTCAGCGCCTATTTTCGGTCACTTTTGCCAAAATCGTGTAATTTCATCGGTCGTCGCCATTTTTAAGCAATACCGGGCATCAACTATGCCATGGTTTTCTAGCCGTCAGTTATAACGACGAGGTCATTTTCATTACACCATTTGGGCGAAGTGACCGAAAATAGTTCCTGATCGAAAAACTGGCAACTTTACCCTAGCTACTACTGTTATGATCAGTACATACAATATTATTAATAGAGCTGCGACCAGGGTTGCACAAAGTGTTTTCTTCCTCAGGAGCACAAGGTTTCCTTGGATAAGAAATTCCCATTGGATCGTGAATGAGAGTATGAGATTTCCTCACAGTTTAGTGTCATTTCCTGGGAGCAGTGCTCCCCGCTCTGCACTTTTTGCATCCCTGGAGCCTGCGACACACATGATCGTCAACCCCCGGTGAAAAGTCATGTGGGTATTTCCATTACTGCATATTACTACATCCATTCAATTTATTTATTTAATTTCAATTGTATATCTTATGCTAGAAAAGGAATAAGAGAACAAATTTAACACCACTAGTATCAAGATGACATTGATAATTATGTGTGTTTTATTCATTGTGTTAGGGGGTAAAAGTACACAACTAAACTCACTTGTTCCAGTGCTTAGGCCTCGCCAACTTGACTTTTAGTTTCCCGTCACCCGCCCGCGCTTCATTTTCATGCCCGTGTTTGACTTCATTATTGAAATGTTGGGACAAAAATACCGTTTTTGCAATGAAAACGTTCGAATTCATGCATTTTGTGTGATGAATTGAAATGGTTTTTTGACCAGAATAGCCTTTCCGTAACTTACGTATATCTAAATTGGCCCAATTGCATTCTTTGAGGATGCTGCGGTGTATAACATACGTATGGTATTCATTCCATTGTCTAAACTGTTTGAGGATGTTAAAATTAAGTGAAATGTTTATTCATTTTGACCAGAATAGCCTTTCTGTAACTTACATATATCTAAATTGACCCATTTCATTCTAGGATGGTGTGCAGCGGTGTATAACAATACGTCTGACATCAACATTTTGTATAATAATGAAAGTCGTAAAAACAATGAATAATGATTAATGAAATGGTTGCCTCACTTGTTTTGAGAAAAAAATGTTACGGGAAACTAAAGATCAAGTTGGCGAGGCCTTATAGCCACTTGCTTGAGAATGTGGGGAGGTCTCATCCAAAATGTGCCAAATTCACCACTATTCCATCCATGCTCAAAAGACCAACTCTTTCGTCTGTTTAGTGGAGTGTTACATTGACTACTGCAGTGTAGAGTGATGCTCTATTGACCTTTTGAGCACAATATATAGCGGTTACCTTCCCCCTATTCTCTGAAGCATGTGACTGAGCATTGAAATAAGTCTCTCCCCCTATTCTCAATCATGTGACTGAGCATTGAACCAAGTGATTGCTACAGATGAACATGTGGGCTTTCCATTGAGATGTAACATGCGCATTTTTTTATTTTTTCATAAAAATGTTCAGTTTTTGAAATGTTGGCCAAAAAGTGTCAACAAATTGTTTTTTTTACCTCAAAAATGCTAAAAACTAAACATTTTTTATGAAAAGATAAGAAATGCGTTCCTAGAGGAGATGTGTCTTTAGATGCTTTTGATGCAATTTCAGCATTTTTTACCAAAAACTTATTTTGTTACGTTGTCTGAAAAATGTTAAGCCAAAAAGTTATTTGTTGGTCAAAATTTTTAAAAAACAATTTTGTAGTGAAATGGCGGTGACCTCCCCATATTCTTAAGTATGTGGCTGAGCACTGAAACAAGTGATTGCTACATATTTGGTATCATTTAAAGATAAACATGGGCTTTCCATTGAGATGCAACATACTCCGTAAATATACAAAATATAGGTTATGAAAAAAAGTTATATTGTCTTATGCTGGGCATTATGGTTACTCCTGCATAGGTATATACTGTTTGCTCAATACCTGTATGGAATCTTATGGATAATGTAAACACTTTCCACGCGGCTATTAGTTTTACCATATATAAAACATATTTTTCAGAAACCTTTCCCAATTTTCAAAGTCTATCTCAAGGATTACTGAACCAATACTAGGCATGTTTGTACTTATTTTAATGCATTTCTCATGGTGATTTTAAATATAGTAATGCAATTTAATAATTGTGACATTTTTGAAACACTTTTTGAAACATTTTGGAATGTTGTCTGTAGACACCGGACTCATGGAAAGTGTTAAAATGCCAATTAAGTTCTACCAAAGTAGCTGCACAGTATCAGGCTACTTAGGTTGTACCGCACAGGTACTTAACATGCAATATCTACATGTACTGGTAACCAGTTATTGTGTACGTATCTCAAGGGAGGGTGGGGGGTAAAAGTTTTGCATGCAAGGTTCCTTATTATTTTACCAAAACACAGGGGGGGGGGGGATTTTTTTTAAATTTTGTGAGTGCTGTAATTATTGAACTATTAATCAAATGCATATAAAAGTATACTTCCTATACTTCCTTGAGTCCCCCCTTAATCCATTTCTCATAGTGATTCCAAATATGTGACATGGCACACCACAAAATGAGTGTAAAGTAGCACACAAAAAAAAATCTTCTTTTTCACTTAGATGTCCTCAGGTTTAAATGACACCAAAGTTGTTATAATAGGCCATTATAAAGTGAAATTATGATAAATTGAAGTTAACCACTGCTGAATTATTGAATTGGAGAAAAAGGTCTTCAAAGTCAGTGAAGCTTATCGTCACTTGGCTCTCCAAAATATTCTGTCAAAACTTAATCGAAAGATTATTTATGCCAAAGACCTCTTATTAAATGGTCTGTCATATTGGTTCATTTGGGAATTTACAGGGTTCAAACTACTATTAGTAGCTCCGGAAAGCCCTGACCTTTAATACCATACCAAATTTGCCATAGGGGATACTATATTAAACCAGCGGAAATGACGATGTAAATAAGGTAATTTTGAGACATTTCCTCTCTTTGCGTTCATTTCTCAAATTACTTATAAAACATATTTAGACCCAAAATATTTTTTAATACTTCGGAATGTGATACATAATAGTTTATCTTTCCGAAAATGAAAATATCTCCACTTGTCAAATCGACTATTTCAGGCCATAACTCAAAATCAGCCCTAGCGGCTTTACGCTCATTTTGTCGTGCCAGGTCACATATGGTAAGGGCCAAAGTTTACCGCTTTGTAATTGTCGAATTCCGCGTTTTTCCGCTTTGTAAATTTTGCCATTTTTCAGTGATGTAATTTTCCCCAAGAAAGCTTAAAATTTACGATCTATAAAACCAAAATAAACATACTTTACAGAAAAACACATCATTTTTAGGTTTTATTACGTATTGTTTTTTAATATTTATATTGTTTTATTCAAGACTATTTATAAATGTTGTGTTTTGGACGTTTTTTGTGCATTTTTCCCCCTTCTTTTCACCAAATTGTCGTTTTCCGCGTTTAACCTCAATTCCGCGATCGGAACTTTGGCCCTTAACATATGGTAATGAAATTCAAACATTGACATTATTGAAACATTTAGTGCATTTTTTGAATGTCATCTGCCCCAGGGAAAGTATCAAGATTCATCCCCTGGGGGCTGTTCTAAAGGTATCTGAATCACCTATTTCAGGGTGTATTTTCAACAATCCGTACTATATTAAGGACAGCTTTAGGTAATAATCCTGTTCATTGTGATAAAAAGGCCTAAAATGCTAATTAAATTGCAAAAATAAGGAATATCACAAACAATTGTAGCATTCAATTACTTATGTGTTCAGTGTTTATAGAAAATAACTGCACACCTAAAGGATCTGGTTTGCTAAGCAAATAATGCCCATGATCTTGCAGCTAAAGAACATGTAAATATAATCTTATGACATCAGTTAACATTGATTCAAGATCTTTTACCTCTTTGAGGAAATGTGTTAACGCTTTCCAAGTGGCAGGCGTCTGCAGACGACAGTTCCAAAAATGTTGAAATTATTGAATTTCATCACCATATTTGGAATCACGATGAGTGAAGTACAAACATGCCTAGTATTGGTTCAGTAATTCTTGAGATAGACTTTGAAAGTTGGGAAATGTTTCTTATTTATTGTTTTGATTGATAGCCACATGGAAAGTGTTAAGGGTGGTTTTTGAGAGCACTTTCACACAGATGCTAACAACTCTTATACATGAGTTTGTTTCAAAAACATTTTCTATCTTTCATCTTGGAAAAAGTGTTTCTATCTTTCATCTTATAACTTTTTTCTTAGCCACTACCTTTATTTGAAACAAAAGATAAAAACTTGCTGACACAAGCCTCAGCACTCTGATATTTTGTATGAGAACAATATTTTTAAACAGTAAATAGATGCAAAGTTGTCACTTACACAAAGCAGTCTTTTATTTAAAGGTAGGGTAGGTGTTCCGATATCTGGCCTGATTTTCAACTTGATATTTTCTATTCTACATGAAGGGTCATCCTTAAAATAATCATATTCCAAAGTTTGAGTTGCATAACTCAAATGGGTCTTATTTTAGAAGCACAATGTGACATGTAATTTGCCCATTGAGTAGTACACAAACTAGCCGGGTGGTTAACCACCTTTGGTGGTAATTCACTGCATTTTGGCCTATAACGTTTAATTGGAACATATTTTGTGCACAAGATTTTACAGAAATAATGATCAAAATAATGGGTTTTCTTTTAATATCAAAATATGTTGATGTGAAAAAAAAATTGAAGTGCGATCGGAACATACACCTTTAACAAAGAAATAAAACAAAACACAAGCATTTCTATCTTGTTTTTGATAGTTCATTTTATTGCTGTTAAAATTCAAAGATTACAATATTTAAACCTTACTTCCATCAAAAAGAAATAATTAAATGTGAGATTTTTCGCATAAGGGGCAGGAGAACACTCATGTTCATACTTAACTTCATTAGAATAAAAATAGCAAACTTTATCTTCATATATTTACACCATTCATTTCATTACAACATCTTAGTTACGAGGGGCATTCAATAAATACCTGCAACCATTGAAAATCTCTGAACCGTGACACGTGTCAGTAAAATAAACTTATGATACTTAAACTGTAAGTCTTACTCTTTTCTCACAGAAAATTATCATTACATTTCAGCACTGTGAATACGGTGATCTCAGGGCACTGGTTGGAGAATCAAAAATGACCCACATGTTTGAAATTTTCTGTGAGAAAGGGGTAAGACTTACAGTTTAAGTATCATAAGTTTATTTTATTGACACATGTCACGGTTCAGAGATTTTCAATGGTTGCAGGTATTTATTGAATGCCCCTCGTATGTGTGGCCGTGTGGGTCACTGCAATATCTAAAGAAAGCTTGTAAACAGGCATACAGCATTTGGAAGTATTACAAGTTACAATTTTCAACATGTGATAAAATGTCTTCATCCTGAACCAGAAGAGACCCAGTGATCCCCTCCTCTGTTGACCCCTGACCTAATGTCATAGGGCACTTGGTATCGAGTAGGCATCTCCAGATCCAACTCTTATATTTGACTAAAGTCTTTGATCTGACAAACCTGCAGAGCATCATGTGCAGTACATGCAGAGCATCACACACATTCTCCTGTAATCTGGAAAAACTTAGTAAGTCAAATTTTGAGAAAAAATTGAGTTAGACCCATATTTGGATCCCCTTCAGTTATCAAGTTAAAGTGTGTGAACCTCTTCCCTGTCAACAGTTTTTCATCTGGAAGAACCTAGTATGGAAAAAGTATGGGAACAGTTTTCCTTTTGTTTTTTCAAATTTGCGTTCAACAGACTAACTAGGTTTTTTCCAGACTACAGGGGATATGCTGTCCAATCAGTGGGAGGCTTCAAATTGTTTTAAATTATGAATACACAAAATATAATCTTTTAGAATATACACTTCCTGTGATGAAACTACCACAATTTAGAGTGTTACTATGCAGAAATCTGGATAACTTCAGCACAGCAAAATGATGTACAATATTAATAAATATAAATAACTTAATGTAAGTTACACCACACCCTATTAGCAATGTAGGGATGTATTAATAAGATGGGTTGCTCATTTTATGCGAACCTATGATTGCATATTGTATAATTTTGTAAATGTTTTTGTTTCACAATATATACACTGCAAGAAATTTAGTCACACAAAATAAAATAAAATGTATTTATAAGATAAAATGAAAAGTGAAATCACTGAATGAAGCTATATGTACGTATGTGTAAGGCAAATAAATATTCTTTTTGGTAAAATTGAAAACAAAATGCATACAACATGATATCCAAATAAACTTACAATTTCTCATCATTCTATTTGCAATTATTGTTCTTTGCAACTGAAAGAGTTATATAATTATTGAATAATTGCCACTGGTATCTTTTCAATTCAGTGCATAAAACCAGGGATACTATTAATTTTGGGATAGGAAAGTCCTATACTAACGTACGTAGCGAAAACGGACCCTTTTGCATATTTACATAAATTATGGTAATCATCGGAATGTGTCGGTGACCGGCGTTTAACGCGTTTAACAATGTTTAACCAGGTTTAACGTAATATTTGGTCGGCATAGGTTTGAGGGAGCGCTGTGGATTTACACAGACGACGGTGGCCACGCTAAACCTAAAATTGAATACGTAATGAATAACACGTAATCGCGAATGTTAATCTTATCATTTTGAAAAATTCATCATAATTAGAAGAATTGACATCGTTAACCGGGCGATGACTGTTAAAAATAATTCAAAATAGTGCACTCCCGTTGACATATTATTGGGTCGTCTGAGAGACGCGTGGCCAGCGTCGTGTCGTCTGCTACAATCACGCCTGATCGGTATAGCGCCACCAGTTCTATGCCGACCAAATATTAATTTAAAAGTGGCCTCCGATCGGCAAGCTCAGTAGCACACCCCTGATAAAATCTGATTTAATCTGTCAAAATAGCAAATCTCATATTATACAAGGTTTGTAATTCCACAAAATTGAGTCAGGTTGATGAGTAAAACTATATGTACATACATTCCAATTAAAAAAAATAATGTATTGTATGCCTATAGGCAATTAAAATAATAAATTCTAAATTCAGTACAATACCTTAAAGGAACAGAAAATGAAACAACATAACATTTATGTCTTCATCAATACAGATTTTGTTTCCCAAAAGCACACCATGAAATAGAAAAATATAGTCTATAGTCATTTTAGAGTACAAAATACTGGATCATTTCATAGCAAAATACAAATAAACAGCATTACACAACCACTAGACTTAGCTGATAGCTTATAAATGTGAGGACCATCGGCCGATTTTCCTTCTTCTTCGTTTGTTGCTGACAAATATTACTGACAGACCGTGGTTCGTGATGAGACAAAATTGGTAAATGTCAATTTTGCATGCATTTATTGCTAATCTCGCGAGGAGCACTTAGTCCCGAAAAATGTCATACCGCAAATATTTCCAATCTACCTTGTAGCTGTGCATTGGAAAGTTACACAATTTTAACTCCAATGTTTCCATTCGCGAAATCTTCATGTCGTGAATTAGGTCAGTATTGATGATTAATGACATTTTAAACTCGCGAACATTTCTGGTTTTACAGTACCTGCCCGACAGAAGTTCCACCAGCCACTGTATACTTACACTGTAAACTTTTACATGCCAGTTGGTCTGGTGCTTTTGCATCTTCACCTGCCCGATGCAAAAGTTACCCGCTATGGGCGGGTATTATTTCCACGTCTGAACATAATATAGCTTTCATCTATAAACTTAATCAGAAAATCCTGATAAATCAATACATCTCATTAGTATGGCTTACATCTGTCATGCGATCAAGCAAATGAGTCTGAAGTTGACAACATTTTAGTGGTTTACCTATAATTTTGAGTGATATTTGCAATACTACATTTTGAAAACCTCATTTTAACCGGATTCGCAAGCCTTTTGTTAAGTGGGCACCCAGGAGTTTTTTACCCCTTGGTTGCCAAGTTTTGGCTCCTGGTGATTGTCAAACTTTGCACAGTGAAGTATAGGACCAGGAGCCATTTTTTGTCTAAATAGTAAAAAGTAGCTCCTGGTTAAGACCTGCTTAACAAAAGGCTTGCCGGATTCGCAATTCCAATGGTATTATATAAGCTATTGAAGGGTATTCAAAACACTAGAAAACAAAAAAAAATTCTATCCATTGTTTGGTTATATCTGAAAATCAATATTGGCGACTTCAGACTCATTTTACTTGATCACATTACATAATGGTACCACTACATGTTTTTTTCTTCTCTTTTATTCCATGTTGGAGCTGCATCCAATTCTTCCCACTGTGATACTATTCTCTTGGCAAGCCTCAAATTAAGCGGGAGCTGGGAGAGTTTTGATCCTTTGTTGCCAAGTTTTAGCTTCTGGTGTTTTCAAATTTTGCACAGCAAAGTATAGGACCAGGAGCTACTTATGTTTAAAAAGTTACAAAGTAGCTCCTGGTGCACACATGCTTAATTCGACGCTTGTCTCTTGGACAGATAATTATTACAAATAATCTCTTCTTATATTGTCCAAAATAGTGCCACTGAAATGTATCCTGCTGGACAGATATATCAAAGAAATCTCTTCCTGTATCGTCCAAGATTGTGCCGCTACGAATCATTTTTCTTCTCTTTGTTCCATGTCGGCGCTGCCATGACGACACCAATTCTTTCCACCGTGATGTATTCTTCGGAACAATCTCCTACTTTATACATCTGTTTCAACTCTTCAATAGCTCGCTCTTCAATCTAATTTATAAAATGGAAAACAGAGCGTGATATTATTACTAACTATATCGATTACTGAAATAGAATTTTGTATGGATTCCTTTTCAGAGTTGTTAGTAAAGCAGTGCATACATTTTTGTTGGTAAATTTGTGGGTCTAAAATCCTTAAATTTGCTGTTTTTCAAAGAATGTTAGTCAAATCTGTCAAATATGTAGGAACATTATGGGACTTTGGTAAATATATGAGTCCATTTCCCCCAATAAATTGGTAAATGTTCGGGTCAATTTTCATTCTGCTGGCGGCACATCCCAACCAAAAAAGTTTCTGAGTACTCGCCCATTCCCCCTATGTACTATGTACTGCTTTACAAACAATTCTGAAAAGGTATCAATACAAAATTGTACAATATGACATGAGTCCAACCTTCATGGTTGTTATACTGAATCAATCCACTTGATCTAGAGCAGGCTTCTCAACTGGGGGTGATGCGCAAAATGTGGCCAGTGGCGTCTCGCCAGGGGGGGCAGAAATGACAAGAGATAACACAATGGTAACAGATGGATGGATGGATGAATAGGGGAAGGATGATAAAGATAAACACTTTCTTCGTAATTTCATAGTTAAGGCAAGTCTTTTTCAATTTAATTAGAGGCAAGCCTTAGTTTAAATAACAACATTATAGCGGAAAACAGACTATTTTTCATCATGAACTTTATAAAAGAAAGAAAGGTAGCCATCAAAATCTTGTTTGATACATATCGGTTCTTTTATGTTTTTCCGGCTCCTCAGCATGTAAAGTAAAACTGCCCAAATGGTTATGCATAGGAAGTGTTGCTTAATACATGTTCAAGGGGCAAGAGCAACACAGATTTTTGAAAGATGTGCTTTTTGGCCCTTGAATATGTTTAAAGCAAACTGCCCAAAGGTTAGACATGGAAAGTATTACTGCTGAAGGGCTGAACAGTTTTTATATCTTACCTGAATGGTAGAGAATGACTTTTTCAATGATTTGTTCAGGTTTTCTCTTTGTTCTGCTTCCAACTTCAAAATCTCTGTGAAGCTTACAGATGGTGCTGCTGCATATATAGGCGGTGACTGGGCTATGGTGGGCTGAACTTTATGTTGCCATGGGCTACAAGGGGTGAAGAAAAAAGTTTAAACATTGTATCACATCTTCTATAAATCTTTCCTGAAATAGAATTAATCAGGGATGTAAATGGGTATTTGATCCATTACCTGAACTTTTTACGTGAGCTTGACCAGACTGCCTCGACCAGACTGCCTCGTCCAGATTCCAGAGAATAGGCAACAGGGTATAACCCCCTAAAAAAATTGATTGCATATTTTGATGCTGAAATATCATCATCCAATTCCGGAAATGCACAAACAAAAATAATTTTCAGATTTTTTTATGGCCTGATTTCAAGAATCCCAAAAATGATTCTTTATACTAATCCGACTGACAAAAACTTCTTTGCGAGGACACAAATTAAAATTCTCTTTACAAAAATGGAACAATATTGTTCACAGGTATTCTTTAGTAAGCGTAAGTCAATGATCAAGAGATTGTCTCAATCATAAAGAAGCAGAAGGCATTCAAATGGAACGGGTCGCTGAATGATCAACGCCTGTAAATGCAGAAATGTATTGCATGAGTGATTCTGCACTGGGTTGTTCTCCTTATAGGTAACCCCGGAGATCCCCCTTTGCTGTTGACAACGAAGCAAAACGTGTTTAACAAACCAGTTTGTACGCTCTACTCAACCATATACAAGATCGTTCCTAGTGACCGTGTGAGGCCAAAATTCGCAAAATGTTTCACCCAAATTTTGTACTTTCCACTGGAAAACATTTGAAACTTGCAATGTGTGTAAATATGATAACATGAGTATGCAGAGGCATCCCATAGGCAAATATTCTGTTCGATGGTACCATTTCAAGGAGGACAAAAGGACTCAATTTTGGCAGTTTTGGTGATGGTGCAATCTGAAATTTGTTGACGTCAAGTTGTTTGTTGTCAATGGCATGTGACATCATTCCAGGCCGACCCATTGACCATGCTGACCTTAGTAATGCATGCCTACAGTTCTCATGAAAAGATATTCCTTTTGCTGTTGTTTAAAGCCCCCACCCCCTTGGAGCTTATGTGTGACATTCGATTTAGCAACATATTTATGTTTTGTGCATAAAATAATAAATATTGATGAAATTAAGTTTCATTGTTTATGAACCCCATACAATAATCAGTTTATTTTTCTTATGTCTAATAACGCTGTCAATTATAATTAATTCAATTATTCCAATTTTTATACCACAACAAATAAAACAAGGATTCTTTTGATTTACTTATATATACAAGATATATTACCAGAATAACTTTGATTTTCTGATCGATAAATTGGCCACTAATTAAAGTCTAATTTCAAATACACAAAAAACATGATTGCCCATTTGTCATTGTATTCACACAGAATTGGCCTGCCATAGAAATGTGATCCTACTTCGGCTATATATTGTTATTACGACTGCAAAGTAGGCTCTATCACAAAAAGATCAATAATTGTCAGCTTGCTGTGAGAAGCCTAAATATAAATGTGGGTTTTTTTTCAAATGTGTACACATATTTTTCTTTCTCTATAAGGCCAAAAAATTAAATATTTTGTCTCAGCGACCTTTAGCTAAAAAGCTATGTGCTATGCTTTTATTTTTGTTTATTTTTTTTACAAAAAAGAGCTTTGTTCTATGCTGTTTTTTTTTAAAATGAAATAACATCACTTGTGTTCTCTTTATCTCTTAACTTCACAAAGTTAGTTAAAAACATTTTTCAAAAAAATCAACAAAAAAAATCAAAAAACAAAACAAATTGCTGCGTAGCCCTAAGCGCGAAATCTCATTTTAAAAGCAATGCATGCGGGCTGCTGAGACAAAGTATTAGATTTGTTTGGCCTAATGAAGGTCGACTATCAGGAAAGACTTTACTGGACTCATATCTCTTCTTTGACTGTATTTTCCGTAATAAAAGTAGAATTCTATTTATGAACAAAAACAGCTATATTTGGAATTCTATTTACTAACAAAAAAAACCACTCAGAAAAATAAACTGCCCTGATATCAGAACAACTTTTTTTCAAATCTGTAACTTATAAGATCGCATAATATGCCTTTAAATATAAATATGTGGGTTTTTTCCTCCTTACTTGTGAGGTTCTGATGGGCTGACTGGTGATGTAGCTTCACTTCTATTATCAACTTCTGATGTTCGTCTGGTTGGTGGAGATCTCATACCGTAACTGTATACCGAAGAAACCAAATGAAAAACACAGAGTAACAAATGAGACATGTCATCACAAAATGAGAGTCAAGTCGGAATATTTTATTTTAGGTTTGTCCAGATTCAAAATACTCAGAAAACAAGCTTTAAAACTATGCAATGTCATAATTGCTCAAGGTTTTCCCCGCCAAATTTCAAATTGAAGTTTCAAAATTCCTTTGTTTTTTATTGATTTTTGGCTTGTTTATTGGACCATATCTCCTAATGCACACTGGCGACTTAACGCTCATTTTGTGGTAACAGGTCTCAAATGTTTTAAAGCACTTTATTACTTAGCAGCCAAGTTTGGTTCACAGGGCATACCTAAAAGTAGTAAATGAGGTCTTAGCAAGCAATCAGTCCACTTGTCGAGCACTTTCTAACATGGACTGGTGACAAAACAGGCAGTTTTGAACAAGCAAATTAAAAAATTGCAAATCCCCAATTTATTATCAAGATACCAATTTATTATCAAGAAAGCTTGCTCATTTCAGCCAACCATTACGATTATAGGCATGCGGGCATGTGTGGCACAGTGGGTAGAGCACCGGACTCTTGATCTAAAGGTTGTGGGTTCGAGTCTCGCTGTGGTCAACATGTTGTGCTCTTGAGTAAGGCACTTTACCGCAATTACTCCTCTCTACCCAGGTGTATTTAAATGGGTACCGGCATTCTTCAGTGCTGGGAAGGTAAGAGACTCGCGGTGGAGGAGGTGTAGCGAGCCCCACACAGCAATATTATAAAAAGGAGTGAGTCTAGCCCTATCGCTTTAAAAGAGAGATGGGCACTCCGCTCCTGGAATTACAGGATCGACCGCCTTTACCTTTACCTTTACCATTACGATCATTACTTGGGCGCAATATTGGGCTACTTTTTGCACCTGCAGGGCCAGATTAAATGTTTATTTCCCGGGAACCAATTTTATCAGACCTCAAATTTCCTGCAAGATTTTTGGGGGAAATGTGACTTACATCGGGCTGTCATGTTGATATCCAAATTGAAATATAAATATTTTTATAAGCTTTTATATCAAGGCTATGTAAGTTCTAAATGCAACCCCTAGCTTGTTTTAATATAAACAAATTTCAATCTCACAGTGTAAGTTAGTTAAACTGGCTGGTGAAATTTCTGTCAGGCAGGTATTTTTGTGAGTTACCTGCCCGACTGACTGGTTGAAGAAAAAAAATCTTAAGTTCCAGCCCTGAAAATCTGCTATACATAAAATTATGGCGTCATTGAATCCCAAAATATCACTCCATCCCAGCTCTTACCTAAAGTGCACTGACCCATGGGGAGGTACAGAAATGCTTTTACTCCTGGTTGACATCACTGACTGTCTGATCTTAGATTTCTTCACCTTCTCCTCTTCTTCCTGTAAACTTTGGAGGGTTGTTACAGATGCACTTGGTTGTGAAATGGAACCCCTGTAGAACATATCAAACACAATCAAACCAAATAAAGCAATGGAGATCACATGAATCTTTGTATATTGGGTGTAAGAAATACATTTGTTACATTATTAGGTGTAAGAAGTGCATTTTTGTCATCTTCTTCAGTTTTCTAGTAAAACATCCCAAATTCAGGTCCCATGCTGTGTATAGACCATGTCACGTCTTGTTGATCAACAACAACAATGTTAAGGGCCCTGTTCCATTCAATGCATGGGGGAACATGCATCAACTGTTGTATTGACTGCTGTTGTTACAGATGGCTGGTTTGGTTTGTGTATGGTTTATAATGGACACCCCTTTGACTGTGGAAGCATACCGGCAGGCAAGCTTTTGTTTGGCAGGCAATTCGAGCACACATCTGCAGGCAAGCTTTTGTTTACTTGGCTGCTGTGACGTTGCAGGTGACATCGTCTATACACTCAATATTCCATAGCAAACACATATTAAGGGGGTGTCAATCCCGAACATATTAAATTTATCAAGCGCTGTAACTTTTGAACTATTAATGCGATGTATATAAAAGTATACTTTTTTGGAAAGGAAATAAGTTGAAGAATCCGTTATTGGTATCACATTTCACTAAAAATTCTGTTTTACCCACCATGGACATGCGGGTTGACTCTGTTCCAACGGTTTACAATCTTCATCCCTTCCAGTTGAGTCCTCACCCATCGACCCGTCGCCACCACCGCCAGCAAACTGAAGCGCCATCTCTCTCTTGCGTTGTTTTTGTGATTTTTTACCACCAGGAGATTTGGCAGTAGAAGTTGCTAGGGATTTCTTCGAGTTTGCCAGTTTGGCTTGAGCCTGCATAATGTTGCGTAGGTCGCTTGGACTAGGATCCGCTATAACAGGTAATGCTTTTGGGCTGTACAAAGTAGTATAATATGGGGTTAATTTGTCATCCAATAGTTGTATTAGGGGGGGGGGCAGTGTTTGGCAGTAGAGGTAGCTGGAGATTTTAGGGGCTGTTAATGATTAGCTTTGACTCATTACACACACTAAGCAATATACACCTAACACAAAAAGTCCCTGACCAGGTGCTTTGATGTTGGCTAATCCAAAATCAATAATCGATACAACAAATCTGAGATATAAATGTCATGAGCAAATTACATCTCCATAGTTTGATACCTCATTCATAAAAATCGAGTGGATATTGTTGATATTATGATTGTTTAATCGACCACAACTACCAAACAAATTCTTGCACTAAAATTGAGTTTCAATGGGATATCCTTGCTTAGTGTGTGATTACGCATTGGAAATATGTGTGTACCGACTCCCTGTCGATGCCTGTTACCTGACTGGTTTAGATAACACACAGTGGACAATAAAAATCAATGATATATATCCATAGGAAACCAATTCTAGTGCAACTTTGTTGTCATTACTTATGGTTATTGAAATCATCATAACTTTAAAAGTATCCATTCGATCTTTATGAATGAGGTATCAAACTATATTGAGAAGAAATTTGCCCATTTAATGTATATCTCAGATTTTTAATTAGCCAACATCAAAGCGCCTGGTTAGGGACTTTTTGTGTTAGGTGTATGATATCCCATAGAAAATATTTGTTAGGTCTGATCACATAATAACCTTTGGTAAGTATGAATGGCATATCAGCGACATTTGGGCTCGATAATTATTTTTCTAACATATAATGCACAATGTTGAACTTGATGGACACAGGGATGCAAGTGGGTGATTGATCCATCTCCTGAACTTTTTACACGAACTTGGCTATACGGGCCGAGTGTTTGTGCGTCATCAAACATTTATGGGGGCTCGTCAGGAGAAAAGGCTACAGGGTATCACCCCAAAAACATGTTTGCCTCTTCTTATGCTGAAATATCATCATCAGATTCCGGATATGCAACAAAAAAAAGACAAATGAAAAGAAAATCATTTCCGGAATTTCTCTTTTTTTATGGCCCCATTTCCAGAATTCCAGACATTTCTGGAAGTCTTGCATCCATGTGGACACCTCCTTGAAGTGTTTGGATACCCAATGGGTAAATGTGAGCAAATAGCTCAAATAGAGCTTTAAAGCTGAAAATATAAAATCAGTTACAATTCAGTATTTCCAATGCCGTATGGACGATTTTGCAAGATTAAAATAGAAATAAGACATGTGCCCAACCCTCCCCCAAACCCGCAGGGGTAGAATTTCGGCGCAAATCGATTTGCGCGAAGATTCGTGTAAAATCACTACAGCGTGAATCCAGGTGGAGTTGCGTAAAAAATCAAAAACAAAAGGTTTAAAACAGGACGTTAGATGACTCATATTTGACCCTTAGTTAATAAACATGCCAAATTTGGAAGTTGTGCAAGCTTATAGCCATCGTCTTGATATTATTTTCATTAATTTCGCAATAATCCATGGTCTCAAAATTTGCGAGAATCCATGGACTCTCGCAAAATCCTTCCACAAGAATCCGTTTGGATTCTCGCAGCTGATTACGAAATTCTACCCATGAAACCCCCTCTCCTATCCACCCCTACCCCCCAAAACAAATATCATGATTACCTCTGCCAAGATGACCAAGCCTTTGATGATGTTTTCTGAGAATGTTGATCTACTGGTTGAGATGTTGCGTTGACACTATAGAGTTGTTGTGTTCCATTGGCCTTGTTTCGTTCTTTTGAGTCAAGGTCGTCTGAATGACCTTTCGCAGGGCCAACAAATTCTTGATGACCTTTCTTCGTCCAAGTCCCTGCAGGGTGTGCAACCTATAATGATGGTAAAAAGACTTATATAATATTTTCTGTAGTTGGAATGGTCTGTCATTTTTAATTTAACACTTTTTCAGGAAGAAGCAACTTTTGTGGAGATGTTTGATTTTATTGTAAAATACAACACACCTTATCATGAAAGTTCAGCCGTATTGGTAGAATAAACATATGGAACTTTTGATCTCAACATATATTGGTAATGTACCTGGAATGTTGAGTCAAAACGCTTTGCGATGACCCGCTATTTGGTACAACAGACCTCAAAAGACCCGCAGAAGTTGGTAGTGCCTCATCCTTGTTAAAGGATGGCATGATCGACCCTGATGTAAATGGCCTCCATCCCTAATAATATGGACTATCAACTTCTCAAAGTGATTTGACTAACAATTGCAGGTACGTCTTCAATTTGTGTTGAGATCAAAAGTTCCACATGATTAATTTATAATCCGCCTCTTCTAATACACCTCTTCAACGATCATTGTCAGGTCAGTTATTGTTTTATCACACATAGCTTTACACATTTTATGAAATCTATTTTAAGGACACCTATGGGGGGGGGGGCAATCCTATCAAATTTAACTTATTGGTTTCATTTTGTCACTGATCATATTTTAGTTTATTTTCTTACTTTTCTTGCAAAGTCACATGCAATAATTGCATTCTTAATTCTTTTGTCTTGATAATGTAAATTTACATATAGTCAGCCTGCTTCGATAATTGCCTAACTCATTTTTTCTAGTTTTGAGAAAACAACAAAAATAGGAAAAGTGAGTTAGGCAGTTATCGAAGCA
Organism: Ophiura sarsii; assembly: GCA_035610835.1. Classification (NCBI taxonomy): domain Eukaryota; kingdom Metazoa; phylum Echinodermata; class Ophiuroidea; order Amphilepidida; family Ophiuridae; genus Ophiura; species Ophiura sarsii. The sequence goes on from CM069455.1 coordinate 9,498,211, forward strand.
GGCTGACATATATATTGAATAGCACCATGAATAGTACAGGTGAATTCCAACAGGAGCAGTACCTATGGGATAGAATTAGGTTGGGGATATACCTTTAAGTGAAATGTGGCTTGTTATAGGCCTAATACGAGTTAATATGACCCATTTTAAACATTTTACATAATTATTACAATCTGCCTAACTCACAATGCTGACTTAGGCAGAATTGCAATTGTGCATTTATCAACACTTTTGATTTGTCAATGACTTAGATATTATTACAGCATGTGCATAATGTAATGAAGTCATGATTTATGTAAAAAACTCAATTTCGCTGAAAAGTGAGTTAGGCAATTATCGAAGCAGGCTGACGATATACTGTAAAAGCCAATATTTTCGCGTACAGATATTTTCGCGCATTTTAATATCAAAGACATTTCGCGAATTGTTTTTTTCGCGGGCGACCGTCTGAAAGCATTGCATGAATGTGTAAAGCAATATTTTTGCGTGTTATAATTTTCGCGGAAAAAGATTTTGCGCGAAAAGCGCGAAAATAAAACCACCGCGAATATTTCAGCTTTTACAGTAGTACCATATTTACTCCATTAAACGCGCCCCTCCCCCGGAAAATCCCAACTTCCCCCATACAAATTTGATAGAACAAGGTATGAAAGTCACTTTTCTTGTCCTAAAATGCAACAAATTTACCTGCAAAATTGAGCTTCTAACTTTAAATCATGAGATGAATACCTTAATTATTGCGATAAGATCGGTCAAAATATGATGTGAGATGCAGCGTAATTCACGTTCTGGATCAACGAAACACAGCGGTGATGTAGTGAGTGACGCTCAACACAGCGTGGTATAGGAATATAATATTTGAGCAGCTTAGGGAGTCTGAACCAACTGGATCCTTATTCCCTAGTATATAACGAAAATGAATCTCTTCAGCGATGTAAACAAGTCGACATCGCTATGTTTTATCGGTATTAGCGCTTGAAAATTTGACCTCCAATAAACGCCCCCTTTTGAGAAATGCAGGGCCCCGGTAATGGAGTAAATATGGTACGTTTGATTGCAAATTAAACATTGAATAATTACAAACAGTAGGATCTTTACCTCTTGAACAACATTGTTATCCGATGTGTGCATTCTTTCTACGGCCACCTCCGCATCCCCACCACCAAACACATCCATTTTCATAGCAACCTGCAAAACCTCCTCCACCTTTGTTGTTGCATCCTCACTATCATCTTTCTTGGAGACCCCATTGGTGGTGGTTTCCATAACCACTGTTGCCTCAGCTTCCTCCAACCCTACGCTCTCACTGATAGACACACTGTTACGTTTCCCTGAACTAGACACCCGTCTACGTCCTTTCCGCTTGGCGCGTGCTTTCCTGATCACTTGATCCAGATTTGATGGTTCAAGGTTTACGGTCTTCTTTGGTGGACTTTTATTGTCTTGAGCATCTTCTGCAAGATTGCTTTCATTGTCTGATGATTCCGCAGATTCAATGTCACCGAGGTCAGGCCCTCCATAGTATGGTGTGATCATACGATAGCTCATGATTGGGAGCTGTAGGGACAGACCAAAGAATTATTACAAACATTATCTGGTTTAGGCGATAAAATAACACAACCCTGTTATATGGGCAAATGGACCTCCGAGGTTCCAAATTTGGCAGAAATTGTGAGGCTAATTCATCCGCGAGCCAATATGGAATACCTACTTGCCCACCGCTCACTGATACCTTCTGCGCAAACGTTCACCAACAAATATGCGCAACGACATGGATTATTTTTGCGCACTGACAAATACAAGCCCCACAATTCTTGCCAATTTAGAACTGATAAAACTATAGCTGGTCCTGTGGTTATGACATTTGATTCCAGACTGAAAGGTACTAGGTTCAAATCCCAGTACTGCCAGATTTTATGTAAAACGGCTCATAATTTTCCATTCATTTTTCTCAAAATGGGGACACAGTTTTTAAGTTGGTAGACTAGGCTGATTTGTGATATAGCTTACTTATAGGCACCACCCATATTTCTATATGCATTTGTGAGATGCTGTATCACATCTATGTCAGGAACCGCTATAGTTTAATCAGTTTCGATTTGGTGAGAGATATTTGGTTTTATCTCTCATCGCGCAAAAGTAATCCAACCGTGTGCCCGCGATTACGTCCACACGCACACGATATTGCTCACACGCACACGTCACGCATATGATGCACAGATCGCTAGTTGTCTTCATGCGCGCACCTGCGTCCTTCTGTATTCATTCACTGCAGTCAATTTGGAACTGATCAAACTATAGTGCCTTGGCCACCAGAAAATATAACCATTAACTTTGGGACCAAATATCGCTGGTATTTATAAATTTAAAGGTAGATGATCCGATCACATTTTCATAACACAGATTTTTCTCAAACATATGGAGATTTTCATATCATATGAACATACTGTGATTAACATACTGAAATTTGACGGTCCAAATCAGTATGATTACGAAGAAATCGGTGAAATAACATTGAATTACCGCGAAAAGTGGTTAACCACCAATAAAGTTTGTGTACAACTCAATGGGCACATTTCACAGCATCTTGTGCGTCCAAAATAAGAACCATTAGAGTTATGCAACTCAAACTTTGGAATATGACTTTTTTTGAGGATGACCTTTCATGTCGAATAGAAAACTTCAAGTTGAAAATCGGAACATCTACCTTTAATCTGTAATTGTATTTTGTTTCTTCTTCTGTATTTGTAGTGTTAAGCTTTGTGTAAGGGGGTGCAACAACTTCAGGCTTTTGCTTTTAGTTGTTCCTCCTCCATCATATTACTTGTTAAATTGTCATTGTATTTTCTCCTTATTGATATGATGGAAAATGAATATTGAATTGAATTGATATGCCATTCATACTTACCATATCTTGGCTTCCAATAGACATCCTAGATTGAGGGCTACATAATGCTGCCATTCATACTTACCATATCTCTATAAGCATTTGTGAGATCCTGTAACACATCTTTTTCTAGTACTTCTAATGCCTTGGCTTCCAATAGACATCCTAGGTTGAGAGCTATATACCATTCATACTTACCATATCTCTATAAGCATTTGTGAGATCCTGTAACACATCTTTTTCTAGTACTTCTAATGCCTTGGCTTCCAATAGACATCCTAGATTGAGGGCTATATACTTACCATATCTCTATAAGCATTTGTGAGATCCTGCAACACATCTTTTTCTAGTACTTCTAATGTCTTGGCTTCCAATAGATATCCTAGATTGAGGGCTATATACTGTTCACACTTACCATATCTCTATAAGCATTTGTGAGATCCTGTAACACATCTTTTTCTAGTACTTCTAATGCCTTGGCTTCCAATAGACATCCTAGGTTGAGCGCTATATACCATTCATACTTACCATATCTCTATAAGCATTTGTGAGATCCTGTAACACATCTTTTTCTAGTACTTCTAATGCCTTGGCTTCCAATAGACATCCTAGATTGAGGGCTATATACTGTTCATACTTACCATATATAAGTATTTGTGAGATCCTGTAACACATCTTTTCTAGTACTTCTAATGCCTTGGCTTCCAATAGACATCCCAGATTGAGGGCTATATACTTACCATATCTCTATAAGCATTTGTGAGATCCTACAACACATCTTTTTCTAGTACTTCTAATGCCTTGGCTTCCAATAGACATCCTAGATTGAGGGCTATATACTTACCATATCTCTATAAGCATTTGTGAGATCCTGCAACACATCTTTTTCTAGTACTTCTAATGCCTTGGTTTCCAATAGACATCCTAGATTGAGGGCTATATACTGTTCACACTTACCATATCTCTATAAGCATTTGTGAGATCCTGTAACACATCTTTTTCTAGTACTTCTAATGCCTTGGCTTCCAATAGACATCCTAGGTTGAGCGCTATATACCATTCATACTTACCATATCTCTATAAGCATTTGTGAGATCCTGTAACACATCTTTTTCTAGTACTTCTAATGCCTTGGCTTCCAATAGACATCCTAGATTGAGGGCTATATACTGTTCATACTTACCATATATAAGTATTTGTGAGATCCTGTAACACATCTTTTCTAGTACTTCTAATGCCTTGGCTTCCAATAGACATCCCAGATTGAGGGCTATATACTTACCATATCTCTATAAGCATTTGTGAGATCCTACAACACATCTTTTTCTAGTACTTCTAATGCCTTGGCTTCCAATAGACATCCTAGATTGAGGGCTATATACTTACCATATCTCTATAAGCATTTGTGAGATCCTGCAACACATCTTTTTCTAGTACTTCTAATGCCTTGGTTTCCAATAGACATCCTAGATTGAGGGCTATATACTGCTGACAAGTACGACAAAGCTGGCTTGCCTGGTAGACGGAAGCAAATTGTAGTAATTCTGCCACATTCTTTAAGGTAACTGTGGAGAACATGAAAGAGTTAAGAATGTTAAGTTCTAAGTAATTCCATTTTTGCCATTTTATCAAAATTATGTGTGTGTTTTTAAATATTATTCAAATTTGTTAATCCTTCATCTAAATTTATTAAAATGTGTTAAAATGTCATCCATCTAAACTTGTTAACCTTTCATTTAAATTAGTCATTGTTAATGTCATTCAAATGCGTTCAAATGTGATAAAATATTGGTAAAACTGTCATTTAAATGTCAAATTCTCTCTAACATTTTACAAAATGTCATGAATTATGGATGTAGTCTGCCTGACTTTCTGATTGAAGGTCAGAAGTATCTGTCTAGTGTGATAGACAGATAGATGCAAATGGTAGTAAGGCCCCCAAAAAAGAATGTTTGGTTGCCCTCCAGAGAGAAGAGAAACAAATTGTGGGTCGGTTGGTAGGTAGGTTTTTCTTCTTCTTTTCCCCCCAATACCAGGCTTCAACAAAAAGTGCAATTTATATATGGAATGTATAAACGCAATATTTTTTACTTACATTTGATAAATTGGACTTCAAAACATTTCATAGAATTTATTTCTACATCTTTGGGACAAAATATGTCCAAAATTATGAAATTTTCGGAGTTAAAAGATATTTAAAAACAAAAAATATGTGACCTGTTTTTTTTCGTGTTTTTTTCAGTTTGGCCTAATTCTGCCACTTTCTTTAAGGGGGTTTTATTGGCTGAGTCAAACATTTAGATTTCCTCTAAAATCAAATATGTTTTAGCCATTGTGTCTGAAGATTATGGAACTGAACATTTTATATGTTTGGTCAATGGGCATGACACCAACAACTTTGGCAACAACTTTATTTATTTTTATTTAATTTACTTCAACAGATCAGTCAAGGCTCCTTCACACATCTCTTTGAGCCTTGTCATCAACAATTGATCAGTAGTAGTCAGTGCATTATATGATAAATAAAGATCTCCCCCTATTCCTCCACACTTCCTTCTCCTCTCCACCCCTCCCCCACCACCAGAAGAGACAAGTTCACATGATGTACTCAGATCAGCCAAGGCTCCTTCACACATCTCTTTGAGCCTTGTCATCAACAATTGATCAGTAGTAGTCAGTGCATTATATGATAACTAAAGATCTCCCCCTATTCCTCCACCCCCTACCCCTTCCCCAACCACCAGAAGAGACAGGTTCACATGACTTACTCAGATCAGCCAAGGCTCCTTCACACATCTCTTTGAGCCTTGTCATCAACAATCGATCAGTAGTCAGTGCATTATATGATAACTAAAGATCTCCCCCTATTCCTCCACCCCCTACCCCTTCCCCAACCACCAGAAGAGACAGGTTCACATGACTTACTCAGATCAGCCAAGGCTCCTTCACACATCTCTTTGAGCCTTGTCATCAACAATCGATCAGTAGTCAGTGCATTATATGATAACTAAAGATCTCCCCCTATTCCTCCACCCCCTACCCCTTCCCCAACCACCAAAAGAAACAGGTTCACATGACTTACTCAGATCAGCCAAGGCTCCTTCACACATCTCTTTGAGCCTTGTCATCAATAGTTGATCTGCCGTTGTGAGTGCATTACATAATAACTCTATATCTTGGCATTCATGGATGGATGGTGCGCTGTCCGTATAGAGGAAGTCCAATATGATACGCAGGATACTACCGGGAATTGGTAGCTTCAAGGGGTCTGTACTGGATGTCTGCAAATAGTAATGTCAAAGTTATGCAAAAAATAAGCTATAGTTTGATTAGTTCCAAATTGGTGAAGCCTCCTTACAGGTTTACAGCAGCGAATGAATACAGAAGGACACAGACGCCTGAATACAACAAGTGCAATGATCATCATATGCGTGTCGCATGTGTGCAGCCAAAATTGTGAGGATGTCACCATAAATCGCTCGGATTACTTTTGTGTGCGGTGAGATAAAAAACAAATATTTTTCGCCAAAATGCTGAGAATGTGGCTCTCACACAGCTCAGATGCATTCTATAGCGTTCATAACATGACTCACGCCTGAAGAAATTCTTCAAAATGTGTCTCTTATTTACATTCTCAATCTAAATTCCAGAAATGAAATAAATCTTTAAACAATCCAATGTTGATTTCTTACCTATATCAACCAAGCTCCCAGCATGCCCTCTTACCTCAATCCAACCAGCTCCCAGCATGCTTTGAAAATACTCTAGCCTAGCAACCAATACACACTTATGACCTGGAAACATCTCGCCATCTTCTGACTGCAGCACAACATCGTATAGGTGGGGCGCCCTCTTACGCTCAAATCGCAGCTTCTTACCACTAGGACGGAAGTTTTGCAGATGACCGTCTTTGTATTTCACTTGGTCCAATCTGGAAAAGGAAAAGTGGTATATTTTTGATGTGATCAAAATAACTTCTAAACCTATCTATTTGTACTATAGTTTTATCAGTTCCAAATTGGTGAATCCTCCTTACACCAGCGAATGAATACAGAAGAACGAGGGAGGGCGTGAAGGCATAAGCGCACGATGCATCTTATGTGTGACACGTGCGTGCGACGAAAAATGTGTGCCTGTGGCCGTAATCGCGCGCGGACACAAAAACTGAATGTTTCTCGCCCAATTGGAACTGATTAAATTATTGATCAGCAGTGTTCTGACTGACACTCTTGAAACAAAACGTTTATAACAAATTATTCTAAAGGATTATGAGACACAAATTTTGTTCTGACATACCGGCATATGACTTTACGACATAATAACTCCTATCAAATAATTGCAATTGGTTGTTGAAGCATGCGCATAACAAACATAAATTATAATTATTAAAGGTAGATGACCCGATCACATTTTCATAACACAGATTTTTCTCAAACATATGGAGATTTTCATATCATATGAAAGATCATGTTTTTCTGATTAAAGGAAGGGTCCCTCAAGCACAACATTGAACATTATTTGTTAGAAAAATTATTATCGAGCCGAAATTGCGTAATTATATAGAACAAAACATCATACTAGTCACAAAAACGAATAAAAACTGACATATCTCAACATGCAATTTTTTAAATTCGCGGCAATCGAAAGTCCCGGTGTCGATGACGTCATGGGTATCGGTGTTCAAATTTGCGCATGTGCATTGTATAACTATGACGTCATCGACACCGGGACTTATGATCGCCGCAAGTTTTAAAAATTGCATGTTGAGAGATGGCGGCATTTATTTGTTTTTGTAATAAGTGTGGTGTTTTGTTCTATATAATTACAAAAGTTGGGCTCGATAATTATTTTTCTAACATATAATGCACAATGTTGTGCTTGCGGGACCCCTTCTTTAACACACTGAAATTTGACGGTCCAAATCAGTATGATTACGAAGAAATCGGTGAAATAACATCGAATTACCGCGAAAAGTGGTAACCACCAATATAGTTTGTGTACAACTCAATGGGCACATTTGACGGCATCTTGAGCGTCTAAAATAAGAACCATTAGAGTTATGCAACTCAAACTTTGGAATACGACCTTTTTAGGATGACCTTTCATGTCGAATAGAAAACTTCAAGTTGAAAATCGGAACATCTACCTTTAATGCTCATTGACAATGATACTGATATTTGATGTCAATGCTCTCCAATGAGTCTTTAAAATTTGGAACATTTTCAAAGACAATCTTTTTCTTCTTCAAAACACTGGTTTTCGTGATATGCCATTATGTGAGAACAGCGACGAATCTTACCTTTTCACCAAAGCACTGACAGTAAACTTCTTAGCAACATCAAGAAGCATCTTCACAGGCAACATTGCATCTTCCGCTTCACTCCTATCCACTGCTTTCTTCTTTTTCTTTCCTCCTTGCGTTTTTCCTGAATTCTTTGCCCCCTTCTGGTCCTTATGAATCGAATAGGCAGATTTACCCCGGTTCATATCAGTTATGGTGAGGGAATCGAACCCATGACCTAAGCTTGTGTCCGAGTTATCTTCTCTCAGGATTTTACTAGAGGATGATGGACGATATTTGAATCCTCGGGTGAAAATCTCACAATTGTCGGTATACATATAGCGCATCATCATTATGAATATTTCATACTCGTTGGTCTTGTCTGTGATATCAACTGTTAGAGCACCCTCATTGTTCCTCTGGAGAGAGGTGATCATGTCAGGCTTATCGGGTTGTGACGGTGCAAATAGCTTCCTGAAATAGTCGCTTCGGTGGGAGAGGATATACTTGTGAGCTGCTATGGACCTGTTACCAATCTAGAATGAAATCAGACAAATACACTTTTATCGATGGGATGATTATAAATGGTAAAAACTTTGATGGATCAAAATATTGATTTTTTTTCATATTTCTATTAGACATGATTTTTAAATCCTGTATCCAGCCCATGAGTCTAACATCATGCTGTGCAGAGTCAGTGTTGCCGACTGAAATTTGTCTCAAACAGCTGCACAAGTGCCCTCTAGGCCGCGGCCCACAACAAAAAGTAGCCCAATTTTCGCTGAGTCCATTTAAGTATTGAATATACAAATTTAGAAACACCACAGATTTTCTTTCAATAGTGCTAATCATGGCTTATGTTTGTTGTTTTGTGGAAAATGTGGTACCAAATTGTGCCAAAGATTCTTCCAAATGTCTATCTAGCCTGTTTGGTCAAAAAATAATTGGGAGTAATTCTGTTATACCCTTCACAGGGGTATTCACAGTGCATGATTTTTAAGAACGGTGCATACTACTAACGTAGGGCGTGGAGGGTATTACAGAATTATGCCAATAATTGGAAGTCACTCTATAGGACATAAATAAAGTGTATGACTTTCTTTTGTTGAGCTCTTTACAAGGGCCACATGCATATCAAAACATTTTCTCCGGAGTAAAATATCCTTTTTGTACTTGTAAATGTTTTATTTAGAGAATAATTACTGCGTAACAACTGTTTTCGCGAATTTGTTGTGAAATAAGAGGTTGCTGTTATGGTCTGAGGAATTGTCCCGAAGGGGCGCAGCCCCTGAGGGACAATTCCGAATGACCATAACAGCAACCGAGTATTTCACAACAAATTCGCGAAAACAGTTGTTAAGCAGTCATTATTCTCATTCATTACTGAAAAAGATGCATATTTATCCAAATCGTTGATTTGTACCGATATAATCTCGCTAATAATTAATTAGTTGTTTTGTTTATTTTGTCCACCCCTGCCCTTCTTAGTTATTGAAACAGTCCGAGTCGGGTCATCCCCTCATTCAACCAATCAGAAATAAGCTTTAATCGTGTTTCCTCATAATTCAATGAATATTCAGTTTAGGGGCGTGAGGCGTTTATTTGATTGGTCGGTCAGTGAGCAAAACAATGGAACACTTTGGCGCAGTACTTTCGGGCAATTATTAGTAACCTGCGCTCGGCGTGCGCGTTCTCATCTAACCATTCATTTTATTGGAGCGCACTTGATACGCAGCTATCGCGATTATTCATGAAGTAATGAATCACCTTTAATGGCTATTCAAAGGCCAGTCATTTTGCTGGAAGTGTCAGATTTTTTCATCAAGCCTCTTATTAAGAACATCTTGTATTACACCAGGCTGAAAATCAGGCCTTGAAATAAGAAAAAGGAAAAGGGCAGGCAATTTAAGGTAATATGACAGGGGCACCAACTTTATCCAAGGCCATTATGTACTTTTGAATGGATTAAAAACAGCCAGAAATTGAGGGCATCAAGGCTACTAGGTGGGGCATCGAAGTCAATTGCCTTCGATTAATTGAAGCCCTGCTGAAAATAACATAAAAAACATGATGTTGAAATCAGCTAAAATGCTGCCATTACTTTGTTTATACCATGTGACATTACCTTAATAATAACATCATGAATGACATCAGAACTATCCGCTTCACTTAGAAGATTTGTGAAATGTTTCTCTAGTTGGGAATCACTAACCATTGGTATATCTGTAAGACTGTAAGGATAAAACACATAGAACTCAATAATATGTGGTATAGTGTATGACATTATGAATGACATCAGAGCTATCCGCTTCACTTAGAAGATTTGTGAAATGTTTCTCTAGTTGGGAATCACTAACCATTGGTATATCTGTAAGACTGTAAGGATATAAACACATAGAACTCAATAATATGTGGTATAGTGTATGACATCATGAATGAAATCAGAACTATCAGCTTCACTTAGAAGATTTGTGAAATGTTTCTCTAGTTGGGAATCACTAACCATTGGTATATATGTAAGACTGTTAGGATATAAACACATAGAACTCAATAATATGTGGTATAGTGTATGACATTATGAATGACATCAGAGCTATTCGCTTCACTTAGAAGATTTGTGAAATGTTTCTCTAGTTGGGAATCACTAACCATTGGTATATTTGTAAGACTGTAAGGATAAAACACATAGAACTCAATAATATGTGGTATAGTGTATGACGCTTGAGTATCTTACGTGATGACATAAGCTCTAAAGGATTATTATTGGAATAAATTCAGCCCTGCTCTAAACTATATATTATCGGTCTCATAATACCGTATTATCCCTATTGAGCGCCCATGCCTGTTTTTCTCATTGACTACCAACAAACAATCCCTTATAAGCGCCCACCTTTTCAATTACCGTTGCACTGTACAACAACATTTTTCGCCATGGCGTCCTTCAGCAAAGCAGTACCAGTAAGCCTGGTTTGATTGCCGCCGCCCGCTCTGTGCCGCCATTTTTTTTATTATTCATGGCTTAAATACAACATCGCGCATGCTCAAAACTACCGAGAATAAATGAAGTTTTCGGAAGGGCACTTGAAGCTTGTCGGAACAATTGACGTCATGTAATGTGGCCACAGTGAGACCACTGCGACGCCGCTTTGCCAATTTTTGATGACTTGTCATTTTCAAAAGGTCATAGGCAAAAAATATTAATCGACAATCAAAGTTGTGATCAACTTTTTTGCTCTAAACAATCCGCCCAACAATATGATATACTTTTTGTGGTCAATAATTTGTTTTCTTCTTCCCCCCCCCCCCCCCCCCCCCCCCATGTTAAATTAAAATGTTGACGTCCCATTGAAACACATGTGAACTTTGATTCTAAATCAAGGTCAAAGGTCAACTTAGCATCCGAGTTGGCAAGGATGTCCACCTAGGTTGTATACTACAGACATCAAGGAACATTTTAGTGTATGACTCCCTGTGCCAGCAGACCGGGACCGATAAACCATGCACGCTATTATATACTGGCTGGTGTAATTTCTGTCGTGCAGGTAATTTTGCGAATTGGCTGGTTTGAAAAAATCTGAAGTTCCAGCTCTGTTTATTATTATTGGTTCAATGGAAACATATTAAGCGAAATAGATTTCTACTACAATGTAGGCTAATGAATAAATGATCAAAGTTCTAATCGGTTTATATCTCGGTTTTAATCTACAGAATCCCACAAATGTGTCCTTACAATTATTACATTAGGACGCCCTCCCAGAAGATATTTTCAGAGTCAAATTTAGTTGCTGTCCTACAACCATATCCCAAAAGGTTATAAAGATTATTTTTGTTAATTTTAATAAATAGAAAAGAGGAAACAAATGCCACTGACCTTGTTCTTGGATCAGACTGTAAAACTGCAAAGTTTCTTCCTTGTTGATCACATGACACACCCGTCACACGGAACAGAGATGGCGCCCTCTCTAGATGCACTCTGTCATACTCCTCTTTCTCTACCGGTCCTGCAAAGATGAAGGCGTCGTCTGAAGTGGATGTACCGTGAGGCGGTGGAGAGGAGGCTGATGGAGGCGGTGGAGATTGGGAGGTGGAATCTGTAAGGAGAGAAGATAAAAGAAATGAATTCTGAAGATTCATAAGAAACAACCTCTCTAGATGCACTGTGTCATCTCTCCTTTCTCTACAGGTCCCGCAAAGATGAAAGCGTTGTACTGTGAGGCGGTGGAGAGGAGGCTGATGGAGGCGGTGGAGATTGGGAGGAGGAATCTATAAAAGGAAAGAAGATAAAAGAAATGAATCAGACCGCACTTGTAGAAGTAAATGTGAAGATTCATAAAAAAAAACCTCTCTAGATGTACTGTGTCATCTCTCCTTTCTCTACCGGTCCCGCAAAGATGAAGGCATCATCTGATGTGATGGTACAGTGAGGCGGTGGAGAGGAAGCTGATGGAGGCGGAGGTGATTAGGAGGTGGAAGAAGAAATTACAAAGTAATAAATCAGACCACACTTTTAGAAATAATTGTGAAGATTTATGACAAAAACCTCCCAAGATGCACTGTGTCATCTCTCCTTTCTCTACCAGGCCGGCAAAAGATAGATGAAGGCATCATCTGATGTGGATGTAAAGAGGAGGAGGAGTGGACTGGGAGGTGGAAAAGGATGATAAGAGACAACGATAAAAATCATACTACAATTTCAGAAATAATATTAAAGGAAAGAGGAGTTGATGGTAAGAAAGGGAGTGGTGGTGGATAAGTAGGGGGCAGAGAGGAGAATATTGAGGGCGGAAAAAGGAGGAGAGAGAAGACAGGATGGAAAATGGTGGAAGGAGAGGGGCAGCAAGGAACCAGGATATAGGGGAGGAGGGGTAGAGGAATGGTGTAGAGGAAACAGACAGAGGTAGAGAGTATAGGGAGAGGACCAAAGGATAAGTGGGGGAGGCATACCAAATGTTATATATGGTTTGCCACCATACCTTTCTTATGTGATGACTCTTTCCTCTTGGTGAAATGTCCCATGTATCCTTCCCCATCCTCTGTTGCCAATAGCAACCCTTGTCGATTGACAGCAATATCAGATATGAATATTTGTCTCTTACGAGTCCATTGACATAATCTTAACACTCTGTCAGTCTCTCTCCAACTATGTATCTGTAAATAAATGACAGCATCCAAAAATGTACATGGTTATCCATTTAGAGATTTGGAGGAGGGCGAGTTTAGGAAAAAGCCAGTTGGAAAAACGAGTTAATCCCACACAAGTTACAAAGTGACAGACTATCCCATAATGTGACCGACTACTATGATCACATAACGTTAGGTGATTTAGGTTCTTATGTCTGAGATCGAGACACCATTTCCTAGAATTCAAAGTCGCAGTGAAGAATTACAACATTTGTTGCACTTTCTCTTCATAGACAATACAACTAACCTGTACAGACAAAATAAACACAGCACAAAAAGAAAGTATCCACTTTTTCCGAAAAGAACACTTGTTGAATTTATTAAGGGTCCTAAGAATTAAACACAGGGCGCCTCAACCAAAGTGGATACTTTCTTTTTGTGCAGTGTTTAGATCTTTCAACAACAATTTTGAGCGTTTGATTGTGCTATACTTCATAATAAAAGGTTATTGCTTTGGTAGAAAAAACATCTCCTTTAACTACCTCCCCAATATCTTTCACTAGCTACATACCCTTCCACTCTTTTGAAGAGTGACCATAACCAAGTCTTCTCCACCACGTTTCTGCAGTGTATTTTGATCTAACTCAGCGTCCAATGTTCCACCATTCACCACCAGTTTAGTTAAATTGATTTGCCTGCAAGAAAATCAAAACAAAAAATGTGAATGTTTAGTTTTGTTTACAAATAGAAAATTCTGTGGCTATCCAGTATTATAGCAATATTTTAGTGTCCTCAAAAGTATTGATGAGCTGCTGGAGTTGCTTGTGGGAAGACAAGAGCAATTATCAAGCCAGACTGTCTGCTTCCAAATAAATTATCTATCATATACTTCAAATTTATATAAACATAATTTAATTTCTAAGATAGTAAGATGCGTCTTTTACTTGATTTAGAGCAGCACTTGAGATGATATCGTAACTTTAGGCTTTGTGTAATACATCCCAGATCTACATCTATATGATCTTGGCATGAAATTTGAAATTAAGATTGGTCTGCTAAGTGCATTATACAAGAGCAACGCATGTACAGGGCATGCAAGTAATGACCTTCTGTGACCATTGTATATGCTAAGGAATTAGGACCAACAATTTTGTTTTTGTGTTGCCTTCAGTGACTGACCCTAAAATCTCAATATAATCAGAGTTGCAATTTTTTTAAAGATTCAAAATTTTGATTTAAAAAGTTGTTACTATTACTATTTATTCTTATATAGTGGGTGTGGTTTGAGATGTCAGCAGGCAATTTGATTGGTTTTTCAGCCGACACGCCCATACATTATGAGACAATGGTGTATAGTTTGGAGCGGGGTTTAATTCATTCAAAAAAATAATGCCTTCAGCGCGTATGATCAACGCGTCATCGCATTAGCGTGCCCTACACAAAGTCGCCGCCGAATGCGTTGTGGGTATAACGCAGCGATGACAGGTGCGTGTGTGCTAAAGAACGCAATTAATTTGAAGCAGGATGTTGGTAAACAGCTCGTTGGATTCGCCGATTTTATAAAGGGGGAAATTTGTTGTTGTTTGTTTAAAATAAATCTAACAAACTGCGTTATTTAATGATAAAAGATCAAAATAACCAATAAACTAAATAAGAATGAGAATAAAACATAGTTCTTAGCTGTTTTGCTATAGACGATGGTCTTATAATGTATAGGCTGTACCATATTTGTGTCGTCGTGTATGGCCGCCTGCGGCTACCATACAAGACTCCAAGTATTTTCTGCTTGAAATGAATAAGTTTGCTTGAATAGATTAACTTCTAAACTATTATCACACTTGAAACATTAGCCAAATTGACATTTACCAATTTTGTCTTGTCATGAACCAAGGTCCGTCAGTAAATTATTTGTCAGCAAGAAAAAAAGGGGGAAAAAAAAGGAAAATCGACCGACCGACCCAACTTCAACATTTTTGGCACTTGAGGGTAAAACAACATTTTATTTTTGCCTTACTCTTCAACAGGTCATACAAGAATCACTGGAAAATAATTTCAGGGTGCTTACTTTGATGCCACTTTACGACACTGATATTCATTCAGCACATAGATATCCCCTGCCTTGGTGGCGACTACAGTAGCAGCATCACTGGCAGCCACCTGACATAGCCCCACATTCTTATGTTGTAATGCTGTTACCTGTCGTGGGGTAATAACATATTTCTCGCCCTTACTGTGACCTGAGTAAAAAAGTATTATATAGGATATTATTTTATGAAATACAACATGACTGTAGCGGTCTTACCACTTCAATAATGATACAGAAAACCCTTCATTCTTCCTTTCTGCTAGGAATTACCGAATTGAGTGCAACTGTGACAGAAGAATTAGGCTAACAAATCTGTAGCAGGTCCAACAACCAAAATGATAAATGCATTTCATAAATATATTCATTTTTGTTTAGGATTGAGTTTGTAAAATTAGCTTAGAAATCATGAAATCATAACAACCAACCATTAATGGTGAATTTTTAAAGGCTTTAATCACTTTTTCTTTAGTTTTTTTAAAATTATTGAGTTGACGACCATTCAATTTGCAAATTGAAAATATCTTTAATAATGATAAATTACTTGAAAAGCAGCTACAGTAGAGTTTGATCTGTTCCAAATTGGCACAAATTGTGAGGCTAATATTTATCTGTGGGCACAAATAGAATACCTACTTGCCCACCGCTTGGTGATACCTGCATATGATGCACAAACGCACACTTTCAGCGATAAATATGCGCAACAACATGGATTCTTTTTGCAATTCTCGACAATTTGGAACTGATGAGACTATAGATGAGGTGACCTATGATGTCATGTATTTACAAATGGGACACCCTCTGTTATTTCCCTCCAGGCAGAATATACAGTAAAGTTAATGAAGACAACATGAAATTTCTTTCTAATGAATTGTAAAACTCATCTAGTTTTAGTTTTTTTTGTGAAATGCGATAGCTTATAGCATTCCTAAGCAAGTTTAAAGACAGTTTTGATAACAATTTGCTGTGACACCACAATCTAGTTAGAAAACCTGATCTGGCCTATGTTAACTATAGGAACTCTTGCCCGGTGTGTTTTGTCTCAAACCAACAGAGGGCGTCCTAAATGTCAACAAATGTCACCTCATCTATAGTCAATGACAGTAATTAACTCACCTAACTGTCCTGCATTTAGACCAAATGTGTAAAGTGCCTCGTTAGTGTACACTACAGTATGAAATCTTCCTACAGCAACTCCTGTCAAGGTCTTATTACGTAATACTTTGTTGTACAGTGGTTTAGGTGTCAGGCATTTGGAACCTAGTGATGAGTGTCCTAGTTGATGGTAATCATTCTGTCCACAAGAATATATGGTTCCACTGAAAATTAAAAAGAATTTTATGGGAGATCAGCCACATTATTTGATTTAAGGCAAGCGTGTGCAACCAGCGGCCCGCGAAGCAATCCCAAAATTCCCATTGATGCGGCCCGTTTTACCCAGAACTCCCTAGGTTACACTAATGGCGAATTGATTTAGTGGTGTCCTCCCTTATAATTAGTAAGGCGACGCAGTGGCATAGCCAGAGGGGGCGAGGGGGGCAATTTCCCCCAATATTGACAGTCGCGTTGGTTGAGATTGGCACTGTCAGTTCATTTGACAAGAGGAATCATGGAATTATGATGGTCAAAAGTGCACAGACCTGCATGTGTACCCAAAATGGATTTTTTATTTTGTTGGTAGTTTAAAGCAGAAATGTACCTCAATCATAGCAAAAATAAGTGTTAAGTCGACAATTTATGCGCGCTATATGTGCGCATTCCTTTCATCGGAACAAACTTGTGATTGAGTGTTAAAATCCCTGGTTAAAATGGCGAAGAGAAGCGGGTATCCTGATGTGTTTTAGAAAGTTTGACAATCACTGCGACCCGTGAATGGATCTCAAAATCATAATGAGGCTCGCGTGGTAGAAAAGGTTGCAAATGCTTGATTTAAGGCGATAAAAAAACACCCTATTCTATGGGCCAAACCTATTTTAACGTCCATATAAGTATGCGCTAACACAGCCACAATTTTAACAGTTTATAATGTATTATATAATGTATTTCAAGATTGGCTGTTAGCCTTGTGCGTTTGAGATAATCATACAATGTTTTAAAGATGTGATGCGAATACCATTCACTGGTTGTCCTGGTGACATGCGCCAACCTACCATAGTGAGGATGGACATGTTCGCATATAAATGACATAACATTTTGGACAATTAATCTAAATTTAATAACCGGACCTCCAATGTGGGAGGCAGCCAAAAACGATATGAACAAACACTGACAATGGGGCGACTGGCTAAAGAAAATCATGGGGAAAAGAACGGAAGCCAAAAGGCCCGTGAAAAAATGTCAGTGTGCCAAAACCAGAAGGAGGCAACTTTCGGCTAGCAACTTTGTTTTCTTTGCATGTGTGACAGAAAACTTACTTGTATGAAAGGTCACTTACTTTTCCATAAGAAACACAGTATGATCCCTTCCCACTGCCACCTGCACACACACTGCTGGTAATCCTTCTACACGCTTTGGCACTAATGATGTCTGTTCATCACCTAATCCAAGTCTACCGCCTTGACCATGACCGCATGTGTATACTACACCTTGATGAGATAACACAACGGTGTGAAACTTACACATTGCTATCTGTGAGGGGTGAACAAATAGTACAAGTGTTACCAATAGCCCAATTCCACCGTTTAGCCCCAGGGTTGGCAAAACTGTGTATTAATAGGAACACCCCGACCAACTGCTGAAAAGGGATGGTAATGGACCCACGTCACATGAGGTTGAGCTCGCGTAAAGTACGCCTGCTCAACCTCACCCCAAAACGGTCCCCGGAATCTCTGTTGTGCGCACTACGTCATCTCGACCTCAAGGCTCTGATTGGTTGGTGCTCAAACATGAGGACTGAAAAACTCATGAGCTTTTCCACGCACCATCACGCTCCACTGCGTCGGTGGTTATGGCGCAGCAGGAGCACTGCGTTGGTGGATACGGCGCAGCGTGACGATCATGAAAAAGTCTTCAGTTTAAATTTGACCAATCAGGTGCTTTGGTGTTGTTGGTTGGCAGTATTTTGTGAGTTCAAGCATGCGTGCGCAGCCTGATCGAAGTGCGCCCACATATGTCGAACTGTGGCCAGGAGATTATGTGCCGTAGGTCCATTGATTTGTTGTTGTTAAGGGCAGTGTCAACCCGGCACTTGTTTCAAAAATTGAATTTCATATTTCTCTATTATTTAATACTTTTATAATGTATTCTATCATTACCATCATAAGTTACTGTCAAGTTCATTATTTGAATTATAAATTGTCCTAATCATAATACTGGAACCTTGATGTAACACGAGGGATCATACAAAATAATGGTACACGATATATATATATAATATTCAAATATCAATCTTTAATCTATAAATATATATTCTCATAATTCATATACAGTTGTATATATATCGACATAGATCATTATAGTACATTCTGTTATCATGAGCAGATTATCATTTAAAAATAGGTTCACATTCATGTAAGGACTGTATATCATGTGCAATCCAATAGTATCTAATTAGATCATCGATTCATTACTCATTGGGGTTTTGATAATCAAGGTAAAATGTCTGTTTCACAGCAATTAATCAATCCTTCGATTGATAAGGGATCATGTCATATATTACACATACAATTCCTCAAATCAACATTTCATATCTTTGTAATATGCAAATCAATTTGGACAATCAAAGTTTATCGTTATGGAAATACCTCGAAGACAAATGACGTGTAACCATGGTAACGTTGTTTCTTCATACGCTTTCCCACGATTATTGATTCTGTGATTTGCGTTTATCCGAGTAATGTCTTTTCGCGTTAACATCTAATAGTCTAATAGAAGTATGCGTGGTGGTCCTCTTGCATGTCTTGTATTGGAAACCAGGCTACGTGATGTCCACTCTGGACCCAGATTGAAGGCCATTCATATATCATAGATGAATGACCAAATCAGGTAATTACAATGTTATTGCTAATGGGTGTTGTGCATCTTCACATTATCTCCTCTTCCTTTCCGATTAACCCTTTAATCGTCTGCATAAATCATGGGACTGTACACGTTTTGTCTAAGCTACCTTTTGCTTAGATGTTTTATTTACATCCGATGCAAATAAAGAAGAGTCGAGAGATGAGAAAAACACATCTGATGTGTGTCTTGTCTGATGTTACAATGCCTGTATACGCTTTTGAATTTTGCGCGGTATCATGCCCGATCGCGTTTATAGCAACCGTTACTAAGACAAGAATAGCCCGTCGTATCGATACGCGGGGTGAGTGACGGTAATACGTTATAATGTCGCGTGCGCCAAACAAATAGTACATAGTAATAAGAATTAATATTATCCTTAAAAACGACCGTGACAATGACCCCCCATTTAAGATAAATGTTATAAACATTTGTCCTAAAAGGACTAATACTAATTAATGTTACTTCCAACTTGAACGATATTATATCTGAATATGCAAATGGATTTTCTATCAAACACCTGATATTCAGACACCAAGGGTGATTATAGACTTATGTCTATTAAATATCAAATTAATTTAATGACGCAACAGCCCTACTTAGAAAATCGGCGCCTATGTTGTCACTACCTTTGATTGCCTCAATGCGAAATCTATAGGGCTGTAAAGCAAGAGCCCAACGCATAATGCGCCCATTTGCCACCTTTGACTTTTGTACACACTTCAGAGGTTGATGATCTGTTTCTATGGTAAATTGTGTACCGTAAAGGTATGGTTCGTATTTCTGTACGGCCCAAACTATGGCTAAGCACTCTCTTTCTATAACTGAGTAGTTGCGTTGGCAAGATGACAACTTTTTGCTCGCGTATGCGACCGGGAATTTGTCGTTATCTACATATTGCATTAGCACTGCTGCCATGCCAATATCACTTGCATCAGTTCTCAAGATAAACGGTTTGGCTAAGTCTGGTAAATGTAAAATCGGTGAATTTACAAGTTTACTCTTTAAGGATTCAAAGGCAATTTCTTGACTTTCTCCCCATCGAATCTTGTTTGGTTCACCCTTTTTGGTCTTATCAGTAAGTGGGGCGGCTATGATAGCATAATTAGGAATGTATGCCCTATAATAACCTGTTAACCCCAAATATGATCTGAGTTGAGATTTGGTTTCAGGTCTATTTGCCTTTTGTACAGCTTCGATCTTTGCTGGCCTAGGTTTTACTTGACCTCTCCCAACAACATGACCTAAGAACTCGACCTCAAAAAATGCGATAAAACATTTTGACGGTCTAGCTGTTAATCCAGCAGCTCTGAGGCGTTTGAAAACTTCTTTGAGAAGCTGGATATGTTCTTCATATGTGGAAGTGTGAATTAAAATATCATCGATGTAATTATCAACGTGATCAAGGCCTTTCAGAAGTTTTCTCATAATACGACTAAAACTAGCGCCTGAATTTACTAATCCAAAGGGCATAGTGTTGAATTGGAATAACCCATGATGGGTGATAAACGCGGTTATATGCTTGACTTCATTTTTCATCGGAATCTACCAATAACCCTTGCTTAGATCGATTTTTGTGAAATATCGGTCATTTGCTAGTTTAGCAAAGATTTCGGACTGATCAGGCACTGGTTCGGCGTCGAACACTGTTTTTGCATTGACAAATCGATAATCTACGCAGTATCGATCATTCCCATCTGGTTTCTTTACAATTACCAGAGGACTAGCATATGGACTATCGCTAGGTTCAACAATGCCTTGTTTGATCATGGATTCAATTTCGTCTTGAACCTTACTTCTCACAGCATGTGGAACGGGGTATGGTTTTCGCCTAACAGGATTGCTGTCATTCAATTTTATATCATGTTCCCCTAGATTGGTTTTTCCTGGCAAGTCAGTCAAGATATCTTGATAACTATTGACTAGCCTTCTTATTTGACAATTTTGTTCTTTACTCAGATCTAGATTGACTTGTACATCATTGCTGTTCTCTTTAGATTCAAGAATTGGGAGTTCAATGAGATTTTTGTCTTTCTGACCAAACTCGGAAGGGTCTATTCTGTCAGATTCGGGATCATCCTCAATGATGGATGTGCATGCTAATTGAAGTATTTCAGGGGTGTAGATGTATGACGCAGTAATGTTCGTCGATACATTGGCATTGTCAACATCTACCCCTTCATTGCGCCTAATGTACTTTTTAAGCATGTTAATGTGGAAGGTTTTTTGCCTATTGCCAAAATCGATCGTGTAATCCATACTGCTCTTTTTTGTTATAATAGGATATGGTCCTTTCCATTGCATTAGTAGCTTATTGTTGTCGGTTGGCAGTAAGAGAAGTACTTCATCGCCTACTTCATATTGTCTGGGTTTTGCCTTTTTGTTGTACTGGACTTTGTATCTATCACGCGACTTGGCCAATTCTTGATGTGCTAGTTTGCAAGTTTCTTCGAGTCTATTGCGCAAGTCAATTACATATTGGTATCATGTGCTTAAGGTCTCAGATTGATGTACCTCGTTTGTCCACAGTTCTTTCAGGATCATCATCGGTCCGCGCACAGTCCTACCGAACAAAAGTTCAAAGGGTGCAAAACCTGTGCTATTCTGCGGGGTCTCCCTATAGGCAAATAGAAGTGGACCTATATATCTATCCCAGTCTTTGGGTCTTTCAGCACACATTTTCTTAAGCATATGCTTAAGTGTACCGTTAAACCTTTCCACCAATCCATTACATTTGGGATTATATGGAGTACTAGTGATCTGTCTGATGGATAGAAGCCTACTTATTTCTTTGGTGACATTAGCTGTGAATTGAGTCCCTTGGTCTGATAAAACTTCTTTGGGGAAACCTACTCTACTATATATGTTCAATAGCTCTTCAGCTACCCGCTCAGCCTCTATTGACTTGAGTGGGACAGCTTCAGGATATCTGGTGGCATAGTCAACTAAGACTAGAATATATCTATGCCCGCGCTCTGAACAAGGAGCAATTGGACCTACTAGGTCTATGGCCACCCTATCAAACGGAGTGTCTATTAATGGAGTAGTTCCTAGAGGGACTTTCGTAACTCTACCTTTCTGTAGGGTACGTTGACATATGTCACAAGACTGGCAATATCGCCTTATGTCTGCTTGTATGCCTGGCCAATAGAAATTTGACGTGACTTTAGATATCGTTTTATTGATACCTTGGTGTCCGCCCAATATGGATTCATGAGCTAGTTTCATGACTTCGTTCCTGAATTTTAGGGGAACTACCACTTGTGTATGGACATTTCCATGGTCAATATTTGGCGATACAAATTCACGGAATATAATACCATTTCGTTTTACAAATTCGCATGAATTTCCCTTATGTATATCAGTGTTTTGTTTTGTGCTCAATATACGTATTTTGGCAAGAGTCACATCGGTTTGCTGTTCATCACGCAGTTTATTTACAGTGACAATATCAGCCATTGGTTGGGTTACTTTTAGCGGTTTGAATGACTTATTCTTCACCTTTTTCTGATTCCTAGTTTCTACAGCAGCACCTATATCATCGGGAATTTGATCAACTAGCTTTGTTGTCACAGTATGTGTAGGCCTAGTTGTTGGCGTCGGACTTGGAGTTGCCACGTCAACATTACTAGACTTGTTTGTTTCTGGCATAATTGGGGTTTTAGTCATATTTGATTTTGTCATATTCTGTGAATATTTCCAAGAAGGGTTAGGTTCTAATGTAGCCCCACGCACATTTCCGATTATCAAATCGTATACCGGGGTTTTCATACAAACCGCTGATACTCGACCTGTTATGAACGGCGTGTCAATATATATCATGGCTACGGGGAATCTACGTACAGTGCCGTCGATCATTGTACATGACACATGACGACCTGTAAGGGCTTCATTTGGAACGTGTGAACTTTTCACTACAATTCCGTCACAACCTGAATCACGCATCACATTAACTTTGGTATTATCAACATAACCGTCAGAAATGATCATGTTACCTTCTGTTGATCTACACGTGCATGCGGCACTCATTAATGGCACTCGATGGCCACAGATGAGTTCGAAATGACCCTTTTCTATAGCACAGTCAATATGATGATCGTTGGTGTTAGTTGTCATGAACGAAGCCTCGATGACTTCGTCAGTACTGTTACATGATGTATTCAGTTTGCAACTTTGACAAATAAAATCTTGATTAGAACCACTTGGATCATTGTTTTGGTCAAATGTCTCTTTTTCAACATTCTCGTCACTACTTGTACTATCATTGTTCTCCTCGAGAGTTTCGTCTCTGACAATATCGAAGAGCATTGACATTGCTGGAACAAATGATTTTGGTGCAGATCTACAACTTCTCCAATAATGACCGACTTTATTACAAAAGTGACATGTTGGCAATGGTTTGTTTAATTTTGAAGAAGGTCTATCTGGTTTTGTATTGTCACCTGAATTTGGCTTACTGGTTGAATAACCACTTGGCCTTGAGGTAATTGATGTTTGAGTCTTACTCTTGGTGGCCTGACTATTTTGTCTAGTTTGTATACGAGATGTATGTGGCCAGCCTCTGTGAGCTTCAAGATACCTTTCGGCAATTCGGGTGACCTCTCGATGATCTTGTGGACCCCTTTCTTTCACAAATATTGATATGTCATTTGGAACACTGCTAAGGAACTGGTCGATTGTCAAAAATTCCATGATATCCTCATACGTTTTGTGAACATTCGATAGCTCAACCCACTTATGAAGATATGAACGTATTCTATCATAATATTGGGACGCTGTCTCACACCCCTCTGGTCTTGCGTTGGTGAATTTTTGCTTATAACCATCGGGAGTCAGATTATAGGCTTTCAAAATGGCAGCTTTGAGAAAATCATAATCATGGGCCTCAGCCAAAGGTAATGTGGAATACACGTGTAATGCTTTTCCAGATAATAGAGAAGATATATTGATCGCCCAATCTTCTCTTCGCCACTTCTGAATAAGGGCGTAACGCTCAAAGCGCTGGAGATAAACGTTCAAATCATCCTTGTCTTCACAAAAAATTGGTAGTTTGGGTGGTTTAGCCTTATTACTTTCGGTTGCAATGTTTGCATTAATTTGATTGTTCTCCTTACGTAATTGCTCTAATAGCATCAATTTGTCAATTTTCTTGTCTTCCGCAACTAACCCAGCGTGAGCGGCTTGTATTTTACGTTCTTCAAAGAGTCGCTGTTTTTCATTTTCTTCTTTCTCTGTTTCTCTCACGCGCGATCTTTCTTGGCGTTCAGCGTCGCGTTCTTGACATAATCTAGCTCTTTCTTCTTGCACAAACTTACGCAGTTCAGCGCCAGTATATCCTAGCCTTTCGCCTGTTTCGGTTAGCTGCTCAAGCTCTATTGCGCTTGCGGTAGGCATTTTGAATGCGCACATATACAAAGTATTACAGACAATTAATAGAATAACCAAGACACTTATTTGTAACAAATAAGAGTCAAATACCGACTTACATCTGTGCAGCGAGGTAGGAAGAAGAGATATGTCAAGCTTGAAGATGACTATCTATAATTATTTTCATTCAATATGAATGACACAATTATCAGCATAAAATGGCATAAATTATTATTTGTATGACCAGCCGGTGTTACGAGGTTCGTACGTATTATTTAAACAAATGATTAGGAGTTCCCGGACGAGCCCCCATTGTCAAGTTCATTATTTGAATTATAAATTGTCCTAATCATAATACTGGAACCTTGATGTAACACGAGGGATCATACAAAATAATGGTACACGATATATATATATAATATTCAAATATCAATCTTTAATCTATAAATATATATTCTCATAATTCATATACAGTTGTATATATATCGACATAGATCATTATAGTACATTCTGTTATCATGAGCAGATTATCATTTAAAAATAGGTTCACATTCATGTAAGGACTGTATATCATGTGCAATCCAATAGTATCTAATTAGATCATCGATTCATTACTCATTGGGGTTTTGATAATCGAGGTAAAATGTCTGTTTCACAGCAATTAATCAATCCTTCGATTGATAAGGGATCATGTCATATATTACACATACAATTCCTCAAATCAACATTTCATATCTTTGTAATATGCAAATCAATTTGGACAATCAAAGTTTATCGTTATGGAAATACCTCGAAGACAAATGACGTGTAACCATGGTAACGTTGTTTCTTCATACGCTTTCCCGCGATTATTGATTCTGTGATTTGCGTTTATCCGAGTAATGTCTTTTCGCGTTAACATCTAATAGTCTAATAGAAGTATGCGTGGTGGTCCTCTTGCATGTCTTGTATTGGAAACCAGGCTACGTGATGTCCACTCTGGACCCAGATTGAAGGCCATTCATATATCATAGATGAATGACCAAATCAGGTAATTACAATGTTATTGCTAATGGGTGTTGTGCATCTTCACATTATCTCCTCTTCCTTTCCGATTAACCCTTTAATCGTCTGCATAAATCATGGGACTGTACACGTTTTGTCTAAGCTACCTTTTGCTTAGATGTTTTATTTACATCCGATGCAAATAAAGAAGAGTCGAGAGATGAGAAAAACACATCTGATGTGTGTCTTGTCTGATGTTACAATGCCTGTATACGCTTTTGAATTTTGCGCGGTATCATGCCCGATCGCGTTTATAGCAACCGTTACTAAGACAAGAATAGCCCGTCGTATCGATACGCGGGGTGAGTGACGGTAATACGTTATAATGTCGCGTGCGCCAAACAAATAGTACATAGTAATAAGAATTAATATTATCCTTAAAAACGACCGTGACAGTTACTAATCGGAAGCGATTATTTCCCGTTCTTTTGGGTGATTTTAAATTGTTATTTTGGCAAGTTTGAGTCAGGAAAAGGCCACGATGGTTATTCGGCGGGAATTTAAGCGGAGTTCCGCGCTTTTCAAATGCTGCGACAACTGTTCGATCATTGCGTTATTTGTTTTAATTCAATGGTTTTTTAGCTCTAAAGCCACGAGATCAAACAGAGCTGCCAATTCTATCTTGTTTTGTTTTTCAATTGCTTTTTGTGTATATTATGTATGTTTTTGTGATCTCCATGCTGTGATCTTTTGAAATGGCAGTGTCAGGTTAAATAAGACCTTTGTATTATGTGTATTGGAACAGAGATGCCAATTGGAGAGTATAGATGAATCCAACAAACTAAATACTGGATCCATTGACTTGACAAACCACCTGCACCACAACACCAGACTTGTGTTGTATGTGCCAAATGTGTGTGATGAAGATAACTTGGCTTCATATTTAAAAAATTGTAGTTTTTGCATTGTAAGGTGCTCTCAATCTTTGGTTACGCTGTAACATAAGTTAACCAATACAGTTCATAACTCCTGTAAGTGTACCCCCCCCCCACCCCCCCCCTCCTCCTTTTCGTCGGTTTCAAATGGGATGGTCCACAGGCCTGGAAAAGTGTTGATTTCCCGGCACACTAACCCAAATTTCCCTCCAAAATGGCAATTGGCGAGAAATATTAGTTTTTTATCTCTCCCCGCGCAAAACTAATCCAAGCGTGTACAGCGCGATTTTGGCATACGCAAGCATCACGCATACAATGACAGTGCGACATTGCACACCATATTGCGCAATGCGAGTGTTTTGCGCGCGACTCTCCTTCTGAATTCATTCGCTGCTGTAAACAGGTTTCGCCAATTTGGAACTGACTGAACTATAGTAGTGAGGGGTAAGAATGCATGAAAATTGATTGACTTGAGGGGATGAGGTGTAAACAGATACCCTAGTGACTGTGAGTGGTTGAGATGTAAAAATATACCTTTAAGAGAAAACGGATGAGGCGTCACGAAAAGAGGGTCTAAAACGGGAGGTGTAAGAGTATATCCTTAAAGAATTAATGAAGAGGCCCAAAAAGGGGGTCTTTAAGCACCGCATATCTTTCAATATTTCAATATGCGTACACCCCCCCCCCCCAGATTATGTTGCAAGTTTAGAAGAAATGTTGGTATTTACCTGTTTAATACTGATGCTACTCTTAGCCAATTCTTCCAATAACTCTGGTTGATCTTTGCTTTGCTGATTACCATGACCCAAGGTAAAGTTAGTATTACTTCCCCATGTATAGGCTTGTGTAGGGTTACGTGGATCATAATCTACATAGACTGGAAGATCCTTCATAAGTAGCTCTAGAGGGGTAAGATCCTCATGGTCATGCTTCTGTAAGCTAGCTCCATGCTGTAAAATAGATACATCAATCAGTGACATCAATATAAAATTAGAGAATAAAGGTATTGTTTTAAGACCATACCCGTGTTATATTGTCTGACATGAATGCGGACGATAGTATTATTTTAAGTAGAACAACGACGCCGCAGGCGGAGTTGTTCTACGCAAAAAATAATACTATCGAACGCATTTATATATCAGACAATATAACACGGGTACGGTCTAAAAAACAGTACCTTTATTCTCATTCTTAAGACATTTATCAAAGAAATAAGTACATTTTATTGTCCACATTTGACAACTTTTACCCTGCTAGGATCGAATAACCCACAAACATTCCATCCAATCACATGCGATGAGTAAACCATGCGTAAGCGTCGCGGCGCCGGCATAAACGCAGGAAAAGCGCTAAAGACGCACTGCAGAAGTGCGCGTTATGGAGCAAACCACGCATTGTGAAGTTCGGGCACACTGTTAAAACGTAGGCCCCACCTCCCCGTGTTAAGTTGTCTCATCTAGATGTCGCCGATTTCTCTGAGAACCAATGAGATTGCTTAAACTTTCTTAGCTGTTTAAGAATAATTTATAAAATGCCTGCAAGGGAGTGTTAAGATGACAACAAAGCCTGCAAGTGTTATACAGGCAAACAGACTTCTCAGGTAGGGTCATCATTTGTTTGTTCAACATTGTCAATTTTTCAACAACAAAAATCAACATTTTCACACAAAATTAATATTTTCATTTTTTTTTTTTTTACAATTTCAATTTTTCTAAAAACATTTTCAAAAAACCAAAAAAAATTGGAAATGAGCAGACAATTTCCTAATCGCACCTGGGGCAATAAATCCAAGCTTTTTTATATTAAACTATACCTAATATTTGCTTATTGTTAACAATACAGTTGACATATACTTTAGATGTAGCTTGCAGTTTTTTCAGGCCTAGCAAAAATGGGACAATCACATTCCTGGGAAATGTGTGTATTTAGAGGGAAATTGTGCTTTTCCAAAAAAGAAATACATAAGAAATTAATGGAGGGAAATCCAGCTTTTTTTCTGGGAAATATTGTTTGCTTCCTGGGAAATAAACATTTTTTCCAGCCGTTTGTTTTGTTGGCAATTTTTTTTCTGAAGAGGTCAGAGATTTAGTGTACCCAGAATGCTCATCTTGAGCCACACACTTTCCATTGTTTAATTTTTTTACCAGTTTCTCAAAATGCACTTTGAAGCAATTAACGTCAAAAATGTTTAACTTTCAAATTAATCAATATCAACAGACAGGGGAGGACAGATACTGACAAACTCAAAGTGTCTATAATTGGAACAAACATCTATAATTTGTGGTGCTCAATTAACCCTACCCCTCCCCTCCCCGTCAGTGCCACGGTGCAGTCCGTCTGTGTAAGCTGGCCTGGCACTTTTTCAATGAAATAATGGCCCCAGGCTACATAGTTGACCCCCATGGCGCACTGGTAGGACGTTTGTCTCTCAACCTAAGGTTGTTGGTTCAAGTTCTTTTTGTCCGCGCTTTTTGTTGTTCAAAAATCCTTGGAAAATGTGGGTAGGTTTAGAGTTAATGGGGAATTATCCTTTGTATGAACACTCAATTATAGACTGTCTTTTTAGACAACATCAATCAATGTATTGAATTGAATTATAGCTGTATAGCCCAATTAGTGCAATACTGTAAATCTTTCTCCACTGTTCACTGTGTTCGATGAGTTGGAAAATTGGATTTGGGTGGTAACTGGTCCAATATTGTATCTATAATTCAGTCTTATAGTATAAGTACAACAAAGGCTTAATCCCCATTGATACAGCTCCTCCAATATTAAAAGTTTTGTCCAATTATAGACACTTTGAGTTTATTCCTTAAAATAATTAGTCCAACCATTTGTGACCCAACGCAAGTAAACGAGGCACAATGAAGGAATGATCAAAATTGAGTTATTTAAACCATGATAGTGTATTTTCAAGAATTTGAGTCTTTAGTTGGATTTGGTGTATCAAAGATCAGATATAAGACTTTTTATTTATGATTTTGACCTATTTTGACCATGTTCCACATAATGTGCTTAAATCAAATGGCTACTGCCGCATTGTGCCTCATTTACTCAAGTTGGATCCCATTTTGTCTCACTCACATAGATCAGATACACCGCTGACATAATCTGCCCATAGAACAAACTCCTGTGTAAAGCCGTCCATCCAGACTCCTTATCCTTGCTGCGCCAATCAGCGCTCTTCTTCTTCATTAGCCAATCCACTATTTCCCACTTCCCACACGAAGCCGCCAAATGGAGCGCAGTGCGCCCGTACTGATCCGATACATGGGCAGAATTGTTGCAGCATCGTTCAAAGTAGGTTTTAACCTGTCTTGTGCTGCCTCTAGTTACGACGGATATCAGATTGGTGGCGCACTTTGTCGAACGACAATGTGCTGTACAATCGCACAAATCACTGCTTGTATCCATGGTCGGTCACGTTTGCCTAATCTCAGGTTTGTCCTACGCAAATTGGATGTAGATTAGAAACTTGTAACTGAAATGTTCAACAGATAAGTGCCGTTTTTTTTACCCTTATTTTTTAAGAGTGCTGGACGCTGGGCACAACTTCTGGACGGGGTTGTCTGGTGTAGCTACACTAGGGACAGGGATTTTGCGCTTTTTAAAAGCACTAAAAGTGCAACTTGATTTGGGAAAAAGTGCTTATATTTTATGCATTTTTCCCACTGAAAACAATTCAAAGAGGTCTTGAGATACAATTCACAATTATTTACTCTTTTAATGTCCATCTCACAATATGACATAGATCAGCTATTAATAACAAAGGATAAATAATTAATACAAAAATGGACTAATAAATATACAATTTAAAAAAGGAACATAGCTCTGCATTTCCAATAACCTGAAAAATAATAACATAATACAAAACAACAACAACCGTGTGGTAGGTCTACTTACCGTTTTTAGTCAATTTGAAAAATATACAGCATATAGAGTTAATCTGGTCTCTTTTTTTCTTTCTGTGCCGGTATACACACAAGTTTTATGAAGGTTGTTAATGCAGAGTTGATAACAATGCCAGCCCAGTAGATGGCCAACCCTCAGCAGGCCATAGTTCTGGGCTGGATTTAGGACTCCATAATGGTATAGAGGCTTGCTGTAAGAAGGAAATAAAAAAATAAAAAAATAAAGATGAATCAGTTATAAAATAAACGAAATTTTAAATCTATTACATTTTTTAGGAAAGGTCTTTAGCAACAACAAAATTGACAAGCGTTTTTTTCGATTTTTACAGCCAATCCAACCTTTTTTTAGGCCTTATAGTGAATTAGTGTTTCAACTTGATAATTAGGCCAATAAAATAAAGTAGTACATGATCAAATAAATAACATACATGTAACCATTTTATCAATGGCAGGTGGTTTCACAGAGTCGATTCCTCCAATCATCCATCGCCGATCAATTCGGTCAAGGTCAGGGTAAACCAAAGAACATTTGCATTACAAAAACATGTGCACTTAATGCATTACATGAAACATTGATGTTTATATATCTGAGAATAAATATTACGACAAATTAAAACAAAAAATGGAGGGATAAAAGTCAATTATATCAAACTCGTGGAAAAACAGCAATTGCCTTCGATGCCTTCGATTAATTCAAACCCTTGTAGTGATTGTCGAAGTCGTGCGGTCCAGGCCGGTGCACAAGTGATTATTATGCTACCCGCCCGATCTATACTAAACACAACACCAAAAGTAAGTCCCCCCTAAACAATTCGTCATAACATCGTAAGATAAAATATTTTACCAATAAAACTTAGTTAGAAATAATCCTATGACTGTTTCCTAAGTGGTGTTTGAAAATGAAAGATGTCCATGACTTCATGGCTGAATAAGCTCAAAAATAAGACAAAAACTGCCCTTCTCAAAAGTCACAACTCACTATGCTAATATCTGAGCCAAGAATGGGATTTACATGGCTGAATGATCATGAATTGATTACACATAGGCATAGTAAAAAATATTACATGTTTCCCTATTTTTTTTCAAGATGGCCGCCAAGTCGAAAGTGACCAACTGACTGTGTTGCAGACACTCCTAAACAGGATTTTTCACTCTAATTGCCAGAGGAATAAAAATATGAAAAGGTTTACTTAATAATAGAGCCAAGTACACATTGTTTCTTTATGTTTTCTTCATTTTTCAGGTTGAATGAGGAACAAAACATCATTGATCGAAAGGATGTAGGCCTACATGTATTGGTCCCCATGGTAGGCTACTATTTCAATTGAGAAGCCATGTCAATAATTCCGTGTCATGCATTGCATGAACATGCTATGAAATGATACAGCATTTATATTACACCTGCCCATCCTATGGGCAAAGGATCAATCACTAAAAAAAAATGTAAAAAAAAAAAATGTAAAAAATAATTTATTTTTTTAAAAATATTTTTTACAGAATTTGCGGAAATAGTAAATAGTAAAATATAGGAGGCGGCGGCCAAAAAGGAGGCGGGCGGGGACGGGAAACATGTTTATTTTTTTACTAGGCCTTACAGTAAATTTTGCTCAGCCACGGGTACGTTTCCATTAGTGAGAAGCAATTCATACACTTTTGTGATTTTTGAGAAGGGCAGTTTTTGTCTTCCATTTGAGCTCATTCAGCCATGAAGTAATGGAAATCTTTCATTTTCAACCATCACTTAGGAAACAGTCATAGAATTATTTATAACTAAGTTTTATTGGTAAAATGTTTTATTGGTAAAATGTTTTATCTTACGATGTTATGACGAATTGTTTAGGGGGGGACTTACTTTTGGTGTTGTGTTTAGTATATAATCACTTAATCTGCTGGAGTTAACAAGCGAAGTCGTACTGTCTCAAACGGCTTGTAAAAAAAATTGTAAACGGAACTCCTTCTTCTCTTCTTCTTCCTATAAAGTGCTGCCTTCAAATGGTTGAAGATAAACGCACTGTAAATAATTAATTGGTACACTAAACTAATTGGTACACTACTTACTTGGTATCTCCGCAACTGATTTTTGAACTGATTTTGTTTGGGCTTATTATAATTATAATATTATGTTCGTTTTGAACTTTTGATTGATGAGCCCTTCATTCAAATAAATTTAAGTTCAAATCTAAAGATAAAATAATAATTTAATAAATAATAAAAATATGTATACATTTATTTATTTAATTGTAAATTAAATTATTAAACAAATTGAAATTCATCTGTCTGACACCCTACCGCAGGCCTATTTTATGTGCCGGCTAATGTGCATGTGTGGTGATTGTAGAATACGTGCGGTTCATTCACTTGCACGCACGATCGGATCACCTGTGCCTGTTTTGTGGACAATTATTCAGTGATTCTGAAAGGATGGCCATCATTTATGGATATCTTGCTGCTTTTTTATTCATCATGCAATTGCATTTTTGTGCCACGCCCACCTCACACTGGAACAAGGTAGGATCGTTTCAATTTCTTATTTCACCAAGAAGAGGAAACATCATTGCTAAAATAAGTAAACCTACAACAATTGGTGAAGTGCCCATGCTGAATGACTCTCAGAATTTTAATGTTGGATATGGCCGTACTCTGCATAACTTTGAAACAAATATAAATAGCTTTGCCATGTCAATCACCATTAAACTCCATTTTGAACTGTATGCCAGTGCCTCCTTGAACAGAGACACTAAATTTATTTCTTGCCACATATTTGTCTTCTATCAATCGCGTAAAAAACAACTGATGCTTCGTGGTTTCTATGGGGACTTCAGACCCATTTCTTTGAGTACTCATGAGTCTTTTGCACCAAGACTCAAATTATTAATTGTCTTACACATGTTAATTAGTGGGAATGTTCACCCAAATCCTGGTCCCACTTATCAGCGGTATCCGTGTACATTATGTAATAAGCATGTTGCAAAAACCCACACTGCCCTGGAATGTGACTTATGCGGTAAATGGACCCATACCAGATGTGGAAATGTCTCGGATCTATCATACAACCACTATATTGGTCTTGAAAATTTAGAATGGTACTGCCCTGGTTGCGACATACTGAGAATTAATGACTTCATTTTTGACAACAACTCGACACCTGTTGTTGATAGCACTGACAAAACAGAACAAAGAAATAGCCAACCTACAACTTCTAAAGCCAAACTGACTGTAAATTGGGGTGTCAAAATTTTGACAATTAACGCAGAGGGATTGTGCAACAAAGTTGCTGCTTTTCATGCTCTCATTGACGAACATCATGCTGACATTGTTTGTGTAACAGAATCAAAGGTTGACGGCAACATAACCTCCCAAGAATTGTTCCCTGCTCATTTCAACGTGTATCGTAAGGACAGAAAGCGTGGGGGAGGTGGTGTTATAACAGCTGTCAAATCAAACCTCGTCAGTACTCACTGCCCGGAAATGGACACCAATTGCGAAATAATATGGGTTTGTGTTCACCTCCGGGATGCCAAACACCTTTATGTTGGGAACTTTTACAGAGCGCCAAGTAAACTTGTCGAGTATTGGACAAATCTTGAAGAATCCTTGGGTAAAGTCTACCAAAAAAACGCCATGCCTTTTGTCGTCTTAACCGGTGATTTCAACTGTTCGGAGATTGATTGGCTTGTAGAACCACCTACTCCTGGTGATCACCATGGAAACCATTTGCTCTCAATCTGCGAAGACTTCCACCTTACACAGCTGACCAAAGAACCAACCAGAGTAACCGCGACAACAGCCAACATACTTGATCTTGTCTTGACCAACTTGCCCATCAAAATTCAAGAGTGTGTCGTCAGGTCAGGATTGGGCGATCACGATGTAGTGGTAACTTCTGTTGTGTCTAAACCTAAGCTTCTCAAGAAACCAAGACGGAAAGTGTTCTTGACTAATAAAGGGAACTTTGACCAGATGCGTGAAGATATGCGTCAATTTAAAGAGCAATACTTCACAAATGACCCCGTCCAGCGCACAGTTGCTGAAAATTATAAGGGACTAAAAAAAGCCTTGCTCAAATCCAGGGACAAAAATATCCCCAGCAAGATATCGCGCCCATCCAACAGTCTCCCATGGGTTACAAAGAACATTAGGAAACTGATCAAAAAGCGAGCTAAGCTCCATAAAAAAGCTAAAAAATCTCAATCGCCTGCAGACTGGGAAAACTTCAGAGAAGCTCGTCGCTCTATTAAAAAGATCATCAAGACAGCAGAATCTGACTACATTAAAGATAGTATTGATGATTTAAAAACCGACCAACGTGCCTTCTGGAAATATATTAGAAGCAAGCGAGTTGATAGTTCAACCATCCCAGCTCTGAAAAAGAATGATAAGCTTTTAACCTCAGACTCCGAAAAAGCGGACGCCCTCGCTGATCATTTCAATTCAGTCTTTACAAAGGAAAGGGACAATAATATTCCATTCACACCAAGTAAATACCCTGCCATGGGTGACATCATCATCAGAAGCAAAGGAGTTCTCAAACTTCTCAAAAACCTTAATACAAGCAAAGCTGCTGGTCCTGACGAGATTACCGCCCGTATATTAAAAGAAACAGCGGAGGAAATAGCTCCAGTTTTAGCATCCATGTTTCAGCAATCTCTCAACACAGGGACTCTCCCATATGACTGGCTCTTAGCTAATGTTACAGCACTTTTCAAAAAAGGATCTAAAGAAAATCCCGAGAACTACCGCCCCGTGTCTTTAACCGCCATCATATGCAAACTGTTGGAACATATACTACATTCTCAAATCAGCAAGCATCTTGATAAGCTTAACATCTTGACGCCACTGCAACATGGTTTCCGGAAGGGACACTCATGTGTTACTCAGCTTACCCAGGTTGTTAATGATTTGATGGAAGGAATTGACAACAAGCAGCAAATTGATGCTGCGATATTAGACTTCACAAAAGCTTTTGACTGTGTGCCCCACGAAAGACTTAAATCAAAACTACACCATTTAGGCTATCGGTAATGAATTCAAAGTTTCCTGTTGGAGGTTTTGAAAACCTGACGAGGTCGCTATTCATTATTCATTATTTAGCATTATTCATTATTTAGCATTACATTAAGATTTGCCGTAATTCAACTTACGATAAGCGACTATTTCATCAAGTACCTTTTATTTTGCATAGTATATTAAAGAGGGGTCACCCAGACCATTGATGAATTATCTGCTGCAATAGACAAATACAAATCATGGACTCAATCTACATGTCTGTGAATACTTGGAAGTAATCACCACATTACCACAAGCAATGGTTTATTATTTTACTACTCAGAATTACCTTTGACATAAATGCGAGTACTTTCATACAAAATATGTTCTAAATTTCATAGCACTAAAACCTACGACAATAAAACTGCCCGCTCTGAAAAGAGCGCTAAGCTTGGCTTTACTGCTATGAATTTAAAACAACAATTGAAATGGGTTGGGTAAATCTGTTCAGAGCTATATACCGATCAGGGTTAGCAGCAGTAACTTTAAAAACCGGGAGTTCTCAAAGCTCCCGAACCCCCCCCTGAATTTTAAAAAGTGGGAGCTCAATCCAAAATCCAAGAGTTCTTGAAAATTCTTTGAAAATTCTTATCAAATCCAGTAACTCGTAAATTTAGTGCCAGCGCGCCTATATTACCTTCTTGAATCCCCCCCCCCCCAAAAAAAATAATAATAATAATAAAAAATTAAAAAAAATAAAAAAATAAAAAAACTTTCTAAAAAAATAAAAATAAGCTTACTTAAAAAAACACGTGGTCGGGTAATTCATGATTATTTGATGCAAATGTATAGCGGAGATGTATTTGAAATACATTTATTTAGTCAAATCTGTGGATTTTTTGTACTCATATGCTCGCAAAATGTGATTTTTACTTCATTATCGGCCGCGCTGCGCGTCGCCGGCCATCTTTAAACTTTGATTGACAGATCGAGTTTGTTATTGTTATAGCGCCATCTATTGACGAAATTGTGTAATTTCTAAATGGAGACTTTAATGCCGCGCGACTTATAGCTTACGAAAAGTGTCATACACGCGGAAATATCACATTTTAGTGAGCGCAGGAGTACCAAAAATGAACTGATTTGACGAAATAAATCTATTTCAAATGAATTTCTCGGAGATTGATGATGCTTTGTAAGCTTTCATACAATACTTCCGGGTTTGCGATTGTAAACAAAATACGACGTCAAATCTGATTGACACAGGAATAATGAATAATGAAAACGTTGACGCGGCAGGGTAAATTGACGCGCGCGGCAACAGGAAACTATGAATTCATTACCGACGGCCTTATGGGATTAGGAAAAACACCCTCAACTGGATCAGCATGTTTTTGACCAAGCGTCATCAGCGGGTAATCATCAATGGTGAAACATCAAAATGGCAACCAGTTATCTCAGGTGTACCACAGGGAACTGTATTGGGGCCGTTATTATTTTTAATTTATATCAATGACATCACTGAAGGACTTCAGTGCAACATACGACTGTTTGCAGACGATGCTATATTATACACCAGCGACGAGAATAGTGATAAACTCCAGAAAGATCTGGATCATGTGTGTAAATGGGCTTCCAAATGGCAAATGACCTTCAATCCCAAAAAGTGTAACACCATGACTGTGGGACTAAAGACATCCAACGTTCACAATGACTACACCATGCTTGGTGAAACCCTCAAGCAAGTTCAAGAGCACACATATCTGGGAGTGACAATATCTGAAAACCTTTCCTGGGAATCCAATTATCGGCGCACTGTTAGCAAAGCCAACAAAATCCTTGGTCTTCTTCAAAGAAACATACGTCAATGCAACATGGAAACCAAAGCCAAAGCATATAAAGCCCTTGTTCTACCACATCTTGAATATGCTGCCGCAGTCACCGACCCCTACCAAAATAAGTACATTCAAATGTTGGACAAAGTTCAAAAAAGGGCTGCACGTTTTGTAGTCAACAACTATCGGTGTAAATCCAGTGTTTCCAAAATGATCCAAGACCTGAAATGGGACTGTCTGGCGAAAAGACGCCAGAATGCCAGATTATGTCAGTTCTATCTTATTCACAAGGGGAAATCTCCAGTAACATCCGACAAACTTCAACTTAGAGACAACAATCATTCAAGCCGGCACTTCACAGCTGATGCATACAAAATCATAGAATCCAGGACAGACAAACACAAGAACTCATTCTTCCCAAGAACCATCCGCGACTGGAATAGGCTACCCTTAGACATCACTACGCGACCGACCCTTGATAGTTTCAAGGCTGCCCTCACAAATTAAAACTCGACTACACCCCACGGCATCATGGAGCTTTACTAGTTCTGTCGCCGTGTAACCAGTGATGATGATGATGATGATGATGATTACTCGATCGATGTTGTGCAACTCATTACTACACAGCAGCCGCCGCTAGCCTGTACCTGTCTTGTCTAGACTAAGATTTCAATTTACACTCACACACGACTTCAGCAAGCCCGTGTAAAATTAAGAAGTAAATTCTATATCTCACCTCTTGCTACTCCAAACAGGCGCAATAAAATACACAAACAACGCTGAAAGATGTGGTAAAACTATTAATTTTGGCTGGTACGTTGATCGCGAAGTGGTGACTGGAAGCGGCCATTTTATCGTGTTTTCGCCAAGTCCTCGCCCCCTTCTTCAAAGGGTAAATCTGATTGGGCGGAAAATACACTTTGATACAGATTTGACCAATCATGTAAATCGTGTAATTTCATTGTAGGCCACGTCTGACAGATCAGCGAGTGAATTAAGCTCCAGGGGGTGGCAGACGGTTGAAAGGGTATTAGAAAACGAAATCTGCATCTATTACGAAACCATTTTATCCAAAAACATATTTTTTAATTATTTGTATTGAAAAAAAGTATAAGAAATGTGAAAACAAGGGTGTTATTAACATGTTTATTTGATTTGAGAGTAAAAACGTTAATGTTAGATGACACAAAAAACATCATCTCCGCCGGGACTCGAACCCGGAACCTTTGAATGCCATCTGCGATGGAGGCAGTAGAAGTCCAACGCGCTAATCCATTGCGCCACGGAGACGTTCTGGATATTGCAAAGTTTTTTAATTACATATAGTGTCGGTACAAGGTTACTATAATCTGAATTTACTAATTTCTCAGAAATGTGATATTCCCGGAAATACTAGTAAAAACTAAACTGTTAAACAACAGCGATGGTTAAATAGCACTCCGCTAAATATTAGGTTTCGGTCAAAATACGTGAAAATCCAAGCGGTTTTCCTGTCCATCATCTGATTTGGTGGGCGGAGCCTGCATCCCGTGGCTCTCTGCTGTGTGGCTCTCTGAGTCGGAAGACGATGATTTCCAGTCGATAAGATGACGTTATAATTGCTGGTTCCCAATCGATTTATTCCGTTTGACGGAATAAATCGTATTTAAAATTGGGAACCGTATAACATTGGGAACCAACGTCATCTTATCGAATGGAAATCATCGTCTTCCCTCTGAGTCGCCCACTTTAGAAATCCTTGGCTACAGCTATATATTTTTTGTAATTATTGTAAATACTAGCGGGCACCCGCGCTTCGCGCGGGACCCGCTAGATGAGTAAACCTGGGCGGTTAATATTTTGGGTTCGATGAGTAAACCTGGGCGGTTAATATTTCGGGTTTTTGAGAAGTACTGCATATTTTTTGGGGTGGAGATGGGACACTTATTAATGTCCATTAAAGGTATATTATGTGATCTTTCCAGGGAACGCCCTCAACATCGAAAAAAAAATAGAAAGCAGATTTTCTTGCAGATTTACATTTCTGATCATAAATCATGCATACATTCCAAGTTACAGGGCGATACGATTCTTAATTACTTCAAAATCATGGTTTTAGAGTGAAAATAAACTGTCCGAATCCTGACACTTTATATTTTTCACTCTAAATTCACTCTAAAACCATGATTTTGAGGTAATTAGGAATCGTATCGCTCTGTAACATGGAATGTATGTATGATTTATGATCGGAAATGTAAATCTGCAAGAAAATCTACTTTCTAAAAAAAATCATGAATAGAGGGCGCCCTCTGGAAAAGATCACATAATATGCCTTTAATTGTGTTGTTTAACTTCGTTGACTTACATGTAGACTCAGTACGACGGTCAAGCGGGAAAGACTTTCCCACTCCTGAATGTTATGCCACTGATTTACATCTTTTATTCTATATTGGGTATAATTTGTCGCAACATGCTAATTTGTAGGCTATAATTATGTTCATCAATGGAAACAGGCGATTTGTTTTTTCTCAGGTTGGCCATATGGGACATGCATTATTGTAAGCCATTGTAAGCCTAGGCCCACGTTTATGAATAAATAGGGGACGTGGGGTAATTATAAACTCCACGATCGCGATAACCGTAAGTAAGCGATAAAGGGCTTAATGTAACTGTATAATAGAATTTAAGGACAATGCATTGTATTTCACCATAGACTTGGTGCAGGGCTGGTATATTACACTAATTACATTTGTACCCGTTTGTATGTAGTGCTGAAGTGAGTACAGGTATAACAAATGTTCTTTTTTCAAATTTAATGTTGGCAAAATGCACTTTTTAAATGATAGCACGTACTACATCATGCAGAAACGGCAAAATATATATCAATCGTTTGAAATCGAGTATGAGGTAAATACGGCCAGTAAAGGTCCAACTTGGCTGGTATTCCTGTTTTACTGGCAAATAGAACTGTAAAAAGATATGCATTAGGGGGTTAAAATGACGGCAGAGTGCGCCATGTTAAAAAGATCTGTTACAGGGTGGGGGCAGGTTGGGTGGAGGGTTTTTTGTGTGCAATATTTTCATCACCCAACCCCTTCTTGAACACAGAACAAAGTTTCATGCCCCCACCTCAAGTATTTAAACAAATATCATGCCCCCACCCTTATTTATTTAATGATGATACAAATGATGGTGAAGTCCCTATTTCAACACAAAGCCATAAATAGAGTGTATGGTATAAAGAAGTGAACATTATTATCATATAGAAAAACATCAAGACAATGAAGCTTCACGATAACGCCTTGCTTTTATTAGTAGTAAAGATCGAAACATCACAGTGCCATCCTACCTTGACCATGTTGACAAAACAACTTACCTGCTATGCAGGGTGTGTCAACAGTAGCGCATGTAGGTTTTTCAAGAATTTTACTTGACACTTATTTATGCTATGTTTGATGTATATACATTTTGGCTCTAAAGAAGCTTTTCCAATAAAAATATTTCATTTATGGGATACCTGCGCACGTCGTATATTTGTACTTTTGACCATCAACATTTTATGTCCCCCCTCTTTGCCAGAATAACATTTCGCGTCCCCCCTTTCGTGTTTAATTTGTTTTCGTGTCCTCCCCTGATTTCCTCCACCCCCCCCCCCCCCCCCTGGCATAAATATAAATAGTGATTCAAAGGTCATTTTTTGTATAGTATAAATTAACATGTATGCTATAACTTTAAAAAAAAAGAAATCTTTGTACTTTTGACCATCAACATTTCATGTCCCCACCCCCCCCCCCCCCCCCCTTTGCCATATTTCGCGTCCCCCTTCATGTTTAAAAATATATCGTGTCCGCCCACCCGACCGACCCCCGGCGTAAAAAGTGATCGCTCCCTAATATTAAATTGCAATTAATTCAAATGTCATTTTTCAGAGGAAAAAAAGCATGTGTATGGTATAAATTAAATTTCCAATGTTTAACTCATAAAACAACGTCATTTGTAATGCAAAAATAAAGACAAAAGAAAAAGTGACCCTAGTGAGATTCCGCCAACATTTTTCATCTTTGTTCTTTGACCATCAAAATTTCATGTCCCCCTCTCTTTGCCAGAATAAAATTTCGCGTCCCCCCCCCCCCCCTTATGTTTAAAAAACATTTCGTGTCCCCTGATTTCCTCTACCGCCCCTGGCGTAAATAGTGATTCAAAGGTCATTTCAGAACATTTGTAGGCCCTATTGTATAAATTAACATGTATAGCTCTAAGAAATTAAAGAACCCTTTTTTGTCCTGCCAGGAGAACCCTTAAAGGTTCTTTAAAGAACCAAAAATAGTTCCTCAAACGTGATACAGAACCATTTTTGGTTGATACAGAACCATTTTTGGTTCTATGAAGAACCTTGTTTGGTTCTTCAATTTTCAAGAACCTTTTTTGAAGGTTCAAGAGAGAGGTTCCTCAGAGAACCTTCAAAAAAGGTTCTTGAAAATTGAAGAACCCCCAAAAGGTTCTTCATCGAACCAAAAATGGTTCTGTATCAACCAAAAATGGTTCTGTATCATGTTTGGGGAACTATTTTTGGTTCTTTAAAGAACCTTTAAGGGTTCTCCTGGCAGGACAACTTTAGAACCATTTTTTCTAAGCGTGTATAAATTAACTTTGTACTTCATCTTTGTACTTCATCATGTAATTCATCTTTGTACTTTTGACCAAATCAAATATCGTGTCCCCCCTGATTTCCTCCACCCCTTAGCCTGGCGTAAATAATCACTCATCGCTACCTAATAAATTGCGTGTAATTTTTCAGAGGTAAAACAGCATTTGTATTGTATAAATTAAATTGTCCAATATTTAACTCATAAAACAACGTCATTTGTAATGCAACAATAAAAAGAAAAAGTGACCCTGTAGTGAGATTCCGCGAACATTTTTCATCTTTGTAATTTTGACCATCAAAATGTCATGCCCCCCCCCCCCTCTTTGCCAGAATAACATTTCGTGTGGGCCCTTCATGTTTAAAAAAACATTTCGTTTCGTGCCCCCCCCCCCCGATTTTCTTTACCAAAACATTTCGTGCCCCCCCCCACTGATTTTCTTTACCATCCCCCGGCGTAAATAGTGATTCAAAGGTAATTTGTCAGAAAGAAACATTTGTACATGTATTAGTAAAATTAACATGTATGTAGTATAAATTAACATGTAGTATAAATTAACATGTAATATAGTATAAATGAACATTTTTCATATTTGTTCTTTTGACCAAATCAAATATCGTGCCCCCCCCCCCCCACTCCGAGTTTCTCCACCACCCCTGAGTCCCCCCCCCCCCCCCCCCCCCCCCCCCCGCCTGATTTCTTCCACCCCAGGCCCCTGGCGTAAATAGTGATCGCTCCCTAATATTAAATTGCACTTAACAAAATGTAATTTTTCAGAGGTAAAGAGAGCATTTGTATACATGTAGTAGGCCTATTATAGTATAAATTAAATTTATTCATAAAACGTCATCTACATGTATATAACCGCTACGCCACCAACTGAACAGACATACGTAATGTTCATACCGCTACACGCCAACTGAGCAGACATGCATCTCAATGGCAACAAATAAATAAATAAATATCTAATGCATGCGCGTAGTAATATCTTACTCAGCGTTGCTCCATTTCAAGTTCAGAATGCGGCTGCGCTACGTCTTTATAATTGATTGAGCTGTGGAAGAGTTTACATTTACATTCAACCTTTCTCGCATTCTTCTATCAACGTAGATAAGGCTGCAGCATTCATGATTAGCGATAACGACTGACTGGTACTGGGTTGACTATTACGATGGCTTTACGTGAATTGTAATATAGATAAATTATAACTGCACGTTGTTGTTTGTTTTTCGAAAATATAATAATAACAGCTTTTAGCTACGCCCGGTAGCTACTACGTCCGTAAATATTCGTGAAGGTTGGGTGGGGTGAAGAGGCGTTGACGATTTGCAGTGGCGTAGCTCAGGGGGGGGGGGGGGGGGGGGGTGGGGGGGGGGGGGCAGGGGGGGCAAATGCCCCCCCTGACGAAAAAATCCAATTTGAGCCCCCGCCCCCCACCCCTCTAAAAAAAAAAAAAGGGGTGAGAAAAAAGGAAATAGGAAAAAATTGAGACAAAAGACCGAGGTTATTAGGCAAATAGAAGGCAAAATTGAAAATGTAGTACATTTACTGTGCGATATTTTTGGACTGTGCGATTTTTTTTGGACTGTGCGAATTTTTTTGAAATGTAGTACATTTACTGTGCGATATTTTTGGACTGTGCGATTTTTTTGGACTGTGCGAAATTTTGTGAGCCCCCCCCTTTACGAAAATTTAGAAATCTTGCCCCCCCTGAAAAAAATCCTAGCTACGCCACTGACGATTTGGGGATGTATGTATGCATCAACATGATCAATGGGCTCCACAAAACCATATTCAGGGGCGCAGGAATCAGCACGAGTATGTGATTGCGTGATTATTGCGTGATTATTGCGTGATCGATTTCGAAGTTGATGGTTTACGAAAAAGTTTTCAAAAGGAATGTCTGTGCAGTGTGAGACATTTTGTAAAATTGAAAGGATCGAACATGTTAGGCATCTTGAGTTTTGCCTTTTCGTTCCCAAAATGGATATTCTATATGCATGGCCATGCATGGTTAAAATTATAGGGTGAATGTGCGAAAAATATCACTGAGATGAATTTGATTGATTTGATTGATTTGTTTGATCTGATTGATTTGATTGTTTGATTGATTGATTTGATTGATTTGATTTGATTTGAATGATTGATTGATTGCTTGATTGCTTGATTGCTTGATGGATATAGATGGATGGATGGATGGATGGATGGATGGATGGATGGATGGATGGATGGATGGATGGATGGATGGATGGATGGATGGATGGATGGATGGATGGATGGATGGATGGATGGATGGATGG
Source organism: Ophiura sarsii (assembly GCA_035610835.1). Classification (NCBI taxonomy): domain Eukaryota; kingdom Metazoa; phylum Echinodermata; class Ophiuroidea; order Amphilepidida; family Ophiuridae; genus Ophiura; species Ophiura sarsii. The sequence goes on from CM069455.1 coordinate 9,542,522, forward strand.
ATGGATCGATCGATCATTTCCTCCAATTTCTGCATCTTATTCTCTTCTTCAACTTTTTTTCCTTGCAACTTTTTCTTCAACTTTCTTCTATAAAGGCCAAGTAAAATAATAAACGTGTTTTCTCGTTCCCGCCCTCACCGATTTTTGAGATTGTCAAATATTTGTGTTACTTTTGTTATTTCTCTTTAGGCTTGTTTCATCAATTGTAGATGATAACCATGTGCTTGGGTATCATTTATAAACACAGTCCACACAAGATTTCCAGGCATGGGGTAGACTGTAGAGCAATGAGGAAAAAACAAAAAATAATGTGGGCCTCCCCGTTTTTATGATTGACGACAAAGCTTCAAAGCCTTCAACAATGGGAACTTAATAACAAATTTGTGGCAAATAAAAAAAAATAAGGGCCTCCCTCACCAACTGTTTGTCTAACTTTATTAACTGCATCTTTTTTTCTTTCTGCACTAAAACGTTTTGATGACATAGGCCTACCGTATTTAACAATAGCTTTTTTGATATTCTGTATATTTTTACTGTCTATTCTGTAACTTATTTAAAGGTATCTTATGTGCAGACTATGTGATCTTTCCAGGAAACGCCCTCAACATCGAAAAATAATAATTAAAAGGCAGATTTTCTGGCAGATTTACATTTCTGATCATAAATCGTACATACATTCGAGTTACAGGCGATACGATTCCTTAATTACTTCAAAATCATGGTTTTAGAGTGAAAAATAAACTGTCGTGATAACTGAT
>CM069455.1:9543379-10025379 GCA_035610835.1 Ophiura sarsii
GAACCTCAGCTACAAATACATTATAAATTGAATAATGATTGTACTTTTCTGGAGATGCAGTGAAAACCAAACTTCCATTTAGTGTGACGGAAACGGATGAAAAACAGCAGGATTTTGCCGAAGTGCTATTCATTTGACCTATTTTAAGAGACAAAATGTATCTATTGGGCATTTTTAACCGTTCTAATTGTCAGATATCTCTTTAAGAGATTTTAAACAATAAAGGAGACTTATTTCTTACGAGAAATATGCCCTCAGATTGGCCAGAATCAGATCAGGACAACCATTAAGTGTACCTCTCCCCTATAGATAACCCTGCAAAAGTCTTAGTCAAAAGACTAAGAGATCTTCAATATACAGGATTAAATAGAGGGATTACAAGTCTCTCAAAGAGATTATTTTCCTGTCATTGACTACCTGATTGACTATTCTAAAGGTTGCAATTAAGGAAAACTCATAAAGTGACTATTATGTTATTAACATATGAGGCATCACTGTGGCTTGACTTGTGACAACAAAAAGTTGACAGGTTAGCAGTATTCCAGTATGCCAAAGGCATATCAATACATTTGAGTTGATATTACACTATACTGTAATATATCAGATATCATTCATTCATTTCCATTTTCAGTATTTAAATCATGCTTTTATATCTAACCCTACACTACAAAAAAAAACCAGAAAAAAAAGTATTTATATTTAAGGCAATTTTCTGTTTCCGTTGTCCAAAATTTCTCTCTGGCTTTGACCGCATCATGACTAAAGGGAAACAGATACCAATTATTATTTACTATGAATGTGTAGCCATGATTCAGAGCTATACTCATGACAAATGTCATGAGGCTGACATTCATATTAGCGATGTTATGAGTGAGGAGGTAGAACTTATTGAATGACCCTCATATTATAATATGCACTTATAGTTTAATCAGTTCCAAATTGGCGGGAAATATTCGGTTTGATCTCTCCGCACACAAAGTAAACTAAGCATACTCTTGTGCGATTATGACCAGATACACATGGGTTTAGAATAATAAGCACGCATGCTTCATGCATATTATACCCAGTTGGATTTTGATCATGTGGATGCCTTCATGCACGTTCTTCTGAATTCATCCGCTGTTTTAAGGAGGCTTCGCCAATTTGGAACTGATCAAACTATAGTAATGTTAAATGCAAGTTCTCGTCTATTTTAGGTCACTTAAATAACACTCTACACATGTAATACAGGGTGTCCCAAAAGTTTCAAAACCTTTTCAAAACGTTATACCAGTAGCCAGGTTAACAAAATTCAAGGTATAACCAAATATATATATTTGGATAGAGAAGACTTGTAGAATTATGTTGGTACCAAACTTACAATAATATCTGTTTTGCCTAAATACAGACGAATGTTTCCTGAACTGTACAACTGCCCTTTCATATGAAAGCGTATGTAAACTAAATAAAGTTAAGGATGCAATAAACGGAAAGAGGTAGGGAAGAGAAGAAAGGTGCACTACAATGATTCTCTATAATTTTAGATTGATATAATCCATGAACATTATTAATGTTGTGCACAACATTCAATAAGTGAAAAACTTTTTTGAACAAAATCTACATGAATGGAATGTGAGGAACACGCTGCATGTGATTACAGTGACTTATACAGTGCGTCAGCAAATCAAACAATTTTATGGTATTGCAAGTTATGTGGCCAAACCTTTCAGCGTGTGTTTTATATTTAGGGGCTTCAAAAAGGAGTCAGTCTTGTTTGTTATCGAAATTATTCTACAGTTTTCTCTTTCCAAATATATTTTCAATTTGGTACCGCGACTTATTTAAGAGAGATACAAATCGTTGCTATGGTTTCAAAAGTTTTGGCCTCGGGACACCCTGTACTTTCTCCAGGAAACCCTTGTTTATCAGAGATGTGGAGTTTGAATTGAAAATGATGAAACTATACATTATTCGTAATTGGCGATTTCATGTCAAAGAGGGAGACATACTCGATGTCACGCCGATAAACATACAATCTCATACTTTTACTGCCGTATAATGAACTGTGAACTTCTACATTTTCCTAGATAGTGTCGGTAACCAGCAAACATTTCATTTCAAACTAGTGGAATAGATAGTTTATACGTTCAAGTTTATTTCACGAATGTAATAAGGTCAAATATTGAACAGCTCAGAAGTATCAAGAATTTTTATGATTAGTGCAAAGTTCACCACAGCTGGATAGCACGGCCCTCTTTTGACGTAAGTGTGCCAATTACGATTAACGTCTATTACTTCATCATCTTTGTTATCAAAGCATATTATTTCAATGATCCCATCACATTATCAGGGTCAGGAGGTTGTTATGTTAACCAAAAAAAGATGACATTTATCAAGTGCTGTAACTTTTGAATTAACTGGACTATGTAGCAAAATCAGTTTTTGGTCAAAAATTCTGAAATTGCACCAAATTCATAAAAAGACACTTCTCTAGTTTCTGAACCGATACTATAACCTAGATTATAATGATATGGAATTGGAAATTGGTGCAATTGCTGAATGCAACAAATATTCTAGACTTGATACAAATCTTGCGTAAAGACAGTGTTGTTACTCTTTACTCCGTTGCAGACTTGTATAAGAGTCTAGCATCATTTCCATCAACGTATGTTGGATTTTTTAGCAGTTGCCGTAATTTTCTTCTTATTTGCTTCACTTGGCACAAAGCTGACACATTTTAATTGATACATGATTTGATAATATAGTTTGTATTTTTATTAAAAACTTAACCTTGGATTTCACTGAATTACATCACTCAACAAATCCTTGACATTTGGGCAGCAATACATACATGTAGGCTATTTGGGTCATTCCATTTAATAGGGTACCAAATTGTGACATGCACATTTTGGGCCTAAATTCAGAAATTATCTTTATTGCTTAAAACTAGTTATCTACTTGCTAAATTTAGTGATTAAATTCAGAACAGTGACATGTTAAACCATTTAAAGGACAAAAAGAGCACATAAACACTAAGAATATCCTGATATTATTGAAAATTGTTTGTTTCGCGTGTAAATATTTTAAAGGGGACACCAAAATGCTTGTTATGCTGTAATTCCCTATCAAACATTTGTTGTGCCATTTTTCTTTTCAATTTATGTAACCTGGTCACTTTCTCACCTAGAAACTCAAATGATTCATAGATCATATGCTTCATCTCACTTTTATTCCCAAGAAACAATGTTTCGCGTGTAAACGACGTAAAGGGGACACCAAACCTTCATTCTACATTATTCAAATTCTGAAAGAAATTGGTCAATCTTTTATTCAGTATTCATTACATACCCAACTCCAGTTATAAATTGATGTTGAATTGAGAACCAATTGAGTTCAGGAAAAACTTTTAAAGTAATCACAAAGTTTCACGACGTAAATATTTAGGGAGACACCAAAGAGGTCGGTCAATATGTAATATGACCCATTGTATGTGTTTTTTAACATTAAATTTATTCTTACCACCTTTTTTTTAAAAGGGATGCCTAGGGCTAATCAATATCCAAAGCTTGTTATAAAACAATAAGTGTTATGGGTTATACACTCAATTGAATCTTGGCATGTTTCGCGTGTAAAGGGGGACACCAAAGTTTACGCGCGAAACATATTTTTTGTGAACTCGTTATGTTATAAAAAAATTTTTTTTTTGGTGAAATGTTAGTTTAATATGGAATATCTATCTTTTATTAACATTAAAATTTAGAAAAAACAAGAGAATCTTGCAAGAGAAAGTAAAACCACCCATATTTAAACTATGTTTTTCCATGTACCAAATATTTGCTTAAAAAGTGACACATTTTGCCAATTTTTGCTCAAAATATGGCCCATGCAAGGTCAGAAAATATTTTTTGTTTGTTAATGTCAGTAGATAATAATAATAGTAAACAATTAAAACCATAAAAATGGGCATATGTACTATGGAAATATAAAAAATGTCCCATGAAACCAAAGACCACTAGAAATGCCCATTGGTACCCATATAAATGGAATAACCCATTTACATAATGAAAATGCAATAAACCTTTAACCAAAAATTACAAAATAGAAACAATGCAGCCTGTTTTAGTGGATCATTCTTCTTAGATAAGACGACTCAAGGGTTTATTGCAACAAAGGGCTATCTGCATTTTTGGCCAAAATGAGATTTTTGTATCAAAATGATCTGCACAAGATCAGGAACCTAATCATGAGAAAATAGTAAATTCACCTAATCAAAAAGGTTTGAATAGCATTTCTTTTAACTTGTCAAAACTAATAGGTGACAATGATGGGTACAAACTTCAATTCACTTTATCTCAAAATGACCGAAATTCAGATAGCCTTTTGTTGCACTTAACCCTCGACTATTATCAAATCTGTGTATAATTTCTAAATTACACCTCTCTACATACAGTTAACTCTGGTGATGGCATCGAGTACGGGCAGAGACGACAGGAAAACATTGGCGATCAGATTGAGGAAACGCTAAACCTGATGGAAAAATATGGCGGTGAGGGCGCCTGTCATTACATCAAATACATGGTACCAACTTATCAGTCTTACAGAATTAGTGACGTATAGTGGCAAAGACATTTGAACCGTACTGCAATCACAGACTCTACGAGACTAATCCTCTCTTTGAACGGAAGACCATTTTGCATGTGGTGGAGTCACAAACTATAACCAGAATGAACGAGGGTGTTTCATTTAAGTTTGTTACAAGGGAAATTTAATGTTTGTTAATGATTTTATATTAAAACTGCAATGAAAATAAAATCATTGTGAAAAACTTGGCTTATAGTAACTATGAAAATAGTGGGTTTTTTAAAATCAAGGATACTTTATAGTTCATGAGATGGAAGTGATGATAGTAATTAATCTTCCCCTCATGGTGGTTGAGAAATGAAAAAATAAAGAAAAAAATGAACATTTCCTTGACTGGGATACCAAGAGCTAACTAAATTGGTCTAGCATCCTTAAATCTCAGTTAACCATAACCTTACCAGAGGCCAGCAAATAGCTGCTCCACCGTATGCTTCATGATTCTATCTCATGGCACGATCCGGCGAGCTGTCTAATGTTCTCTAAAAAATTAACTTTTTCAAGCTCTCCCGTTTAATAACACAATCAGTGCGAAAATGTTGATCTCTCCCCCAAAACTTGACCCATTTTTCTCCCTGATAGTTTAATTGTCAAAAACAGAATTAGAGAGTTAGTGTTAAGGAAATTTATTTTTCACTTCTCAACCATCATGGGGGAAACATTCATTATAGGTAAATTAATAATTGAACGAACACAACTAAGCAGCGTATCGCGTACATTGCGTGAAGCGCGCACAACCATTCGCGTGGTAATTTTGGGCGAGTTCATCTTTGTACTGCGTTCTTGATGTTCGTTCAATTATTAATTTACCTATAGTACCAGTATTTGCCTTTGTTCTACAAGCTTAGCCTGCAGGCTTGCGAGGCCTATATCACAGGAGTTCATTCATAATTAAGAAAATCTTCCAGAAAACGAAACGTAATACCATAAAAAACAACTGTTTGGCCAAGTTAAAAAACAAAACAAAAACCTGTTCGATGGGCTTGTCCCACTCATATTTTTTTAATGAAGATTTTATTAAGAAATTGTTGAAAATTTACAAAAAAATGTAATTAAAATTTTGAAAAATAAAAGAATGCCTGCAAACCAATTCCATCCAGGATTTTGTTGGCAAATGTTTTTTTGAAAATTTCAAAAATTGCTGAAATGTTTTTTGGGTAAAACAACGCTCGACCAACCCTACATGTACCTGAGAGGTCCATTTGCCCATAAAACAGTGTTCATTTTTTCATCGCCTGACCACTATGAAGATTTGTTACATGATATTTTTTGCAAACCAATCTCACAATTTGTTATGTGGTTGTTGATGTACAAGATGGGAGAGCAACCTATGTTTTTCTGCTGGGTGTTGATATGCACCCCAAGTGTTGCAAGGCATGATTGACACTGCAAATTATGAGCATTTACTTTTGGACAATCTAAAAGTAAACTCAAAAGTAAACGCAATTCTAAACACAAAAGTTAACTTAAAAGTATATGCAAAACTAAACGTTTCTTTCATTTTGCACCCAATTGACCTCAAAGAACGCTCCAAGTGAGTGAATATAATCACAGATGTTTCCACCATCTGTGATATAATGGGACAGTTATTGATTAGAGGCTGGGTGGAAAACAGCTAAGTTGTTGGGCTCACATAAGTGTTTAGTATTGCATTTACTTTTGTGTTAACTTTTAGTTTGTCCAAAAGTAAACACTCATAATTTGCAGTATAGTCGGATTTAAAATTGAACGAACACATAGAAGCAGCGTATTGCGTAATTGCGTGAAGCGCGCACAACCTGCGACATGATAATCTCGGGCGCGATCATCTTTGTGCTGCGTGCTTGTCGTTCGTTCAATTGTTAATTTGACTATAGAAGGCAAACATGTAATCGAGATCCCTTTTTACATTGAAACCGACAGTGATTCAAAATATACAGCCAATCGTGTCCACCGCCGTCTGGATATGATCTCATCTACATGTATACATCTAGACAATTAAATTAATTGCTTGTCTCAAAGCTACTCTCCTGTTGTAAAACTAATGCGGAATGCGTTGTTTTTTTAAGTTTTTTTTTAAATATAAAATATTGACATCCTTGTAAAAGTGAACTTTTGTATTTAAAATGATGTGATCAATGAAAATCTGAAAAATCTGTGAAATTTTGGGATTCTTTTTTTTTTTTTGGAAAAAAAAGAAGAAAAAAAGAAGAAGTTTTTTTCAGATTTTTGTTTTTCTATTGCGCATCAATAAACTAACGCGCGCAGGAGCTTTGAGACAAACAATTAATTTAATTTGGCCTTACAACAATTTGGCAATTAACCAAGATTGAAAAAATCATTCATCATCCTCATCAGCTTTAGATTGAGCATGAAGCATGACATACTCTCTTGTGCTAAACCCAAACTTTAACACATCTTTTTCCTGTAACTCATAGAACCTTTTCGCTTCTATCTGTTTATTGTTCAAAAAAGTGCCGTTGGCGGATTCCAAGTCAATGATGTAGGGTTTGACCCTCCTGCCCTTTGAACCATCATTTTTGGTAATGTCAACAAGTCTGTATTGCAGCACCGCATGCTGCTTGGAACAGGATGGGTGATCGATCGGTACATCTGCGATTTTCCGATCGCGTCCCAACAGATAGGCACTTTGCCTGTGAAGATGTAGAGTCGGCAGTTCCTCTTGACCTTTGAAGATGTAAAAACGCCACTTGCGCTTAGGTATGCGAGCTTCCGGAGGTTCGTTGTACTTTATTACGACTCCACGAAAAGTGTTTGTGTCTTCTGCGAGCTTCCCTGATAACCCAAAATTGGGTTTGTTTTTCTCCTGTGTCTCCTCCTCTTCGTCATCTGCTGCCTCTGATTGCTCCTGACCTCGGCGACGACCCCATTCTTCTTTTACTTCCTGAGAATTTGGAAATGGACGGCGCCCTCTATTTTGCCGCCTGGCCTCGTCATTTTGGTCCCTTTCTTGTTTTATCCTCATCTGGCCATCATCTTCATTTCTGGATCTACTTTGTCCTTTGTCTGTTCTATGTCTGCCTCGGTGGGGGGCATCATGACTTCTGTCTTGTTGTCTATGGTCTCGTTTTCCAGAATCCTGTGTTGAAAAAACCAAAAAACAGTTGTCAATCACTCTTTGCGGAAGTATTTTCTCAGGTTAAGCCCCATACATAATCTCTTCTAGAATAATTTGTGCTTGTGGCCCCTGGTGCTTACAGAAAACTAGAACAATTCCTGGGGGGGGGGGCAGTCTATATATTTGAAGCCATTTTGTTTGATGTTTTAACTTTTCAATTAAAGTCTTGGTTAGGGCTGTGAATGCACAGGTAGTTCGTACCCAGGACCAGGTAGCTGACCCAAAATTGGCCATGTCACAAAATGACCTCTATTGACCCCATATGTGACACAACATGAGTAAATGAGGCGGAATGCGGCAGTAGCTTATTTGATTTAAGAGCAAAAATGTGGGACAAGATCAAAATAAGTCAAATTCAACACAAGTCTTATTTCTGATCTTTGATCCATCTTGTATCCAACCAAAAACTCAAATTCATGAAAATAAAGAGGTTAAACTACACTTATGAGGACGAGGTAGGGTAAAGTCGCCTATTTTCGGTCAGCGCCTATTTTCGGTCACTTGGCCCAAATTGTAAGGGCCAAAGTTTTCTGTGTTGCGGAATTTCCGCGAAAATCGCAGAATTGAGCTTAAACGCGGAAAACGACAATTTGATGAAAAGAAGAAAAACAATGCACAAAAAACGTAACACACAATTTATAAATGGTCTTGAATAAAACAATATAAATATTAAAAAACGATACGTAATAAAACTAAAAAATGATGGTTTTTTTTGTAAAGTGTGTTTATTTTGGTTTTATAGATTGTAAATTTTAAGCTTTCTTGGGGAAAATTACATCACAAAAAAATGCAAAATTTACAAAGCGGAAAAACGCGGAATTCGACAATTACAAAGCGGTAAACTTTGGCCCTTACCAAATTGTGTAATAAAAATGACTTCATCATTATAATCTGACGACTAAAAACCTCTGCATATAGTTGATGCCCGGTATTGCTTTTAAAATGGCGACGATCGATGCAATTACACAATTTTGACCAGTGACCGAAAATAGGCGCTGACCGAAAATAGGCGACTTTACCCTATTTAATTTTCATTTACTCCATTGATTTGCTAACAAAACCAAAATTTAAATTTCGGCAATTGCCCATAACAATTTGTATTTAATGTTTTGAGGCAAAGTGATTTTCAATAATCTAATTTTGGTTTGGAATGTGTTATGACATTGACATTGACCTCATTGTGCCTCATTTACTTGTGTTGGGTCACATGTGAGTGTGACCCCTCATGTTACCCATGCCATCAGGGGTGTGCCTCTCAGCTTGCCGATCAGAAGCCACTTTTAAATTAAAATTTGGCCGAAATACCGATAAGGCGTGATTGTAGAAGACGACGCGACGCTGGCCACGCGTCTCTCAGACGACCCAATTTGACAACGGGAGTGCACCATTTAAAATTATTTTTAACAATCATCGCCCGGTTAACGATGAAAATTCTTCTAATTATGATGAATTTGTCAAAATGATAAGATTAACATTCACGATTACGTGTTATTCACTACAAATTCAAAATTTAGGTTTCGCGTGGCCACTTTCGTCTGTCTAAATCTACAGCGCCCTCAAACCTATGTCGACCAAAAATGATGTTAAACATTGTTAAATGCGTTAAACGCCGGTCACCGACACATTCTGACGATTACCATAATTTATGTAAATATGCAAAAGCAAGGGACCGTTTTCGCTACGTACGTTAGTATTATAGGACTTTCCTATCCCAAAATTAATAGAATCCCTGATGCCATGTTCAATTACTGTACAATTACATCATCATACATGGTCATGAACAAAAAATATGTCTTATTCCATAATAATTATAATAGTTAATACTGTACTGACTACTGTATGCGCAGTGCCAGTGGATACACTGACTTTACACACACACATACGGAATCAATAATAAGCTGTGTGAAATACTAGTCCTTGTAGGATTTTGGTACTTATTCAGGCAAGTGTGTAAGGTGGAAGCTAACCATCTCTTAAAACAGACTTAATCAGTCTATAAAATAAGTCCATGCTTGTAAACAACTAATCTGTGCAGATTGCGTGATCAGCATCCATCTCATCTTGAAGGCATCATGTTTATGAAAAGAAGTTATTGATTGCTCCAGAAATGCCAGAAAAGATAAGTTGGGATTAGGCCTATATTAATCCAAGCATGCCCAGCATAGGTGGGATGTTCATATCACTGACTACAGAGGGCGACATTTTTTTGGAAATTTGTCGCCAAAATATGTAGAGAACTCCATGTTTACCTCTTTCAAATCCACCGAAAAAGGGAGACACAAGGTGGGATGTATTCACTGATGTCTTACTAACCACACACAAGCAACTGGACATCATGATTTTAAAGCCCTAACAAGCTAAAATAGTTTTTTATTTTCAAAATGTTATGAACATGCAGGGGCGTACCGACCGGTGGTGGGGGGGGGGGGGGCAGGGTGGGCAAGTTGCCCCCCCCCCCCCCCCTGGCTCCAAATACCGGGACGCTAAATTCGCAATACCGGGACGCCAAAAAATGGGTATAAAAAAAATAGGACCTAGGTAGGGATGTTCATATCATTGACTATAGAGGGCGACATATTTGACCAAAATATGTAGAAAAACTCATGTTTACCTCTTTTAAATTCAGCGGAAAAGTAAGAAACTGCTGGGATGTATTCAATGATGTATAAATAACACCACACAAGCAAATAGACATCATGAAAGTAAACCCTTAATTTACCTCAAATGGTTTTAAAATGTGCATGACTTAAACTACTTTTGGTTATAACTTTTTTAATATTCAGCCTGCAGACAAGGTTGAACCATCATTTTTTATTGTAAAGTACTTTGTTTCCAGAGATAATTTTATTTTCAAAATTTTATGAACATGCCTAACCTAGGCCTAAAACCCTGACGATTGGGCATTATGTGGTTTTTTGTTGGACTGCGAAATTTTGTGACCGTGCGAAAATTTGTGACCGTGCGATTTTTTTTGACACTACCACCCCCCCCCCCCCCCCCCCCACTTACGTGAAATTCACGAAGTGACTGACTGGGGAAAAAATTGGGGCAACCTTTTACGAAAATGTACGCCACTGTCGGGACGACATACTTCTGCCCCCCTGGCTCACATGCCGCGGTACGTGCCTGTGAACATGCCTAGCATAGGACAAACATGACAAAAGAATCAATTTAATAAATGAATGAATAGAACAAGAAATTATTGACTTCACCAGGAGACCCAATTTCCTTAGACTATGCAATAAGTCTGGTCAAAAAAATGGTTAGGTTATTAAATTGGTTCCCTTCATTCAACACTATGCTTTGAGTTTGACTTGAGTTGAGTAAGTACCAAAAATGGCAAAATCATAGATTTTGGTAGCAAGGACTAGTGAAATACATAGTGTGAAAAATACATTGTGTTCATTCCGTGTTGGGCAAAGAACACGACAAATGTTGCGGAACCTGTAGTGCTTTTATTGATACAAAATTGTGTGTGGATATGTCGTCACCATTTCATTTCATTTCTGTTCAAAGTTTGACCTATGAACTTTTATTCAATCTCTATCGACCCCTTCCGGGTATGAGAGATATAATCAACATACAAAATAAAGATACATGTAGATGGCGCTATAGCGTAAAAGACAACGAAAAAAACCCTACAATAAAACAAAACAAAAAAACACATACATAACAAATATTAAAATATAACGACACAACAACTACAACAATGGAAAGAATGAATAAAATATAAAAAGCACACAACAAATAATAAAATATAAATGCAAGATATTATGAGGTAAATTTTGAAGAAATAATTTTAACAAATTTACATAGGTCTATGAGCACCATTTTGTTATTTGAGTTGAGAAGTTCAAACAGTTTGGTATCATTTGACTGCCTGCAAATGTGACATGGATCGCTAGGACAAAACAAGGAAGCAGAATTCTGCACCAAAAACCTATAAAAAATCTAGTGCTTTTTTAATACAGCTCCAACATCATTACCTCCGTTTTAATTCTGATTCTTTCTCGAGATCTTGATCTGGACCGATGTCTTGAACGAGATGCATGACCACTAGGACTATGTTTTTCTTGTTTAATACGAATTGATGACATTTTATTACTACGAAATGTCACTCAATTTGGTATGATGCTACAACAAGTACAAACAAGTACCTTTAGGAAGGTATAAAATATGTTTTGTTGTTGTTTTTAATTTGTTTAAATATGTTTTTTTAAATTTATTTTTAAAGCAATAAAATAAATTCAACTTCATTTCTACGTTGACATTAGGAGAACAATTTAAAGATTAATATATAAAACAATTAATAATAAGATTGTTACATCAATAAGTATTACTAACTTAGGCGGTCAAAGTTTATCAAATATTATTAATTTGTCAACATCACACTGTGTCAACATCAACTTTTCGCCAACTTTTTACGCGAATGATCAGTCAGCTCAGCTCGGCTCAGCAACTAATGTATACATGTGAACGCAATCATATAATGAAAACATCTTTACGGTAGGGCTGTGTAAATTTCTGTTTAATTTTCTGACTTGTTCTGACCGTCCAAACTACTAAAGAAAATGTAAGTCGCGAATGTTCGCCTGATGCAGGCGCAAAATTTGGAACCCCTTTTTCATTTGGGCCTTTAGGCTTCTTTTACCTTGGCTGTGCCCAGGAATTGAAATTGCAAGTTGCAACCAAATTGAAAATTTTACACTGTAAAATAAGGTTATTTTGTTCTGAAAATATCCTGGCTGACTATTTGTCATTCCAACAATATTGGGTAAAATCCTGAAACATTTCTGTATTTTGTTTATTAAAATTAAATTGTTGTTGTTTGAAACAGAATAAAACAGTGGACCACTCAATCACTACTACTATAACTAGTCTACTGTCACGTCAGTGAGCAGAATTATCTGAAATTTTCTAATAAATAAATATATAAAGATAAACTCGATCCTTCCTAAAGCCTAAAGGTTAATAAGCGTTTAAACATACATCCCTACTTTACGCTGAAGACTAAAATACCTGGTATTTCAGTCTCAGCTTACGTTTCCGTTAATTCATTGATATTAAACTTATTATTTGGAAATCCTTTAAGTGTAGACATTGTTACTGTACATGTAAATTAGGTTTCAAAGTTAAGTCAAAGTGAGTTCATCATCAATCATGAGTTGTGAATATGCCACTCAGACTCAGATAAAGAGTCAATTATAAATAATGATAATGTCACTAGGCTACACTATAAAATAATAAAAACAAATAAAACACCTGATCAAAAACAAAAAAGTTTATTTTATGTAAAGAAAAGTGAAGCGGACCCCCAAAAAGGAAGCAAGAGAGGAGACGCCACAATTGTTAAGTTTTTAATTTGCCTAACCAGAGAGTATTTTTACTTCAGTGCAACAGAGCATAAATTACCAAATATTGATTTCTAAATAAAGTGCCTCCTGACTCCTGAGTGTTGTACAACCATGAAAAATTCAATCCTAAGTATGTGTATCATATGATTATCAGCATTGTTACATTTCTTATTAAACCTGATTTCGGATTGGTGAATACTTGATTATTCATACACGCTAATCCAATCAGCTACTGGCTACATGCTTTTAGGCTAATGAAATATGATCCATGTTTCCCGTATCATACTTTTTCATGACTGGGTAAGGGACTATTTCATTATTCATTTTCAAATTTTCATTATCGTATCGGCTCAAAGTTAGGTGGGGAATGCTATATTTTGAGCCCCGAAACAAGTTAATAATGATGAGGCTTCATATATCACTTAGGTACTTGTACATTAAGGGAGTGTTCATAAATACTTTGGTGGGGGGGTTGGAAAATATGAGGGGGGGGCCAACCAAAAAAAAGGTTCTTAAAAGGGGGGGGGGGGTCAGGGAAAAAAGTGCTTGTATAGGGGGGGGGGGGGGGTCAAAAAAAAAAGGTTGGTATTTTTGACAAAGCAGCAAAAAAGTGCTTGTATAGGGGGGGGGTCAAAAAAAAAGGTTCTTGAAAGGGGGGGGGTCAAGAAAAAAACCCACCCTATTTGGGGGGGGGTCAAAAAAAAAAATGTCTATGGCTCAATTGTTTCCAACCCCCCCCCCACCAAAGTATTTATGAACACTCCCTAAAGTGTTTATAAAGCACATCTTTGGAAGCATAGCCTACCTTTTTTCATAGAAATTGTTTTCTTGCATACAGAGCTTTTGCCAATGGTTGCACACCATATTGTCTTTGGAGGTGTACTTCACATAGGAATATACTGTTGAGATTTAGACAATGAAATAATCCCATGACTGCCACCAATTGTTGTGATTTAGACAAAGTTATTGAGATAAAGAGACACTCGTACACGTTCAATACAGTTGCATATTTTTATTAAAGGGGCATTGAGAGATACGTATGGGAGTGCGCCCTCAATTATCATGGAAATCAGTTTTTTTGCATCAAAGTAATACTTAGTCATACTAACTACCATCTGAAACAGTTTACCAACATTCGCCGTTTATCATATAAAATGTCATGATTTTATTCGGAAGTTATGCATCGTTTTACTCACGGACTTTTGCGGCAAATCTCAAACCAGGAAGTGCCGTTATTTGCTTTAATTTGGCATGAAGGCGATGTCGGAATTGTATGACATTTTGGATTTGGGCTATGTTGATGATTATCTTTACATTATTTGCTCATTTAGTATATCGATACATCTCTCAATGCCCCTTTAAATCATAAGCTCTAGGCGTGCATGTCAAAAGCTACATACAAAATATTATGTACAGGCTATATACAGGTTATCATAGATGTGTAGTGGTCAAGTGCTACCACCAGAATAGATGTGCCATGGTCAAGAGCTCCAATCACAATGAATCTCCTGGCAAAATACTGCCCTTTTTATAGGTTTTGGTCCCACCCACCATTGTTACCCAAAGTCAATAAGCTACACTATCTGATCTCCACACAATCTGTGAAACAGTTTGCAGGCTGCACACAATCTGTGAGCAGTTTGCGACAGGCTCTTTGCGGGCTGCACACAATCTGTGAGAGATTTTGCAGCAGGCTCTTTGCGGGCCCCCTATGAAGAGGTGAAGTTGTTATTCTGAAATCTCTACAATACTTTGTGTTCTCTTTAAAAAAACCTTCTGACTATTTGATACTCGCCGACACCATCGACTCCAGTAAACAAGGACTGAAACGATTGACTATCAGAAG
Source organism: Ophiura sarsii (assembly GCA_035610835.1). Taxonomy (NCBI): domain Eukaryota; kingdom Metazoa; phylum Echinodermata; class Ophiuroidea; order Amphilepidida; family Ophiuridae; genus Ophiura; species Ophiura sarsii. The sequence goes on from CM069455.1 coordinate 9,558,315, forward strand.
TCGCTAGTATAATAGTCCTGGGAAGTATAACCTTCTCTTCAACTTTTACAGAAATCAACATGATACATTGAATAAACAATCCTTGAATAAAACTAAAACGAAAATATTGACATTGACAAGTTGAAAAAACAGCAACAAATGACGGGACCCACAAATGACATAAATAAATTTAAACGTATACATGGTGGTGTTTGGTCGTTTCATAGCCGGGTTCACGTGTACAGAACAAAATAATGACACAAGAATTTAACAAATAAATAATTTTATCATAAATTGAATTTATTTAAAACTAAATATATTTATGAAAAAAACACGAATTAAATTGACCGTAACATACATATACATACATACATACCGTAAATGTCTAAGTACTTTATTTATTTTGAAGTTGTCTAGCTTCAGACCATTGTTGTAAGCACATCTTTACCTTTAATTTGATACCGTGCAAGTCTGGTTTGGATACACAGTACTGCTTAATAATTTAAATGAGTTTGGTTATTAAAGGGACATTAAGTGGTGTTGAACATTTTAAATGTTTAAAATTTTACGATGAACATTAAAAATTGCCATTATTGTTGTTTCTACTAACAAAAACACAGCAAAACTTGATAAAAACGATACCATCGCTATTTATTGAAAAACGCCCTCTATGCAAATATGGTTCACGTTATGTATCACACGTACTGCAGGGGGATACTGTCGAACGTAAAATGCTGATCTGCTGGAGATCAGCATTTTTGAATCGACAATTTGTTGTACAAAGAGGGCTGGTTTTTCTTAATCCTTATAGGTGTAAGTTCATACATGTAATATAATTGTAAAAATATACAAATCCCAGTTTTTATCATATATTTTTGTAATTGAGGGCACTGCCTCCACCACATCTCTTAATGCCCCTTTAATTAAGCTTAATTAAGACAGATTTTGGGTTTTTTTTTAAAAGTAACTTAGATAAATGTGAATTTTTTCTCAGACAAAATTGTTGACAATGATGAAAATTTCATATCCTGTGAATTTGGTGTTGATAGCATATAGTTTTTGCTGGAAATTACAAAAAGCAAATTTTTGATGCATTTCTTAAAAATATATATATGCTAATTATATGCAAATAAGGTCAAACAATTTTTTTTCTATGACATTAAATCACCAAGCTGTATTCTATAATATAATAAATAATATTGTCTCTTTGTCTTACATATGTTACTTTTTGAATTAGAGCAAATTTCAAAAACATGCGCTTTTGGTAATTTATGCTCTGTTGCACTGTAGCAAGCCTGCTATTCATGAGTTTCAATTCTATTTACAATATTTTTCAAAGTTGGATTGATTAGTCAAACATGTCGGACTTGGTGAGAGTGGTTCCAGGAGAAGCGACAGAGTCTGACTCAGATGAAGAGATCAACACAAATGCCATTGCTGCTGTTGCATCTCGATTAACAGCTCCAGCAAAAGGCGTTGTAGTACAAGGAGAAGCTTCAGAGACTGAGAGTGAGGAAGAGGAAGATGCTACAGAGTCTGTTCATAAATCTGTATCAGAGACATTCCCAAATCCAGGACAATCTTCATCAATTCCACCATTGAAAGGTAAGTTTGACTCCAATAGACTCTATTCACGCGGCAGCCATTTTCTAAAATTTGCCACCCAAGCCTCGTTTACCTCCTGCGCCTGTGTGACTTCTAGCGCATTGCATGAAGATCGGTACGCCATGGGCTTTGGTACTACGCTTCTCTTGCGGTTCTATCGAGTGCGCCAAGGCGCAGATAGACCAAACGGGAACGAGGCTTGGGTAGAAAATTTTGGAAAATGGCTGCCGCATGAATAGAGTGTATGCCGATAACATACTTTTAGTCGCAGGTGGTGGTGATTTTAAGTCGCTTGATTATCAGAGCCTTTCTCTGTGTGGTGATATCAGATAGCATTTTCCCACCTAGTAGTACTTTAATACGCAGCCTAAACTATTAAGTTGATAGGAGTCCATGCTATTATAGCGTTATTACTGAGATACTTATTAAAAAGGCAGTGGTGTGCGTACATGTGAGGGAGCACAAGAAATAAAAGTGAACCGACAAGAAATAGCGAGTCTTAGGACTATGGGTAGGGTCCCATATAGGGATGCAAGGGTCAAAGACCTGATGGGGTCCAGGGGATTTGACTGTTGTAAGGGTCCATCAGGAGGGCGCAACATTTGCTTTACATCTAGACCCTATTTTTTGTTCATTTGAAATTGATGTAATAATAATACCAATGCTACTGCAGCGAATGGTATTGAATTCGTACATTTTCGCCTCAGCAAACTTCTCACACCGCATGATTTGGGGAATAGGGATAGTGTAAGGGTTAGGGTTAGGGCTGGGAATAAGGTTTAGGGTTAGGGCTGGGAATAGGGTTTAGTGTTAGGGTTAGGACTGGGAATAGGGTTTAGTATTAGGGTTAGGGCTGGGACTAGGGTTTAGTGTTAGGGTTAGGGCTGGGAGCTTGGGAATAGGGTTTAGTGTTAGGGTTAGGGCTGGGAATATGTTTAGTGTTAGGGTTAGGGCTGGGAATAGGGTTTAGTGTTAGGGTTAGGACTGGGAATAGGGTTTAGTATTAGGGTTAGGGCTGGGACTAGGGTTAAGTGTTAGGGTTAAGGCTGGGAATAGGGTTAAGTGTTAGGGTTAGGGCTGGGAATAGGGTTTAGTGTAAGGGTTAGGGCTGAGAATAGGGTTTAGTGTTAGGGTTAGGGCTGGGAATAGGGTTAAGTGTTAGGGTTAAGGCTGGGAATAGGGTTAAGTGTTAGGGTTAGGGCTGGGAATAGGGTTTAGTGTTAGGGTTAGGGCTGGGAATAGGGTTAAGTGTTAGGGTTAAGGCTGGGAATAGGGTTAAGTATAAGGGTTAGGGCTGGGAATAGGGTTTAGTGTTAGGGTTTGCTCAGTAGGGTGAAATGATAAATTGGCAAACTCTACCACAAACGGGCTACTGCATTGCATTCAATACTTACAGATATGAAGTGTCTTGAGCCTTGGGAATAGGGTTTAGTGTAAGGGTTAGGGCTGGGAATAGGGTTTAGGGTTAGGGCTGGGAATAGGGTTAAGTGTTAGGGTTAAGGCTGGGAATAGGGTTAAGTGTTAGGGTTAGGGCTGGGAATAGGGTTTAGTGTAAGGGTTAGGGCTGAGAATAGGGTTTAGTGTTAGGGTTAGGGCTGGGAATAGGGTTAAGTGTAGGGTTAAGGCTGGGAATAGGGTTAAGTGTTAGGGTTAGGGCTGGGAATAGGGTTTAGTGTTAGGGTTAGGGCTGGGAATAGGGTTAAGTGTTAGGGTTAAGGCTGGGAATAGGGTTAAGTATTAGGGTTAGGGCTGGGAATAGGGTTTAGTGTTAGGGTTTGCTCAGTAGGGTGAAATGATAAATTGGCAAACTCTACCACAAACGGGCTACTGCATTGCATTCAATACTTACAGATATGAAGTGTCTTGAGTCTTGTCAAATGAACCGACAGTACCAATATCAACCACCAATGACTGAGGCTAACATATTGGGAGGTGGGGCAAAGAAACCACATTGCCAAAAGGATTTTGTAATGCCGATTGCTGAACGATCCAGGTTGTTCCTAATCACATGTTTTACATCATTATTGTACTAAACGCACAGCAAATCATGCTTTGTGTATACTTTCGTCAAACGTGTGCGCGACTGATTGTTTGATCAGGCAAGTAGAGTTCTGACAGCGACTTGTGTCTCATAGTCCAAATAATTCAAGCTGCTTGAATGCTACATGTATTTTGTCATTTTATTCGAAATCTACGGCTCATCAAAATGTCAATACATTGGGAATGTGTGAGCAATATTTCCTTCCTCATTTTATTTTGTCACATCACTGTTTCCCAATCCATTTAAAATTCTTTATGATATTTTTTGCACTTTTTTTTTCATCAGTCGAGCCCATTCCCATGAGTCCTAAGCATGACCAGCCAGAAAGACCATCAATTCCTCCACCAAAGTACGACACATTACTGCATCGTAAACTGAGAGATAGAAACATAGCCCTCCAAGATGACATATGCGAAGCAGCAAGTGAAGCGTTCCAATACGGGATACGAGAACTCAACGCAACCAATCAGCAATTGGGCAAGTCACAAATTGTCATACAGGTGAGTTTACAGTAGTGAGACCATAGTGTGGAAGTATGGGGAGGGTAGTAAAGAAGTAAGGGTTGAGGGTGGTAGCTCAGGGTTTTAACACATACATAGCCTGTCCATATTCCCAGGATTAAAGCACTCGATGCAACTAATCAACAATTGGCCAAGTCACGGGGAGTCATACAGGTGAGTTGGCAGACAGGCAGGCAGGAGCTTATAGATCTTAGGGGTCGTCCATAATTTTCGCCATTTTCAGTTACGTACAAAGCGTACGTACGAGGGGGGAGGGTCAAAATATACCCCAACCGTACGTAACTTAAATGGCGATCTTGAGAGGTGGGATTTTTTTAAAGTATAAAATAAAATAAAATTTCGCCATTTATTGCGTACGTAACTCGAAGGGGGGGAGAGGGTAAAACGTTACGTACGCTCTGTACGTAAGTGAAAATGGCGATAATTTCGGACGACCCCTTACATGACGACTTTCCATATGAAGCATTCCCAAGAACTCAACACAACTAATCAGAAATTGGCCGTGTCACAAATTGTCATTGTGGGACCATAGGTGGGGAGTATGGAACTGTGGGGGTATAGAGCATTGGGTTAGGTTGGCAGTTCTGGGTTATAACTCTTACATGAGGCAACAAAAAAAATTTGTTTGATTGTCCATAGATCACTTTTAAAAGTTGTTTGGGTGTTTTTTGTTTTCTCCCTTGTCCCTTTTTCAGGTACCAAAAGTAAAATGAGATGTACTTGTTGTGGTAACTAAAACGGGAAACAAAATCTGTAATATTTTGATGAGTATTTTTATTTTCTAAACACTTTAAAAAATATAAAAACTAAACAAATTTGATTTTCGACTAAAATTTGTTAAAAAAAAGAAATATTTAAAAGAAAAAATTGTCAACAAGAAAAAAGAAAGAAAAAGATTTTGAGTCGGAAGGATTTAGAGGGTCGGGCGGACGAGGACAATCAAACAGTTTGTTTTTTTGCCTGACTGTCCACATGATTAAGCATGCCCGGGATAGGAGAACTCATTGTCAAAGATCGTTATAAAGGTGAGTTTACATTGGTGGCACCATAGTATGGGAGCATGGGATGGGTGCGGGTGCTAGGGATTTAACATTATGACCTGGCAATAATGAAGCTTTCTTGGGATACGAGACCTCATACGCAACTTATTAGCAATTGGCAAAGTCACACATTTTCGTTCAGGTTAGTTGACAGTGTTGGTAGCATGTGAGTATGACATGTTTTCTCCAAAAAAGCACGAAACAATTCAATAACCAAATTACCAACAGTCTAATCTTAAAGGGACACAAAGTAGTGTTGAAGATTTAATTTTTTTTTAAATTTACTTCAGAATTCAAGATGAACATTAAAAATTACCATTAGTGTTGTTTCACTGACAAATACACAGCAAAACTTGATTTAAACAATACCATCGCTATTTATTGAACCTTTTCTTAAAAACGCCCTGTAATTTACATGATTCGCGTAATGTATCACGCTTGCTGCAGGGGGGGGGACACTGTTTGACGTAAAATGCTGATCGCAGCTCGATCAGAATTTTTGAATCAACGTTTTGTTGTACAGAGAGGGCTGATTTTTCTTAATCCTTATAGGTGTAAGTTCATACATGTAATACAATTGTAAAAATATCCCAATTCCAGTTTTTATCATAATTGAGGGCGCATCCTCTAACACATCTCTTAGTGACCCTTCAAGCAAGAATTCTTCGGCTATGTTTCTGTCACTTTGTCCTTTCTTCCAATGAGTGCCTTTTCAAATTTGAAGGCACAAAAATGATCAAAATATCCCCTTTTCGGTATAAAGGGTGGGGGTTGAACATTCCCAAATAAAAAGGGTGGCTCTGTAAAAAGGGCAAAAATAAAAAGGGTGGGGTCTGACCCCTGTCTGGACAGTGTTCAATAACCAAATTACCAACAATCTAATCTTAACAGACAGTGCCAATCACAATATGGTGCCATTCTCAACCGATTATGCCAATCTCAACCGACAACAATTCTAAGTCTCAACCGACACAAAGCTAATAAGTGGTTGAAAAGAACTATACGGTGTGCCATATATTCGTGCACCCCTTACGGCCGAACGCATCTGACTGTAAAAAATTCTAGCATAGCGCCATCTCTTGAATACTCCGCCTGGCTGTTGCGTATTGCTATTACTTCACGGGAATAATCAATAGACGGCGCTATCATGTCACCGCTAGCAGCATAGCCTGGGGATACGCAATATCACCTATACACAAAACCATGCACCTCAGGCAGTGAAAAAAATGGCGCGTACAAAGACCAAAGAACAGTGGCCTTGGTAACTCTCCAGACATGGATCCAGTGGAGAAATTGTGGGCAATTTTGAAAGAGAAAGTCTTTGCAACACCCTACTGCACTACACTACCCCAGCTGATAGCTAGAGTCAAACGTGTTTGGCAGGAACTAGACCAGAACAAGGATCTTTTTACTTCATTGGTGGACAAGAATTGGACAGAACGAGTGTCGGAGGTGATCAAGCACCATGGGGACAATAACTTTAAATAAATAAGCAGGATAAGGTTGTTAAAGACTCTCCTAACTCTAAAGACCTCAAGGAATAAACCAATACTCTGAAAAAAAATGTAACTTTAATTTCAAATCATTATATGTGACTTATTTTTTTGGGGGGTGCACGAATATATGGCACACCGTATATAACGTGGGATTATTGTTTTTCAAATGTTTGCTCTCCCTGCAGCTTTAACATAATATTGAACTCCATTTACTGTAAAACAATTTAATTTTGCAGATACTTTATTTCGCGAATTGAAAATTACTGCTATTTTAGCGGGCAGTTAATTTCATGAATCTGGAAATTTTACTGATACTTTCAATGTAAAATTATCAGTTTCGCGGGTATTTAATTCCCCGTAATCCACATCCCTCGCGAAATTAAATCCCTCATGAAATTTAGTGGTTTTACAGTATCCATACATGGTCAATAAACGTTATTCGTAATTGGCAATTTCATGTCAAAGAGTGAGACATACTCGATGTCATGCTGATAAACATACAATCTCATACTTTTACTGCAATATAATGAACTGTGAACTTCTACATATTCCTAGATAGTGTCTGTTACCAGCAAACATTTCATTTCAAACTAGGGAGTGGAATAGATAGTTTATACGTTCAAGTTTATTTCACGAATGTTACGTAATAAGGTCAAATATTGAACAGCTCAGAAGTATGAAGAATTTTTATGATAAGTGCAAAGTTCATCACATTGAAAAACTACATCACTCTCGTCTCGATACATAACTAGCCTCGTTTTTGGAGCATTAATTGCTCTGAGCATCCTCAGTTGGATAGCACGGCCCTCTTTTGATGTAAGTGCGCCAATTACGAATAACGTCTATACCACGCAAGAATTAAACAAGTTGTCATACATTTTTATTGATTACTCTTTGTTGTTGTTCTTTTTTGCAGGAAGTATGTCACAACCTGATGGTATTTTCATCAGATTTAAAGAAGATGGAAGAAGCAATAGACATTATCAACTCTAGTACTAACCTGCCAAATTTTACAATAGAGGTCAAAGGTCAAGAATCTTAGAACATATGACATCTTTATACTCTAATTCGACGAGCTCATCAACCGCGTATATAGCATTTTCCATACGGCGAGACTCCCCATTCTGCAAAAGAAACATAAAATACACACAAATATCTTTGGAATCACAGAGCTTCGATGGCAGGACAGAACGGTTGGACGCGTAAACTACTAGTAGATCCATTAACATACCTGGAAGGTGCTGGATCTACTTACCAATGATGAGAGATAGAACTCATCATACTTTCCATGATCCTTCATGTCCGTCTTCTATTACCTCACTCTGCTCGTATCCATAACATCTCATCCTGTATTCCATGGCTGCAACCATCTGCTACAACTAAATGACCAATTTTGAAAGTAAACCAACTGTACCGAGTGCTGACGAACCCAGTCAGTGAATACATTCATGTTGAACAGCTTTCACTGCACCTCCTGTGCATTTAAGAGCAAATGAAGAACCCCGCTATGTATTGAAAATATATTTCTCTGAAGCGTGTCCAAAATGGTTACAAATTGGACAAGCTGTGATGATAGTGTGAGTTTCATCTTAGCATTTAATAACTGGAAAGTGTATGTGCTTATTTTGCCATCACAAACCTTTTCAGATGCAGTGAGGCATGTCAGAAACCATATCTCCAATTTACTGTATAAAGCCACCCATGCAATGCATTTGATGTTCAGCTTCAGGCAGGCAATGTAACAGTGTTTATGATTGGTTAATTACAAGATATACTCATTTGAATAACCAATTACAATACTGCTCTGAAATATTTCACTCCAATCTTTATCAGGAAAATGTGCAGTTCTATCAATGTCACTGATTGGTGGAACAAATGATATATCCTTCCATCTGGCCAATCCACAGGTAATTCTCAAAGGGTTAATACAACAGGCATCAATGTTTGTCAAAGATTTGACGCCTAATGTTTGCCCTAGTTATATTTTTGATCAACAAATTTATATTTTGGAAAGGTGAATCAAAGACGAATCTTCGCCTATATTTCAACTTCTCATTTATTTGGGTTCTACCTATGAGTAAAGTATCACATACATGTATTCTTATATAGTGGGTGTGGTTTTGGATGTCATCAGGCAATTTGATTGGTTTTCAGCTGATACGCACTATATATTATGAGACAATGGTGTATAGTTTGGGGCGGGTCTTAATTTATTCGAATAATAATACCTTCAGTGCGTATGATCATCGCATTAGGTTGCCTCAACAAAGTCCCCGGCGTATGCGATGTGTATATAACGCAGCGTTGCCATGTGCGCGTGTGCTAAAGAAAGCTTTTAATTCGAGGCAGGAAGTTGGTAAACAGTTCGCTGGATTCATCGATTTTATAATGGGGGACATTTCTTGTTTGATTAAAATAAATCTAACAAACTGCGTTATTTTATGCTTAAAGATCAAAATAACCAATAAACTAAATGTTTTGCTATATACGATGGTCTTTTAATGTATAGGCTGTACCATATTTGTGTCGTCGTGTATGGCCCCCTGTGGCAACCATAGGCTATGTGCGCCCGCGTCCTGTATTCATTCACTGCTGTGTTGAATCTTCGCCAATTTGGAACTGATCAAACTATTATGGTATGACATTCGCTTTAAAAATAAAATATGATCTTCCAGAGAAAGCTGTAAAGTGGACAGTGTATTACTTTGTATAGCAACTTTATTCACTCATAACAACAACTCAGTCGGCCATGATAACGAGGTGACTTGCAAGTGTACCTTGGCGGTACTTTGGTCTCCGACCAAATAGTCCCTATCATGACATCCCCCTTTCCTTCAAAAAAAGTAAAATATTGCCTCCACAAAAATATTATTCCACGCAAATAAGTGACATTGATATAAAGGTTCAGTAACATTGAATTTGTGTGAAAATTTGCAATAAAGTGGCAAAAAAAGTAATCAAAGAGTGCCTGTGTGATTATTGTGTCTTGGAACGCCTTAGATTATGATATGATCCCACCGCTGCCACCATGTATTACTTTGTATAGCAACTTTATTCACAACAACTCAGTCGGCCATGATAACGAGGTGACTTGCAAGTGTACCTTGGCGGTACTTTGGTCTCCGACCAAATAGTCCCTATCATGACATCCCCCTTTCCTTCAAAAAAAGTAAAATATTGCCTCCACAAAAATATTATTCCACGCAAATAAGTGACATTGATATAAAGGTTCAGTAACATTGAATTTGTGTGAAAATTTGCAATAAAGTGGCAAAAAAAGTAATCAAAGAGTGCCTGTGTGATTATTGTGTCTTGGAACGCCTTAGATTATGATATGATCCCACCGCTGCCACCATGTATTACTTTGTATAGCAACTTTATTCACTCATAACAACAACTCAGTCGGCCATGATAACGAGGTGACTTGCAAGTGTACCTTGGCGGTACTTTGGTCTCCGACCAAATAGTCCCTATCATGACAGACAGGACAGATTGAAATAAGACACACCTACAATTAATTCAATATGTTATGTTACAGGGTTTTTTATTTGATCTGACCAGGCTCAAAATACACAGGGGCGATGGGCAATTAGCCCCAGTTTTCACTAAAAAAACCTCTGAGAAAATGTTGGCCGATGGTAAAATGTACTAAAATGCCTACTAATGGCAGAAAATAGCCCTTTGACTTTGACCCCTGGATCTGACCATGTAACATTTATCATTAGGGCAGTTACAATCTGATGGTTCGGCGCCAAAAGGCCCTATCTACAATGACTGCAATGTTGCATTTTCACAAGTGCGCCATATAGCACCTGAGGTATATAACGCTATGGCAATTATTACAGATAATGACTTTTCACATCATGAGGTACTTACGACCATATCAGCAATCATAGCTGCTCTGAGTTACATTTAGTTTATACCAATTGCTCAGCATATTCGATTTTATTCAAAGAAGATTTCTTGTACATCAGCATGCTTATCATTACTACATGTAGTGTCATTGAAGGATTTTTCCACGGAATAATGTTTCGTAATAATAATGGAGTGTATTTTGAGTTTGATAAATCCGATATTCATGATCTAAAATTCTAATGAAAGAGTACAGTATAACAAAGATGATGTAAAACAACGGACCTAATCCCATCGATTTTGATGATGACAAAAATTATTGAACTTTGGGCATCGATACTAATCATTTTGGGACAGCCTGTATGACTGAATTTAATGAAGTCACATCAATTGTACTAACTTGCAGCAGGATTGTCGTAACACTTTCCACGCGGCAGGTGTCTGCAGACGACATTCCAAAATTTCACAAAATGATTCAAAAATGTCAAAACTATTGAATTTAATTACCATATTTGGAATCGTCATGAGAAATGCATTAAAAAAAGTACAAACATGCCTAGTTTTGGTTCAGTAATCTTTGAGATAGACCTTGAAAGTTGGGAAAGGTTTCTGAAAAATCTGTTTTGTATTTGAAAAAAGTAATAGCCACATGGAAAGTGTTAAAGGACCTCGTTTAACAATGTTATGATCCATTGCAATGTAATATCAATGTGAACCAGTAGACACTGGTGACAGAAATCAGTGGTCATGTGATGAAAGTGAAGCATGCTGGTCTTGCTAAAGAAATCTTCTTTGGATTATATTCATATGCAGCAATGGAAATACCACATGACTTTCCACCCGGGGTAGACAGTCCCGGGGTTGATCAACCCTGGGTGGACTACAATAGCGCCCTCACGGAATAAACCGCATAATACTGTTTAAAAACACCTTGGAAACTATATTCATTCTAAATCTTGCTTTTACTCTTAGCATCTAAATTATATGTTAAAACACTCAACCCGGGACTGTCCACCCAGGGACTGTTTCTAACCCTAAACCTAACCCTAACCCTAGTCTCTAACCCTAAATCTAACCCTAGTCCACCCAGGGTTGGTCGACTTAGGGTTGGTCTACCCCGGGTGGAAAGTCATGTGGGTATTTCCATTGCTGCATATTCATATCACTGCAATTTTACCTGAAGAAACATTTGGTGTACAGTAACTGTACTGACAAATCGCAGCTTTCACTTACATACTGAAGATGTGTACTGAAAATAACAATGCATTGAAAACTGAAACACTTTTAATATTTACATTTATACTGATAAATCTGTGTACTGAAAACTCTTGCTTATATTACTGATTATGTACTTAAAGTTAAACAAATAGTTATGAATACTAACATATCATGCATAATATACTTCTTTGGTGACAAAACCTTGAATTTCAAGTTTGGGCAAAAATTAGATTTTTGACTCTATTTGTTAGATGATAAGAAAAACTTTGCTGATGAAATCTTGAATGTTGATTTTCCAAATATAACCTTTGGTTATCTAATTTTTCCAATTTTTACCAAATAAACCTCATACCGTTCGGGTTTTCATGAATACAATTTTAAGCCATCTGTGTCATTTAAGATACGTAATTTAACTCCTTGTGTCTGAACTATAGCCACCATTTTTCTGTTTTCTTAATAAATAATTATGTTTTGTAAAAGTGCATTTTCGGTTGTCTCCATTTTTTAATATAAACATGGCATGCTAAACCTGGATCAAAACATGCATTTTGCTAACTATTTTGAAGGGATGTTTCAATACAATCGAATATAATGAACTACTGAAAAAAACCAATTAGTTATTACGCAATTTTGTATTTAAATTTGTTTAGAAAATCTTAAATTAAATTATGATTTCCGGTAATACTGGAAAATGGAGGCTTTAGTCTAAATCTCACTCTCAAAGAGAAAATTGAAACCTTCCATTAATTCATTTTTTGTTCTAGAAACAACTCACATATGTGACACAACGCGAGTAAATGAGGGAAATGTTGAGCTATTGATATCATGATAATATGTATGTTAATGGACATTTTGGTACCAAAGTCAATGTCATATCACTTTCCAAACCAAAGTTACAGATGATTGAAAATCACTTCGTCTCATAACAACAAATACAAATTGTCAAACTATGGGCAATTCATGTTTTGGGTTTGTTAACAAATCAATGGAGTAAATGAAAATTAAATCCATCAAAATGTATTTTAAACTCTTTATTTTCATGAATTTGAGATCATGGTTAGATACAAGATGTATCAAAGATCAGAAATAAGACTTGATCTGAATTTGACTTATTTTCACCTTGTCCCACATTTGTGCTCTTAAATCAAATTAGCTACTGCCACATTCCGCCTCATTTACTCATGTTGGGTCACATATGTGTTATATCAAAATACTTCATTGAAAAGAAAGAAAGAAACCCATTGGTGATGGCAGTGTTTTTGCCCTTTTTGAACATTTTCTTTTTTAAGATGTTTCCACACACACTGTATACAGGGCGTGTCAAAAAGTGTCCCATGTGAAACATGATTTTTTTTTTATAGAAGACTAATAGGGTTTACAAATACCTTTTTTTTTGAAAATAAAAAAACATGTATTTTAAATTATGAGGGAAACTTTTTTGACACATCCTGTACATGAAATATATACTTGCATATATTATGAAATCTGTGTACTGTACATATTTACAAAATCTGAATAATATGAATTTATAGTACTGTAATTTATAACACACATGATTGTAAATTTAATCAAAGTTATATATATTTAATAAGAGAGTACAAAAATACAAATAACCTGAAGTCTGTGATGTGAATCATTGTGTTTGAATAAATTTACAAATAACCTGAAGTCTGTGATGTGAATTATTTTGTTTGGATAAATTTCAGCCATTGGAATGACACTGCATAAATGGAGAAAATTGCACAAGTTCACTGATTTTCTTATTAACACTTTCCACGCGGCAGGCGTCTGCAGACGACATTCCAAAATTTCACAAAATGTTTCAAAAATGTCAACAATTTTGAACTTCATTACCATATTTGGAATCACCAGATGAAATGCATTGAAATAAGTACAAATATGCCTAGTATTGGTTCAGTAAATCTTAAAATAGACTTTGAAAGTTGGGAAAGGTTTCTGGAAGAATCTGTTTTGTATAATGGTAACATAATAGCCGCGTGGAACGTGTTCAAGGAAGGTGACCCGATATCCGTCATTTACTATTTTTCAAATATGTGACATGTTCTACTAAAACCAGACGGAACTGGGCAGAGCTCCAAACTGAGAAATAGCCCAAAACTAAATTGGGGGTGATTTTTGAGGAATTTGAGTTTCTTGTAAATAATTAATCTTCAGAGTGTTTATAACATTATTGTGAAATGTTTCTATTTACATTGTAAGTACATTGTAAGAACATTGTAGTACATCTTTCAAGGACGATATCTCAGTTTGAAGTTTTCATAAAGACAAACTTGAAAATGATCCTGCTTTGGGAAGTCCGATTAAAAAAAAGAAAGTACCATTGTAAAGCTGAATATCTCTACTTCAATAATCAATTACTAACTCAATTTTGATATCTTGCCCAATTGTGTCTGGTTTCAGTAGAACACGTCACATACACTGAGCCAAAAAAGAAACTTATACAATTTTATCAGATCACCATAGGGTCAGTGCACATTTCTCTTGTGTCATTGAAGCAAACAATTGGTTATTGACTGCCATTTGAAGCAATACATTTCAGTAATATATATTGTATCCAAATTTGGTACATTTTCATGCACAGAATTTTATTTGGTGACCTGTTAATATTTTATACAAGTTTCTTTTTTTATAAGTTTTTTTTTTTGCTCAGTGTATATCCAAAGCCTAAACTTTGGCAGGGGTTATGAGAAAAATAAGGGCTCTCTTCTCATACCGACATCTCAACTTCGATGGGTGAATTTTGATCAGTTCACACACTACATGTACAACTTATGAAGGTGTACTTTTGGACAGCGTGTAAGTTTGGTGTACTTCTAAAGCTCCTCTTTACTGTCAAATGCCTTTTGGGAGTCCACAAGAAAAGCAAATATGTAGGCTTAACATCATCACACCTACTCGCCAATATCGCCACTATATTTTTCGAGGTAAAAAGGTACATATGGCTTTCTTGGACTTCCGAAAGGCATTTGACACAGTTTGAAAGAGCGTAAAAATTACACCCAATAGTACACGCTGTCCAAATCTACATTCATAAGATGTATTGACACACCTTTAATAAACTAACCAGTTTTTAATATTTCTCACTCTTCTGTCTAAACATTATATCTCCATCGGCCCTTCAGCATGTATAAAGTAATACTTCCTATAGTAAATCTTTGGGCAGTTTGCTCTTAACATGTTCAAGGGCAATCTATCAAAACCTTATAAGTTATAAGTGCTCTTGCCCCTGAACCTATAAAGCAACACTTCCATATGGTCACACGTTATGAACTCGCCGTTACATTTTTTAGTTTCATGCTGTCATTTTCCTCAAATATTTTTAAAACCACAAAAGCTATCTCAACAAATTTGGTATCATTTTAAAGCCCTAATAACAAGCTATCTGCCTGCAAAATGGCATTGGTATAGCTAATACAGAAAGGGCCAGGGAGATACAACTGTTTGATGTTTGGGGACCAGGGGTGGTGCTGGAAGGGGTGCCGCCTGTACAAACTCAATGGGGATAATCCCAGTGCTTTGTTCTTTTTACAATAACTAGTCATCCCCTAATGTTAAAAACACCATTTTGGTCCCATTTTAAAGGATATTTAGTAGTCTTTAAGTATGTGGTTCAACAGACTTGTCAACTATTTGTAACAACTAATTAATTATGGATAAGACCATGATCATCAGCTTTCTTCCTATTCGCTACACAGTCAACATGAATAATCAGCCTCAATTTACCGGATTTATAAAAATGACTAACAGAAAAAGTTTTCAACCTATGATAGCAAAAGTATACATTTTTGGAAAGCTTGTAACTAGAGGAATTCAGAAATGCATTTTATATCAGGGAAGGGTTCATTCTTAAACAAATATTTCTGAAAATTCTAAAAATATATAAAATAAAAATTGGAGATATTCACTAGCCGGTATATATAATTACCATATCGACGTAGTAACTTTGACAATTATATATCATCTAATGGGTAATTTCATGAGGAATTCAAATATGTAAAGTAAATAATGATAGGGGTAGGTATACAAAATATATGGATCTCAAATTGAAAATAAAAAACTGATATTTTCCCGAACATTTCCGATCATACCATTTTAGTTCTTGGTCGTACTATAATTTTAATGGCATATTTGGTTTCCGCATGCAATTTCCCTTCAGAAAATGTATACTTTTACTACCTCAGGGGAGTATACAAGCAAATATAAATGTGTAAAGTTAAAATCATGTCGCAAAATCCGCGTGTAACGCGAAAGGAGGCGAGCTTAAAACACATGACCATATTCATAACCATTAGATAGATTTATGTTATACATGGTGAAGGGCTGGAAAAACATACAAGGTTTTGACAGAACAGCTGTAATAGAGGAGAGGTACTCTGCTGTTAGACAACATAGACCCACACTGAATATATACAATCACTTGCAATTTTAAAGGCGTAGGATATACCAAGAGTATACACTCTTAAAAATACGGGGTGCTTTTGACTATATGGCCTATAGGACAGTATCAACTGTGTACTGGACCTACAAAACAGGTCAAATTAGAAATATTACACTGTTGAAACTAGGGTCGTTTAGACTAGGGGTGGTGTCACTAAAAAAACAAAGATGTGACTGTTTCATAGGTTTAGTGCATCGTTTACATCATCCTTAGTCAATGCAGTTGTTTAAAGAGTGTATTGTCTCTGTTTTGGCATATTATAATAAATCAAATCAGTTAATTAAAAGGCACTACCAGTATGCATACTGTAGATCTCAACATTTTTTGGCAAAGGGAAATGTTTCTGAAAATTCTTTTTTAAATAATTGCGAGGAAGGATCAAACTTTCACTGGAAAGTTGTTTGTAGTGGCCCTTTCAAATCATCCTCTTCAATATTTTTCTTACTATCATTTTCATATAGCTAGCAACCTTTTATGTTTATTTTGCTTGAGTCCAGTCTCATTTAATAAGACTAACGATGTCCACAAACAAAACAAACAAATAAGTTTACCCTATCCAGTGACAATGGGGGGACAATCGAATCTAAAACTTGGTAAATACAGGGTGTTGCAGAAAAAAATATAATATTCAATATTTCAAAAGCTTAATTTTTCTTTCTGTGAGAATATGCCCTGCATGAGATGTCGCACTTTATGGAATATTGTGATTATTGCAGAAAATTTGAAGAAAAAAACACTAATAGTTATTACTGAACTAAAAGTTGTGTATTTTCCTTTCTCTGGGACATAGTATATTTATATTTATATACACCATAACTTCATTTTTGTTTGCTCGTTTGTTTACCAAACTGGTCTGTGTTTGGACCCGATGGGACTTAGCCAAATGCGCCGACAAGGCTAAACATAAATAAGCAGAGCCTTTTAAAATGCTGATAGGAGTACTTTTAGTCTAACCACCACTGCATATTTTCATGATGAAGACTTTTAAAGAATGACCCGTGCACACAATGAGGAATAAAAATGGTAGGGTATTCTAAATCTTAGCCAAATGACTATTTTATGTAACATATGATCTTGGTTCTGGTTTGAGTTTATCAGGAAGTTTGGGTTTGTTACTCTTTAAAGTACCATAACATTTTCTTCATGTAGGCCTAGTGGTATTACTTAAGAAATCCTTGGGTTAACGAGGTTTCATTGTAATTATATAAACATATAGATACACCCCTCGGGCACCCCCCCCCCCCCCACACACACACACCCCCACCCCTACCCACCACACCCAACACAAAGTGATGCAGCTCAAAAGGCACATTTTTGCACCACGACCACGACACCCCCCCCCCAAAAAAAACACAAAAAACACAAACAAACAAACAAACAACACACACAAAAAAACAGGATGCTGGCGCTGCCAACTGCATTTGATGCCTCACACTCTGTAACAGTGATTCTGCTTTACTGATTGATGTTGCTAGGATAGCTATATCGTCTGCGAAATTAAGATCGTGAAGACGAATTTCAGATAGAGTCTGCTCCTTCTCCTAGGCTCCAGCAGAATACTTGTTTCATCATGGATATCTGTCAGGGCACAGCGCATTACGTAGTCAAGAATTGTTATGAAGATGAAGGGTGCCAAAGTGTCACCTTGAAGAACACCATCTAACGGGGACGGCTCCGGAAGACTGCTTCACCCTAGTAACCCTTGAGGATTTCTTCCTTAACACCAGGTGGCATGGCTGTGAAAAAGAAATAGTAAACGTTACATATACATGATATAGGACGAAAAGAAGGTGTGCCGTTAGTTATTCTTCTTTTCTTTATATTTTACAAGTTGTTGGCTATCTCAAAATATTAAAGCATGGACGACAAGATAAATCAATCAAGGCGACAGAAAATCCAACTGTTCTACGGGCCTGACCACAGTGGGATCCCGTGAGCTGCTGTGGTGGTTAACCGACCCATTATTTTGAATTTTTCAAAAACTTTTGAAACCTTTTTGCATAGTTTTGATTTTTGTTTGAAAATGCACCTTATGAGAGGACCGTTCGCCCGTGTGTCGTCTAAGACGGGCAGCAGACCTTGTTCCTCAAACTAGGAAATTAAATCTTAATTCAAATCCGGATAACTGAATGTCTTGCTGAAAGTTGTATATATGTGCTTTATTCCGTTATGGATGGACCGAAAGACGCGATATATTTGAATGTTCTAGACTTTGAGACACCGAGATACCCTTGATACCCCTCCCGTGCATCATATGATGATCATCTTTTATAATCCTTTTACTTTCAACAACAACCTTCAGACACCACTTTTTGAATGACTTGCTGTGACTGCTCTTTAACCAACACTCGAGCAGAGACACACATAAGATACCCATATGATACCCATACCCATGATATATGGGGAAACCCCTATAATGCATATGATTATATATGGTAAGCCGCTATCATCGATACCGTCAACAATATTACCTGGATGACTATGAGTGACTTCAGATATGTGGCCTGCTAGCTGCTGTCCTTTAACCATCACATGGGCAGACATGAGATACCCATATGATGTTCATGTGATACCCATTTGAGACAGTCATGAGATGCTCTGATGCTCATGTGATACCAATGAGATACCATGTGATACCCATGAGATACCATGTGCATATCATGAACTGTTCGATTTATCTTCAACAATAACCGGGATGACTTCAAATATCAATGGTCGACTGTGTATGTTCATTAACCAATATCTGGGCAGGAGTCGCACATGAGATGATACCCCCATGTGCTATATGAACCCATATGATACCCACGAGATAATGTGCGTAAGTATGCCAAGCTGTTGTGTATTGATTTACCTTCACAAATGACCTGAATGACTTCAGACACCAGTCGTCTGATGTCGGTCTGTTCATTAACCAATACCTGGGCAGAGTCACCCATGAGATTCCCATGATACCCATCGGGAGCAGTCAAGAAGAGCATGGGCGTAACTATATAGAGGGTATCATGGGGGGGGGGGGGGGGGGGGGGGGGCTGTCGTCCGACCCCTAGTCCCCCAAATGAAATGACCAACTCTAAATTAAGAAACATTAGTCGGTTATACCCCTGATCACAAGCCTGCCCCCACCCTTCCTCATGCCCCTTCCCGACCCCCCCCCCAAAAAAAAGAAATTGATTGAAGACCCTGGTTACGAGATACCCGTTATAACGTGATGCCCATGAGATGCCCCTTTGCATTTGATAAGCCGTTATCAATTTATCTTCAAAAATAACCTGGATGATTTCATAAATCAATGGTCTGCTGATGTGTCTGTTCATAAACCATCATATGGGCAGAGACATCCATGACATACCCATAGATACCCATTTCAGTGGCGTAGCCAGGGGGATCGCCCCCACCCCACCCCCACCCCAATATTGACTTTCGTGTCGGTTGAGATTGGCACTGTCGGTACATTTGACAAGAGGAATCATGGAATTGTGATGGGCAAAATTACACAGATGGACATTTTTCGCGCGCTACGTGCGCATATGTCCCCCAAATCCAATATGTGTTGATACAAGCTTGTTTAGAGCTAAAATGTACCTCAATCATAGCAAAAATAAGTGTAAAGTCGAACATTTTCTTTAGTCAGACTATCTTGTCGGTTCACTTAAATTATTGCCCCCCCCCCCCAATATGAAAAACCTAACTATACGCCACTGACCCATGTGATACCCATGTGACGCTATGAGATGCCCGGATGATACTCATGTGATACCCATGTGCATATGATATGATAAGCTGTTATCCATTTACCTTCAACAATAATCTTGATGACTTCAGATATCAATGGCCTCTTGTGTCTGTCCGTCAACCAACATTTCGGTAGAAGCTCTTTCAGATATTCTGGACAATTTGGCGGTATCTTGGGTTTGATATCATTATCAACTACTTTGTACATAACAACCAGTGTAGATTCGTCTAAAATTCACATAACAAATTTATTAAAATTGTTAATTTAAGAATCAAGAATCATTGATTTAAGAATCAAGAATCATTGCATTGCAACCATTTTACCTTAAAAAGAAATAACAAAGCGTAAAGAGACGAATTTGAAGCTACAGGCTGTCCCAAAGTGATTAGTACCCATCGATGCCCAAAGTTCAATAAATGTTTTCATCATCAAAATCAATGAAATTAGATCCGTTGTTTTTCTATCATATTCGCTATACATGTACTGTACCCTTTCATTAGAATTTTAGATCATGAATATCGGACTTATTTTAATGAAGTTACACTCCGTTGTGTAAGACATGGTGATTTCACCTTTTTGGCAAAGTGCAAAAAATGTGTTTTTAAACAGATTGTTTGAAAGAAAATAATACATTCTCTTAATCTCTTGTCTGTAATAGCTTTGGTTCCTTTCTATTTTAAACTGCTGTTGTGTTATAACTTATATTGTTGTTCAAACCATTAATACTTCTTCATTTTGATTCAATTTGAAGAGTAAAAATGGATCGTCACGCATGAGCGGTCCCAAGCCTTGTTTCTATAATGATCTAGTTTTGAGGCTAAACTTGAGGGACATTTAAACAGATAAATACGTGGTCATGGGTAATTAGCAATGGCTTAGACTTTTTCATATTGGGGATGCAATTTTCTACAAACTTGCTAAAAATGATGTAGTCCCTTATAGTGTTTAACCTCACGAAATCCATTCTCCAATGTGAAAATGAAATATAAGCCACTGGTGATTCACCAAATACCAATTCATTAAGAAGTCCCTATTATTACACTTGTCAAATAAAACAATGCATGGGGTCACTCAAGTGTGACAAACTTCTTTTACCCGTTAAATTGAATTAAGGAGAAAAATTATTAATGATTTGAACACCCAAACTAATAACAGTTACAACAGAAAGACACACAAGATTATATTGAGTAGACAAGAGATTGTGAGAATACACAAGTTTCTTTCAAACAAGCTGTAATAGCACAAACATTTTTTTAGCACTTTGTCAAAAAGGTGCAATCACCATGTTTTACATAATGGAGTGTATCTTGAGTTTGATAAATCCGATATTCATGATCTAAAATTCTAATGAAATAGTACAGTATGACAAAGATGATGTAAAACAACGGACCTAATCCCATCGATTTTGATGCAATGGCGAATCCGTGCAACTGTGCAAAGAGCGACTATCCTTCCAATTCCTCTTATAATTACAGCCCTCAACATGTTCAGACGACTCAGTTCATTACACATCAAATGTGCAAGTCATCTAATATCTATCTACACTTAACTCCCCTGCCCCTTACATTCGATTTATGAATGATCAACCTGAACACAAAAACACTGAGTTATTTATTGTCCTTGATGTACTGAAGCACGAAAAAGAACTGTATAAACTATACATGTTTAGTATACTAATGATGAGTAGGTGACAGGTGGCTACCAAATCAAGCGCATTATAAGAAACAAAATGACTTACCTGGAAGATAATCATGAAATGGAATATCTCTAGTGCACATCTCAAGAAATACCAATGCCATTGAGTACACATCACCAGCCTTGGAATGCTTTAAGTGTCTGAATGCTTCCGGAGCCATCCACCTGTACGTTCCCTTTTCACCAGTTGTTGTAACCGACACATCTGTCTCGCGAGATACTCCAAAATCACAGAGTTTGAGTACACCATTGCAGCATATTAAACAGTTTGGGGATTTAATGTCACGGTGTAGTACACCCTCTTTGTGCAGATATTGCACAGCCGTAGCTAAATGATAGCACCATTTAGAAATGTAGGCGCTAGATAGAGGTTTTTCCAATCTGTGCAAGACGTCATACAGGTCCCCGTATTCAGCATACTCGGTTAATAGCAAACACGTCAGATCCCCTTCGATGTAGGCAATGAATGGCACGATGTTTTGGTGACAAAGGCGCTTGAGAATTTTCACTTCGGATTTTGGAACTTTGTAGAGTCGTTTTGCCGCGGCTCTTGTGTATCCGCGGTAGACCCCACGTTTGAAGGTGATGTATGCTACGGTTGAATCTGAACCACGCCCTATCTCGCGGTTGTTAACCACTAGATCGTCTTGGGTTAGTTTATAGTCGGAATAGGGGAGGCTGGGATCCCAATCTGCCACCGGATTTAAAGCTGTATGTGTGAAATGAGAATGTGATACCATGAGAAACTTACTACAGACATCCATGATGGGACCACTCTGAGACACTCATCATGAGAAACTCATGAGTTACTATACATGCTATATGAGATATCCATGAGATACTCATCACGAGACACAATAACAAATAATTATTATACCCATGAGATACCATAATATAGGCATACCCTTGTGACACCTACGTGACACCCATTAGATACCTGGCCCTAATGGGATATCTATGTGATACTCATCACGACACACACATGACCATATCCATGTAATACCCTTGAGATACCATAGGCATACCTTTGTGACACCTACGTGACACCCATGAGATACATGACCCTAATGAGATATCTATGTGATACTCATCACGACACACACATGACCATATCCATGTAATACCCATGAGATACCATAGGCATACCCTTATGACACCTACGTGACACCCAGTATACCTGGCCCTATGAGATATCCATGAGATACTCATCACGAGACACACATGACCATATCCATGTAATACTCATGATATACCATAGGCATACCCTTATGACACCTACGTGACTAACATGAGATACATGGCCCTATGAGATATCAATGAGATCCTCATCACGAGACACACATGACCATATCCATGTAATATTCATGATATACCATAGGCATACTCTTGTGACACCTACGTGACACCCAAAGATACATGGTCCTAATGAGATATATATGTGATACTCATCACGAGACACACATGACCATATCCATGTAATACTCATGATATACCATAGGCATACCCCGGTTGTGACACCTACGTGACACCCATGAGATACATGGTCCTAATGAGATATCTATGTGATACTCATCACGAGACACACATGACCATATCCATGTAATACTCATGATATACCATAGGCATACCCCGGTTGTGACACCTACGTAACACCCATGAGATACATGGCCCTATGAGATCCTTGAGATACTCATCACGAGACACACATGACCATATCCATATAATACTCATGATATACCATAGGCATACCCGGTTGTGACACCTACGTGACTAACATGAGATACATGGCCCTATGAGATCCTTGAGATACTCATCACGAGACACACATGACCATATCCATATAATACTCATGATATACCATAGGCATACCCTCGTGACACCTACGTGACACCCATGAGATACATGGTCCTAATGAGATATCTATGTGATACTCATCACGAGACACACATGACCATATCCATGTAATACTCATGATATACCATAGGCATACCCCGGTTGTGACACCTACGTGACACCCATGAGATACATGGTCCTAATGAGATATCTATGAGATACTCATTACGAGACACACATGACCATATCCATGTAATACTCATGATATACCACAGGCATACCCTTGTGACACCTACGTGACACTCATGAGATACATGGCCCTATGAGATATCCATGAGATAATCATCACGAGACACACATGACCATATCCATGTAATACCCATGAGATACCATAGGCATACCCTTGTGACACTTACGTGACACCCATGAGATACATGACCCTATGAGATATCCATGAGATACTCATCACGTGACACACATGACCATATCCATGTAATACTCATGATATACCATAGGCATACCCTTGTGACACCTACGTGACTAACACGAGATACATGGCCCTATGAGATATCCATGAGATACTCATCACGAGACACACATGACCATATCCATGTAATACTCATGATATACCATAGGCATACCCTTGTGACACCAACGTGACACCCATGAGATACATCGTCCTAATGAGATATCCATGTGATACTCATCACGACACACACATGACCATATCCATGTAATACTCATGATATACCATAGGCATACCCTTGTGACACCTACGTGACTAACATGAGATACATGGCCCTATGAGATATCCATGAGATACTCATCACGAGACAACATGACCATATCCATGTAATACTCATGATATACCATAGGCATACCCTTGTGACACCTACGTGACACCCATGAGATACATGGTCCTAATGAGATATCTATGTGATACTCATCACGAGCGAGACACACATGACCATATCCATGTAATAATCATGATATACCATAGGCATACCCCGGTTGTGACACCTACGTGACACCCATGAGATACATGGCCCTATGAGATCCTTGAGATACTCATCACGAGACACACATGACCATATCCATATAATACTCATGATATACCATAGGCATACTCTTGTGACACCTACGTGACACCCATGAGATACATGGCCCTAATGAGATATCTATGTGATACTCATTACGAGACACACATGACCATATCCATGTAATATTCATGAGATACCATAGGCATACCCCGGTTGTGACACCTACGTGACACCCATGAGATACATGGCCCTATGAGATCCTTGAGATACTCATCACGAGACACACATGACCATATCCATATAATACTCATGATATACCATAGGCATACCTCGGTTGTGACACCTACGTGACACCCATGAGATACATGGCCCTATGAGATCCTTGAGATACTCATCACGAGACACACATGACCATATCCATATAATACTCATGATATACCATAGGCATACCCTTGTGACACCTACGTGACACCCATGAGATACATGGCCCTATGAGATATCCATGAGATACTCATCACGAGACACACATGACCATATCCATTTAATACTCATGATATACCATAGGCATACCCTTGTGACACCTACGTGACACCCATGAGATACATGGCCCTAATGAGATATCCATGAGATACTCATCACGAGACACACATGACCCTATCCATGTAATATCCATGAGATACCACATAGGCATACCCTTGTGAAACCTACGTGACACCCATGAGATACATTAATATGAGATATCCATGTGTCCCCTCTGTAACACCCATGCACAAAATGACAAAATTGTGAGATAACTAGAAAAAAGATGTCTTCATCACCTTATACTGAAATGGTACAATGTGGCCTATATGTTGTGTCAAAACGTATGTGTCTGGCCCTTCAGCATTATAAAGCTATATAAAGTAATACTTCCTGTATAAACCTTTCGTCAATCTGCTCTAAACATGTTCAAAAAGACACCTATAATTAAAACCGTGTATATATACAAGCCTCTTGCCCATGAATCAGTAGCGTAGCTCGTACTCCCGGGGTACGAAGGGGAGAGAGGAGGGAAACGAATTATGTAGATAGTTGATAAGGAAGGAGAAATAAGTGGAAATAAGTGAACATCGAAAAGAAACTTGGAAAAGAGAAGGGATTTAACCATCCAAACACTTGATGATTTATGTGAGAGCGTGAATTAACCCCCCCCCCCCCCCCCCCCCCCCCCCCCCCCCACCCCCGACTTTGGGGGGAATTGCTGGACGGCCAGATTTACTTTATATAATTTTTATGCTGGAGGGCCAGAAAAACATAAAAGGTTTTGACAGAACAGCAACACTATTTTACCTTTGGTTCCATCGCTATCAGGTTGGATATTAGCAGCATCCCACAATGCACTGGGCTTTGTCCTATCACTTCTGACAACAGATGTAGGCGTGGCTACATTTATATCGCCCTCCTCCATCGGTACTTGATCTGCTTGCTGAGCGAATCCTGAACCTGAATCATTGTTCACGTCCACTTCCATTGCCTCGTCTTCCTTTCTGATATAGCATGCCATAATGGTACTTTACGCGTTGGGTACCTGGGTTATGGAAAATTGACATTGATACATATTTCAACTAAATTGTTTTTCCAAAATCTTATCACTTTCCACGCGGCTATTAGTTTTACCAAATACAACACAGATTTGTTAGAAAGCTTTCCCAACTTTCAATGTCTATCTCAAGGATTACTGAACCAATATTAGACATGTTTGTACTTATTTCAATGCATTTCTTATGCTGAATCCAAATTTGGTAATGAAATTTAATAATTTGGACATTTTAAAAAGAAATTGTAAAATTTTGGAGTGTCGTCTGTAGACGCATGGAAAGTGTTAAGTATATGTTTGACCAATGGAAAGACCTTGTCATGCATCACATTTTGAAAAAACATGGTCTTCGTGAAATGTGTATAAACAATATTTGTTGTGATGATTAAACACTAAAGCAATTAGTATTTTTATATTAGGTGATGTTGGGCACCTTCTAGCTCCCTTGGTATTACTGCATACAGATTATACACAGACACCATTTTATATCAATGATATGACGGAGATGTGGCCAATAGTCGGAAGTATACTTGCAAAACCACTTCGGTCAATTCTTTACATAAAAATGACAAAATCAATGGCTAAATGGAATGAAAGGACCCCATGCACCGTGAAGATATTGCATTTAAAACGATTTGGCACTAGTAAACATTAACAAATAATAAATAATTATTTCTAAAAGGAAGAAAGAGAACAACATGCATTATTTGCTTTGTTATTTTAAAACAATGATTATTTGGATTTGATGCTCGTATTATGAGCTTCAATATACAACATTTTCTTTCAGAATCTGTTTATAATAGTTCTCCACGCGGCAGTCGTCTGCAGACGACACTTCCAAAATGTCACAAAATGTTTAAAATAGTGTCAACATTATTGAATTTCATCACAATAGAAATGCATTAAAATAAGTACAAACATGTTTAGTATTTATTTTTAGTAATCCTTGAGATAGACTTTGAAAGTTGGGAACGGTTTCTCAAAATTCTATTTTGTATTATGGTAAAACAATATTATCCACGTGGAAAGTGTTAAGCAGGGACGTATAACTGTGTAGGCTTATACCCTGTTATACAGGGCGAGTCAAAAAGAAGTTGTACGGGAATGAATATTTGTTTAAAAATATACCAAACAAATTTGACAAACTAATGAGGCACTTATTCAAAGAGCAACTTATTCCGCTCATATGACAAAAGGAATCATTGAAATCGATCAATTATATCAGGAGCTATGCCTGTTTTAATAAAAGAGACCCTTTTTTTAGCTGTCCATGGAATGCTTAATCTTCTTGAAATCTATCCACTCTGAGTGGGCATCAAAATGTACACACAGGCATTCATATTCAAATGAGATTAAAGCCCGGGAGTTTCAAACACAGGTGGGAATGGTGTGCATAAAATAAAAAAAATCAGTGACAACAATAAGAAAATGATCAAACATTGAAGGCCCACTTAAAACAATTTCATGAATTTAAAGACACCTTAGTGGACAAACATCAGCAATCATTTTGCTGCCCACTTAGTGGATAGATTTCAAGAGAATTTTAATTCTCGTTCCGTGGACAGCTAAAAAAAGTGGTTCTTTTATTAAAACAGGCATAGCTCCTGATATAATTGATCGATTTCAATGATCCCTTTTGTCATGAGCGGAATAAGTTGCTCTTTGGATATGTGCCTCATTGGTTTGGCAAATTTGTTTGGCCTATTTTTAAACAAATATTCATTCCCGTACAACTTCTTTTTGACTCACCCTGTATCGGTATTATAATTAAACAATTATAGTGATTTGATGCTCGTATTATGAGCTTCAAGATGACAACATTTTCTTTCCGATTCTGTTTATATTGTTGAATTTGCTTGTCTATTCAATTAGTATGCCTATACCATGCGCAAACAAAAACAAAGTTGTGTCAATTTTGAAAGACATTATTCATCTGTGTAATCATCGGTAGGCCTGCCCAAGTTTGTTTCTTCTATGCATTTCATCACCATATTGGAATCATCACTTTTAAACAAGCCAATCATTGTTTGAATATTGGCATAAAATACTTCGGAACAAAATAATTTACTAAGAGTCTTTTTTCGCAATAGTTATGTTTAAGCACATATTGTCCTCGTTAAGCCCATATGAAATTCTGAAATATGAGTTAGCCTACAACCAGTGGCGTAGCTAGGTTTTTTGTCAGGGGGGGGGGGGGGCCGCAAGATTTCTAATTTTTTTGTAAAAGGTTGCCCCAAAATGTTTCCAAGTCGCGGTCACGTAAGTGGGGATGGTATAACTGCCTACAACATTATATTAGAAGCATCTTATAGTTCCATCCCATCTTTAAAACTCAAAGAATGCTTTCGTAGATTTCTCTCTATTTCTAAAGGAACTAAATATAAAAACATTCAGTATTACCCTCCGTTATCGATGTCGTCGTACCTTCCAAATGGATAGATGTATTTCAATCCATTTGCCTATTTAGTCTAGAGGCTGGGACCCCTAAAAAAAGTGATCGTTCAACCGGTGTACCTTCTCAAATCTGATCACATAGGTAGTTAGTATAGACCCTCTAGATAAGTGCCAGGTAGTGAGTCAATCCAAATTGTGGTGTCACATTTTTTGTACAGGCCTTTTTAAAAGGTGTCTTATTCGATAGTAAAATAGCACGATTTCAGGGTAGGGGAAACATAAATCATCATATATATATATTTATTTCTAACCGAATTGCGTCATTTTTGCATTAAAATATGCCAAATGGTTACCTCTCTCACGTTAATATTTCCATGAAGCTGTGTATCACACAAATAAATTCGAAATACTAATAATAACATACCATTTGACAAAATATTAACATGTTTATTGCATACTATTTTCAACATTCAGCAAAGTTTATTTAGAATAATTCTAATAAGTTATTTATCATTAAATGTTGTCGTATTGGCAGTCAAACATTTTGTTGTCATATTGGAAATATAATGGACAGATAATAACTTCACATGTTTACATGCTGTTTTTACACAGTGTCCTATAAACAGTTGAATTTTATCGTTTTAGGTGAGAGGAAATATTAATTGTCACATCATTGCGAGTAATCAACTAAAATAGGTTATCTTGGTACCCATGGATACGGTATGAACCTCTCTCCTTTTGGTCCGAAATAGTTCTCCTCGACTAGCTTCGATTATGGTCTTTCCAGCCAATGACATGGCAATAAAGCATTTCATTTTTATATACTATTAGTATTATAGAGCTTAACCGATATTTGTGAAGTATTTTTTTAGCAGTCAGTTCATAAAATATAATAAAATGTGGCTTGTATTTATTTTATTTGAAATCATTTTAGGGTTTCTGGGCCAACATAACTGAGTTGTCTGACGACTGTAATGTGTAATGATTTACTCAGTCTTTCCAACTAAATGATTTTAGCATGACGAATATTGTTTACTTTTAATATAACATTGTCAATATTTTGTATTACACATGGATTTTAACTAACTAGTGTGTAACCATTATATGTCATGATGGCCCAGAACCCCATAGAGAACTGATGAAGCCTACAATCTAGTCTAGTCATATATAAGAAGATCAGCAAGATCAAGGAAGTAGAAGTGGCCCATTTCAATTCCAAGCATGCTCTAAGCTGGAGACTTATCAATGAAATCACTGGTGGGAAAGCATCCACCAAAGGTTCGAGGGGGGAGGAAATCACATACATTCTTAAAAGATCTGGAAACTAGAACAGGTCCTTTCGACCAAGAGGAATATAACACCCTAAAAAGTTATTGGTAGAAGGAAAAAGCAGCGATGAAGACAACATCCCACCTGAAGTTCCGTAAATATGCGACCTTGATGACATTGTGTTGAACTTCTGCAACGAAGCATTACTGACTGGGGGAAACATCAGTAAGGCATTTGACACTATCATTAATCAACCGTAGCAACATGCTGACAATTCTCAAGATCTGCTGCAAAGAGTTGAGTAGCAAAGGTCGGTCTGAAAATGAATGCTGGAAAGAAAAATATTATGTTATATACCCAGAATCAGAAGGGATCCATACAGACAAATGGTGGTATAAAGTTGGAGGAGGTCAATATTTAAAATATCTTGGTGCCTGGATGGAGCAAAGGAGCAGCTGCATGGAGAGCATGTAGCAAAATGACCAACATATGGAAGTCTACTCTTTTTCGGAAATTCAAACTGTTTGCCTCACCGGTAGAGTCAGTTCTGTTATATGGATGCGAAGCTTGGACCATTACTCCCAGTGACAGAAAGAGCTTGATGGCTGCTACACCAGAATTGAGAGCAGTAATCAATGTCAACTGGAAACAACATAATACCACATACCCAAGTGTATGGTGACATCCCAAAATTAAGCCAGAAGATTCAGAAGAGACGAACAAGGTTGGCTGGCCACTGTTTTAGAAGTGAGGAGCCATTATCCAAACGGTGCACCAAGCATGGCAAAAGAAAACCGGGAAGACCTGCTCTGACATTTATTTATTTATTCAAGCAGGATACTGGATTGGAGACAAGTAACATAAAGATTGCAATAAATGACCGACGGTTCAGTTCCCTGTATGTCATCCAAATGTCTTCACCACGGCTTTGATGCTTTATCCAGGGTAATAACGTCATCCCCTCCTACAACATTTATCTGATTTATTTCACACCACCCGTGTCTTGCCAGCGTGCTTGCTACCATTTCCACCGCTGTCCTAAGCATGGCTCAAGGCTCTTTAGTCTGGGTGTAACTATAGAAGCCCTATATGTTACTTTTGAAAAATGTTGTTGTGTTCAGAAATTCTAACTTTTAACTTGAAACTAGTGCTATATCATATTTTGGAAAAACAAAAGTTCAAATTTCGAAAAAAATCACATTATATTATCCGAAGAGCAGATGCAGATTTTTAGTTTTAAAACTAGCCCAAATTTGGCTGAAAGTCACCACGTGTGCTAAGTCATGTGGCAAGACTGCAGCGCCTACGGGCTTGCTATCAGTTCTGCCACACTCAAGGTCCCCCAGCATGCGGTCAATGGTGTTGGATGGATGTAATTTTGGAGTGGAACTTACTGATACTAGCGTGATGGCCAGTTCAACCTGTCAAACTTGAGCTCAAACATTACAGGCAACTGGAATGTAATGCAAAAGTGTGGAGAGTCATCGTAGTTCGGGGACACCACCGAGTTAAACCCTTAGGTCCACTCTTACTAGCCATATCCTTTGGGAATCTCTCAAGGTTGAGATTTCTTAACTCTATTTCATCTGTCACCAAATGAACAGGTGTAAGCCAGTTCACCCTGGGTGAACTAGCCAGAGTGGACCTTTAAGCAAGCACCTAAAATCCTAAAATGCTTTCAATTAAAATAAATACAAGTCACCTACGAGGTGACCTCTAAGACATACTTCACACATATGGGTTAAGCTGTATATCAAAAATGAAATGCTTTCTTATCATGTCATTGGTCTGGAAAGACCATCATCGAAGCTAGTCGAGGAGAACTATTTCGGACCAAGAGGAGAGAGGTTCATACCATATCCATGCCTACCAAGATAACATATTTTCGTTGATTAAACGCAATGATGCGACAATTGATATTTCCTCTCACCTAAAACGATCAAATTCCACTGTTCTATGGGACACTTTGAAAAAACAGCATGCAAATATGTGAAGTTATTATCTGTCCAATTTATTTCCAATATGACACCAACATGTTTGACTGCCAA
Source organism: Ophiura sarsii (assembly GCA_035610835.1). Taxonomy (NCBI): domain Eukaryota; kingdom Metazoa; phylum Echinodermata; class Ophiuroidea; order Amphilepidida; family Ophiuridae; genus Ophiura; species Ophiura sarsii. The sequence continues at coordinate 9,590,114 of CM069455.1, forward strand.
TACAACAACATTTAATGATAAATAACTTATTCGAATTATTTCTAAATAAACTTTGCTGAATGTTGAAAATAATATGGTAATATTTTGTCAAATGGATATGTTATATTAGTATTTCGTATTATTTGTGTGATACACAGCTTCAGTGAAATATTAACGTGAGAGCGGTAATCAATTGGCATATTTTGATGCAAGAATGACGCAATTTGGTTAAAATTAAACATAGATATGATGATTTATGTTTCCCCTACCCTGAACTCGTGCAATTTTACTATCAAATGAGACATTCTTTAAAAAGGCCCGTAAAAAAAATGTGACACCACAATTTGGATTGACTCACTACCTGACACTTATCTGGAGGGTCTATACTAACTACCTATGTGATCAGATTTGAGAAGGTACACCGGTTGAACGATTCGCCTTAACTAGGCCTCGTATGAGAGTTAGCCTCTGGACTAATTATACTACCCACTGACATTTGGAATCGTAGATGTGCAAAACCATTTAATGACTGAAGTCATCAGACAATGTTTGCGTAACACAAAGGGAGTAATGGCAAATAATAACAAATTCTGGTTAAATCCAGCATGAAAAGAAACTTTAAAAAACCACCCGGGACCAGTGACGTTAGTGATCAAAATACCAAGGATCTGTAACGTAATAATTTCGCTGAGTCATTGGCGGTGAGATTAATTCAAAATAACAACAAATGCTCAAATCATTCAGAAAAGTGCAGAAAATGTCTTATATTTCTTTGTATATACTTTTTCGTAGAAATCATTTATGGGAGAATTTTTACGCAATCATCATTTCTGGTTTCATTTTTGCGAAATCTCTTACATTATAAGCTTACCTGATCTAGGCGCCACAGGTGGATTCCGGACGCTTAACAGTATCGAAATATACTTAGCAAATAAATAAACAACAGCAACAAATAGATAATCCAGTTAATTAATAACCAGCTAAAACCAATTACAATTAATGACAATAACTTGAATTAGCTAATAATATAACCAAATTATCAAAACAATAATATAAATATGGCGTCGATTTCCGGGGAATCCCCAAAATATATACCGGAATGACAATGACCTTGAACCTGATCTAATTAAAACATAAACACATTAATACAGGGTGGGTAAAAAAAACGTACTCCAATTTGAATAAACATATTAGTAAACAAGGTCTTCTTAAAAACTGGGGGGGGGGGGAAGTGTTTTAGGTGGCAAAAGGATGAGAAGACTTGGAATGGATCTGTTGAATTTTGTGGAAGTTGGCAAGAGGATCACTAGTGTGTTGTTTCTGGAAGGAAATCACCGAGACGTTATGTGAACTATATGTGGTGAAGTTATGAGAAGAATAAAAGAATTGAAAGAAAAAATATCATTATTTATAATTTAATTTAAATTCCAATGTTTAATTACGAGAAAAACGTAATTTATGACAAGTTTAAAAGTGCAACAAAATATCTTGGATTTCCCGGGGCGCGAACTTGGGACCGCCGGGTGCCAGGATAATAATTGTAGTCAATCGTTTTGTAAAAATAAATCACGAACATAACAACAGCCGAATCAAAAAAAGAAAATCGTGATAATTTATATTCATTGAACAAAAAAGTAAAAATATTAATAGATAAAAAAGAGTCTCGTTAATAAACAACTAATGATATTGTAAGTAATTAATATAATGGAACATCAAAAAGTACCAATGTATTATACAAAAATCAGCAGAATTGAACTCGGATTCTCCGCGGCGTGACAGGCGGCGGGAATAACCGTTAGACCAACGTGTTCTCATTACATACTCAGAAGTTATCCATTGAGACTGTCTGTTTATCTACTCAATAAACTATACTGCTAAATCCAAAATTAAAATGTGATATTTAAACTACATTGTCCATTAAAGCACCATTTTGTTTACGGTAATATAAGACACTTTTAATATAAAATATCATTAAAATACTAATTTCGCACTGAAAATCTGAATCTGGCGATATTTTCGCGTTTTATACCAAACGCTATACTGCCGACTGTATTAAAAACCTCAAATTGCCTGAAACCACAGATAAGGTTCGTTTTCCTATCAATACTTCTTCCTTTATGTATAATACAATTTACATTTTTTAGTAAATACAATAATTGTGACTTTTGAAAAGTGACTAATTTTCTTTAAATGGTGCTAATCATGGTTTATCTTTGTTGTTAGGTGGCAACTTTGGTATCAAATTGTGCCGGAAAGATTCATCCAAATATCTATCTAGTCTGTTTGGTCAAAACATAATCGGAAGTGACTCTAAAGGACCTAAACAAAGTGTATGACTTTCTTTTGTTGAGAACTTATTAGGAATACCAGTGGAGCATGATTATGTTAAGTATTGAGTATAATGTACAGCCAATAATGTCAACACTTTTAGACAAATTGTACATATGGCGAAGTAGGGACTCAGAGGGAACGTATATAAAGGGTTCAACAAAAGAAAGTATACCACTTTGTTTATGTCATTTTGAGTAACATTCATTTTTGTTGTTGACCAAACAGGCTAGATAGGCATTTAGATGAATCTTTTAGGCATAATTTGATACCAAATTTCCCCCCTAACAACAAAGATAAACCATGATTAGCACCATTTAAAGAAAATTGGTCACTTTTCAAAAGTCCCATTTTCAACGCACGCAAGCCGCGAGAAAATTCTGTGTGTGGCACTTTGAATGGCCGGGAATGAAATGGATATTGATCACACATTGCGTTGGGTTTTGCTGAGCGAGCGGGCTATTTGATTATGAACAGGTAACATGGTGTCTTTTCTTCCCGCGTATGTGTATTGAAAATGTGACTTTTGAAAAGTGACTAATTTTCTTTAAATGGTGCTAATCATGGTTTATCTTTGTTGTTAGGGGGGGAAATTTGGTATCAAATTATGCCTAAAAGATTCATCCAAATATGCCTCTCTAGCCTGTTTGGTCCACAAAAAAAATGAATATCGGGTTTGCCACCTAATTCAAGACGTGGACTTAACAAACTTAGTAGTAGTCATTTATCGTAGCTCTAAATCTGTAGATTTTCTCTAGACACCTAATTCAGGACGTGGACTTAACAAAACTTTGTAGTAGTTATTTATGATCAGTCAGGGCAAACTGCCAAAACGGCAACCTGTGAAATGATTCCGAATCTGGAAACATATTGCCGAATCAGGCAATATTGCTTTTTTTGCCATTGGTTATTTTTTTGTGAATTAAAAAACTAATTCTGCGTCTTCAGTAAGGTGGTTACTTAATTTAGGCCTAATCAAGTCAAAATCATTACCAATTATCATGGCATAACAAATAAATGGCAAAATGTGTGGTATTTATTTTCGCGACTTTGAGCCTGCAATATATTCGCGAAATTGAATAAATCGCAAAATTAAATAGTTTTTTTGCCCCTGGGGTCTGTATTTTAAGATAGAGAATCATGTTTTGTGATGAATCATGCTCAGAATTTTTTTTTCTACGAGTGTTGACTAAGGCTCATACATTTTGACAGTGAGGTTTGATATGTTTGATATTTATTTTCGCGACTTTGAGCCTGCAATATATTCGCGAAATTAAATAAATCTCAAAATTAAGTAGTTTTTTGCCCATGGGGTCTTTATTTTAAGATAGAGAATTATGTTTTTTAATGAATCATGCTCAGAAAATAATTGTATACATGTTGACCAAGGCTCATAAATTTTGACAGTGAGGTTTGATATGTTTTAAAGCAAAAGGCTTAATTGATTAATTAATGAATTAATTAAGTGAACAATTATTTATCTTATTGGTCAAAAATGACCTTAAGATATTTCATTTTGGTATTTTATTATATAACATTGATGTACAAGTAATTTTCGAATAAAAAGAATAAAAACCAATATTGAAAGGCCAATTATTGGGCAATTGATTATTAATTAGACACTTAATTAATTAATTAAGCCTTTTGCTTTAAAACATATCAACACATTCATAAAAATAATCAATGGCAAAAAACCCCCAATATTGCCTGATTCGGCAATATGTTTCCAGATTCGGAATAATTTCACAGGTTGCCGTTTTTGCCTTGACTGATGATAGTTCAGTATCTGTCGATATTCTCCTGACACCTAATTCAGGACGTGGACTTAACAAACTTATATGTAGTAGTCACTTATCGTAGCTCTAAATCTGATGATTTTCTCCTGACACCAAATTCACGACGCGGACTAACAAACTTGTGACAATGAAGTTATTTATCGTAGTTCTGAATCTGTCGATTTCTCCTGACACCTTATCCAAGACATTGATTTAACAAGCTTTAGTATATAGTTATTTATAATAGTTCTATATCTGTCGATTTTTTTCCTGACACCTAATTCAGGACGTCAACTTAACAAACTTAGTAGTAGTTATTTATGATAGTTATGAATCTGTCGATTTTCTTTTGACACCTAATTCAGGACGTATAGACTTAACAAACTTAGTTAGAAAATATTTATGGTAGTTCTTAATCTTTCGATTTTCTCCTGACACCTAATTCAGGACGTGGAATTAACAAACCTAGTAGTAGTTATTTATCGTAGCTCTAAATCTGTCGATGTTCTCCTGACACCTAATCCAGAACATGAACTTAACACACTTAATAGTAGTTATTTATGACAGTTCCATATCCTTCTCAGTAGTGGCTCCACGTATGTGGAATAGATTGCCCACGTCTCTTAGAAATGCTGCAGTGCATTACAATGTTTTAAGTCCAACTCCAAAATGATCTGTTTCCTTAATTGTTTTCCTTTTTTTCATTGCATTTCTTTTTGATGTTGTATTTTTGATGTTTTGCGCTTTGTATCCCTAGGCAAAGGCGCGGTATAAATGTTATTTATTATTATTATTATTATTATCATTATTATTATTATCATCTGTCGATTTTCTCCTGACACCTAATCCAGGACATGGACTTAACCAATTTTGTAGTAGTCATTTATCGTAGTTCTATAACTGTTGATTTTCTCGTGGCACCAAATCCAGGACATGGACTTAATAAACATGTAGTAGTTTTTTCATGATAGTTCTGAATCTGTCGATTTTCTCCTGACACCTACAGGCTACATGTTATTCAAGACGTGGACTAAACAAACTTTAGTAGTAGTTATTTATCGTAGTTCTATATCTGTCGATTTTCTCCTGACACCTAATCCGGCACGTGGACTCAACAAACTGAATATTTTAACTGATGCCCAATCAGCAGCGAGTAAAGTTTTTCCATCTTTTGACACATCCATACCACGTGGGATATTCACAGGATATTCTGGCCTCTTGTCGTCTGCTTCAGGTATACAACCGCGAAATTCTCCCGTCATCATCGAAAACCGAAAGACACCGATGTCGCCATCACGATTAGCCACAAAAACCTCCTTTCCATTCCTTGAGCAGCAAACTCCGCTAGGCCACCACACAGGACTCGACATATTTGTCGGTGGCTCCAATTCGCGCAAGAATCGGCCATTTTGATCTAAGATGTGTACATTTTCGCAGTTGCAATCCGGGCTAACGATGATTTCTCCAGTGGGTGCTGCCGCAATAAACCAAGGTGGAATACGAATGGTAATTCTCGTCATGATACGACCATCGGGATTGTAGACACTGAGTTGGTTTTTCATGATTTGTACCGGACCTCTGTACACACCAGATCCGACTCGCTCTCCTACTATCACTCGTTGCATTGCATCAACAGTAACACTTAGCACTTCTGTCTTGTCTCCCTTTACATTCTTGGCAGCATTTCCAGATTCTCCAAGATTTGCCAAGCTTTTCCCTTTGGAATCGTACACTTTTACAACACTACTTTCATCTGTAACGAAACACCGCCCATTTATCGGATCTACCGCAACATCTAGCGGTCTGTACTCACAATCTATCACACGTTTTGGTTTCAATGCCGGATGATCATTAATCCCGCTGAATATTTTAATTTGACATGTGCTAGTATCTGCCACAGCAATATAGCCGTTTGGGGTCTGACCAAGTCCAATGGAGACTGATGTCGCCCCCAGAAGAGCTTCTCCTGCTTGGTAACCAAATTGTCCATTAGAATGCCAATTGGCTGGATTTTGCATGATGATGTCACTGCGGCCAGATATTGATGGGTTAGATTGTAGAGGAACCTGACGCGTAAGTGGCATATTCGTCCAGATCTGCCAGTCGGAATGTTCTCGACGTTCAAAATGGCGCCAAGCGACAGAATGCGCGCGATTGCTTTGATTTGTTACATGATGTCACTGTAGGACGATTATCGAAGCAATGGGGGTTGACTGACGTTTTTATTTGAATCTCTCTTACTCTTAAAATGTATGATGTGGATGGAGAATGACGGCACAAGCAGTTTCCTGACGTTTTGGCGTTGTAATGTTATGTCGGGTGTTACGTCATTTCTGACTTGGGTGTTGGAGTGCGAGTGCTGGATTGTGAATTTCTGTGTTTTCTTGGCCTATAGCCTAGTGCTAGTTCATGATGTATTTTCTATATGTTAGGTTGTGAAACGTCCGTGCTGGCTTGGACGTTGGAATGCTATGCTATAGGTTGTGAACGTCCGTGTTGCACGTTGGCCGCGTATGTTGGAATGCTGTGAACGTCCGTGCTGGTTTTGACGTAGAATGCTAAGGCGTATAAGATATAGAATGTCTGTTCTGGATGGCGGGTCGTCTTAGAAGGTCGTGACAATGTCTGCCCGGTTAAGGCGTTGACATGCTAGCTTGTAAACGTCTGTCAGACGTCGAAATACTTGGTCGTTTGAATTTCTGCTCTGGAATGTTAGATTACAGGCCTAAACGTCTGTTAGATATTTGAAATACTTGTTCGTGAGAATATATGAGAATGTCTGCTCTGGTTCGGGCGTTTGGATGTATTGTAACGACGTACTGTTAGACGTTGACAAACGTCGGGTGACGTGAATTTATACTCTGGTCCAGCCGTTGGAATGCAAGCTTGTCTGGATATTATGGAGCCGACGAAGAGTCTTGCCATGTGTCCTTTCGCTCTAGAATATTTCACTGAAGACTCATGATAAGCAGGATTTCGTAATACCAAAATTGGTGATATAACCGCATTACCGGAGACCTGGCCTTCAGATAAGTGCAATAAACCAAGGGGCAAGCAAACATATCAACACAACCTCTGCAATGATATGCTCTTGTCCACAGTCTCAATGATGGGTAATCATCAGATCATAGGCCCATTACAGAGTCGTGATACGGTCGTAGTCAGAGCAAAATGCTTATCGAGAAAATGGTGGCGTAAAATTGTTCAAGCAGATAGATGTGCAACTTGGCACTAAATAATGCCTATGATTTGCAATCCGCCTCGTACTTTATGTTTTATCTGTGGTGCATCGCTGGCTATCTACAGCTATTGCACTGTACTATAAAATCAAAGTCCAAAATATAATTTGATTAAGATTAAATCTCTGTATAGGCCTACAAGTTAAATATCGATAATGATAATATTAAAGGGTATCTGAATAGTACAACATTTCCTAAGATTTTAACCGAAGAGGAACCGTCGGGGTAAATGTGAAGGTTTATTGACGCATAATGAATGTCACCAAAATGATTAGTAATAGTACCCATCGATGCCCAAAGTTCACTTATGATAAGTTTTTCATCATCAAAACCAATGAGATTAGATCCGTTGTTTTTCTATCATATTTGCTATACATGTACTGTACCCTTTCATTAGAATTTTAGATAATGAATATCGGACTTATTTTAATGAAGTTACACTCCATTGTGTAAGACAGGGGTGGGCAACCTTTTTGAATAAATGGGCCAGAAGGAGTGAAAAATTGACTGGGCCGCACCTAACCAAATCTTGTTGCAATGACCTGCTGTAGATTTCAAAACTTTGATTCCGTACTAAGACTTTCCCCGAGACTTTCACGCATGCAATGCTTAATAATCTCAGTATTTTCAAAAACGTAATCTCAATACAGTACAGATGACAGTGGCGTAACTAGGTTCTTCATATTAGGGGGGAAGAATGAAAGTCAACCGACAATATTGTTCGGAGCCAAGCAATGTGCGCGTAGCGAGCGAAAATTGTCGATTTTACAGTTATTTATGGCACGATTGAGGTAGCCTATATTTTGGCTATAAACAAGCCTTTACTAAAGAATGTTGCATTTTGGCGACATATTATATTCGCGCGTAGCGCGCGATTTTTTTTAGGGATGATTGTCACTTTTGAAACTGGACCTACGACCATTGAAATGAAAATAACTCCGCTCCGCAACATCGCATCTCAATAATCGAGGTGTCAAAATACGCAGAACAGAATTATGCACAGGGTTATTTGCTTCAATCAATCCATACCCTTTCGGGCCATTAAATATTGGCTCATTTGTAAGTGTCTCGATACTTTTGAGAGGAGTTTATATATGAGTAAGTTGAACGTTCAATGAATAAATAATAATGCATATATGTTAAACTTAGAAGCTTTGCCCGTTATAATTATTATTGTGTGTTTTGATCCTTCCTCTTCGCCATGCGAGTAATTTAACGAAAAAACCACCAGGAGAAGAGGCAACCACAAGCCATCAACCCTTGACCTGGTATTCTCAACCGATGAGCATAATGATAGAGGAGATCAAACTCTCGGCACCACTTGGTATAGTAGTGACCACGACCATGACGACGGTCTGGCACTGATGGACCTACATAACCCGATCGGGACTATGGACATCCTGCACCAGTGGCAAGTCGCAAATGTTTGCCAAAGGAGACTACGACAAAATTAGAAGCCACTTCAGGGAGATCAGTTGGAACACAAATCTTGAAAGCTTAAACTGTGACGAGGATTGGAAGGAATTTAATAAGGAATACAACCATCCATGCAGTAGACTCCGAGTAGAGAAACACATTCCACTCAAACACAGGAAGAACAACAAACCACCCTGGCTAAAATAATACGGTTAAGAAGTCCATCAAAAAGAAACACAAGCTATTCCAGAGGTACAGAAATACAACGATTATCTAAAGTATACAAGGAACAGAGCAACAAAACAAAGAAGTTGGTTAAACAAGCATAGGCAAACCACGAGAAGAAACTGATGAAAGACTTCAAACTCAAACCCTAGGCCTTCTGTGGCTACGTTAGATCAAAACAGAAGATGAAAGTAGATAGGTTTCGCAGCTTGAAAAAGAAAATGGAAGCACAACTCAAAATGACCAAGAAACGGCCAATGTCTTCCAGAGTGTTTTCACAAGAGAACCAGATGCCCGGACCAGATGGCGAGCCACCAACTCCCCAAAACCGCATGGATGACATATAGAGAAGCTAGCCGATGCAGACTTTACAGTGGAAGATGTTGTGGAAAAGCTGGAGACGCTGAAACCGGATAAGTCCCCATCAGGATTGGACCGAATTCATGTGCTAAAGGAGTGTAGAAATGATGATCGCAGTTCCACTACACTCTAAGAAAAAAGGGTTCTAGCGGGGGTTCTTGAAATGGCAAATGGTTCTTGGCAGAACCATGTTTCTCTAAAGAACCTTTAAAGGTTCTAAAAAGGTTTGTTAGGGGTTCTTTAACACCACAAAAAGGTTCTATGTAGTGAGATGGTTCCAGAAAGAACCCTTATGTGGGAAAATGGGGTTCTTGGTAGACTTATCGGAAATGCTGAAATTTGCATACGTATACATCTTAATAAATGAGATCGCAATGTAATAATTGTTTTGTAACCCTGTCAATAAACGGTACTGTGTAAAAAATTACAAATATTTACTTTCTACTTTATTTCTTTATTGATATGATTATAACCAAGTATAATCAATGACTTAAGACTTTGACTTGCTGACTTTTATTAATTTAACACCATTGATTCTGTATTTTGTAAATATTATCTAGTCAGATTCACAGTCAGTTTGTTCATCATTTAATAGAACCGGCATACATGCCAAAACTGAAGAACCTTTTTAGGTTCTTTCAAGAACCCTTTCAGAGGGTTCTTGATAGAACCATGAGGGTTCTAAATAGAGGACAAATCTGAAGCACCATTCAAGGTTCTATCTAGAACCCTTTCTTGGGGGCTCTTTGAAGAACCCTACATGAATAGTTCCACAAGGAACCACGAGGGTTCTAAATAGAGGACAAATCTGAAGAACCATTTAAGGTTCTTTTAAGAACCTTTCTTGGGGGTTCTTTGAAGAACCATTAAAAATGGTTCTCAGGGGGAACCCTCGAGGGTTCTAAATAGAGGACAAGCTGAAGAACCTTTAAGGTTCTAAGTCGCACCTTTTTTTCTGAGAGTGTAGTACCACATCTTTAAAAAGTCCACGGACGAAAGAAAAATCCCACAGGACTGGCGACTGGCCAAAGTAACTCCAATATTCAAGAAAGGAGCTAAAACAGGCAAGCAACTAGTGCAAAGTGATGGAATCTCTCATCCGAGACTCCATCCTCAGCCATTTCAACAAACACGACCTACTCTCTAAGGAGCAACAATGGTTTCACTTCGGTAGATCAGGGATGACCAACCTACTCGTAACCCTGGAGGATATTATCAAGAGCCTTGACGAGGGAAATGGAGTTGACATCATCTATCTATATAGACTACTCTAAAGCCTTCGACACGGTACCCAACAAGGAGCTAATCATAAGACTATGGATAGCATGCGCATTATAGGCCTACGGCATATCCAGAAGAGTAATGGATTGGGTCAGAAAGTTTCCTTTACAACAGGAAGCAACAAGTAAGTGTCAGAAGTGGTACGTCTGATTGGGCAGAGGTTCTGAGTGGCGTCCCCCAAGGCCCTGTCCTAGGACCAATCCTATTTGTGCTCTACATAAACGACCTCCCTGACATAGTCAAATCTATGTCAACAAAACTATTTGCGGACGACACAGCTCTACTGTAAAGTACACAGCACCAACTCAGAAGGAAGTGTCGCAATACAAGAGGACTTACAAACGCTCCAAACATGCATGGTACACTCTTAGAAAAAATGGTTCGTTTAAGAACCCTTTTTTGTCCCGCGGGGAGCACCTTTTGGCCTAAAAGGTTCTAAAAAGAACCTTAGAATGGTTCTTTGAAGAACTTTCAAATTTTAAATAAGACATAAAGGTATATTTACTTTTTTGTTTTTATGTAATATGCAAATTCAAGAGAAATGTAAACAAATTTAGTCCTTTTCAACTGTTAAAAATCATTTCTTCTTGGCTAAAAACATTTTTTACCGTTTTACCAAGAACCATTGAGGGTTCTCCATAATTTTTCCCCAAAAGGTTCTTGAAGCTTGAGGAACCATTTTCTTGGCTAAAGAACCCTTTTAGAACCTTTTTTGGTTCTAAAAGGAACCCAATGAAATTTCAATAGGGTTCCTTTTAGAACCAAAAAAGGTTCTAAAAGGGTTCTTTAGCCAAGAAAATGGTTCCTCAAGCTTCAAGAACCTTTTGGGAAAAAATTATGGAGAACCCTCAATGGTTCTTGGTAAAACGGTAAAAAATGTTTTTAGCCAAGAAGAAATGATTTTTAACAGTTGAAAAGGATTAAATTTGTTTACATTTCTCTTGAATTTGCATATTACATAAAAACAAAAAAGTAAATATACCTTTAGGTCTTATTTAAAATTTGAAAGTTCTTCAAAGAACCATTCTAAGGTTCTTTTTAGAACCTTTTAGGCCAAAAGGTGCTCCCCGCGGGACAAAAAAGGTTCTTAAACGAACCATTTTTTCTAAGAGTGTATACCCAGGAAAGTTGAGAATAGTCTCAACTTTCCTACCCTACCTAATCATGAAAATATGGAAACTCATGTAGGCCTATGAATATTATGTGAAAATATTGTGAAAATATTAAAAATTATGAAGATGTGAAAATGTATGTATGAAAAAGTAATTATGTATGTGAAGAGATAATAAACACAAAAGATAAAAAAAAATCTAAGTGTAAAGTGTAGGCCTAAGTGTAAGTAGGGGGCCTACCGTAGTATTTTTATGTATGTAGTTATTTTAAAGGGCATTTTTATTTTCGATGAGAGAGCACCACACCAAATCAATGCGCAATTCGTGTAATCCTATAATAGTTCCGGAAAAGCACGGAGACTAGGCTTGTAAATGTGAGGTTTTCGGGCAATTTGTTTCTCCGGGGATGGTATGTTTGTATTTAAATGAACGAGTGGGACCTATCCGTTGCACCTACAATGATAAAATACGATATTTTTAATTTATCGACCTAAATAGTGCCCAGGGCGTAAGCACCTGCCTAAATGGTGAACAGGCATGCCAGAAAACGTGAAAAAGTGAGGGCGCTGTGTGCAGGTCCGTAGCGGAAAATTTAGCTTAATAACCCCTCATGAAACAAGGCTTAAATTAAAGTTGAGATGTTAATGAAAATGGTCATAGGTGACAAGTATGCAATAAATGTAACCGGAGGGTAGAAAAGGTGTCTTGAAATATGGCACTTTTACACGTATTTCAATGAGAAAGATATTTGGTGTGGTGCGCCCTTTAACGCACAATGGCCATTTCCAATAAAACCGAGTTTTGAAGTGGAAGGTGGGTTCAAATTGCTTAAATACGCCTTGATTTACATTCAAAACACCATTTATATCAATGTCGATCGTTAATATTAAGAAGTTTACATGATTTTCTCGAGAAATAGCCAAGAAAATGGCTCTAAAGCTCCAAATTTAGAGTCAAATGGCTACGCGTCTGTTTTGCGATTTTATAGATAGAGGGTCACGTTACCCTTGGCTAGAAGTCCCCCACGTGCAAGAATACTCCATCTTAGGTCTATATCAAGTAACTTGCATCTCAGTTAAAGAGTTAATTATCTCATTTTCAAGTTCAAAGCTTTATTTAGAGTTTATCACTCTCATGTAGGTCAACGTTTTGTCAAAATTCATATTCGGCCCCACATTGGCTCAGAAAAGAGCAACAAATCGTTAAAATTGTACATTCAATGCTTAACACAATACCCTAGGGGTAATATCGTGACAAAAATGTAATTGTGAGTTTGCCTACTAGGTAATCATGATACTCTAAGTAAACAAATGGCTTTTAGAAGCTTTATTGTCCTACAAATACGGGGGTCTTTTACCCCCCCCCCCCCTACATAATTTAACCATTAATGGCATACAGGTAACTCTGCAATGAATACGGCGTGATATAGTGATTATATGATTAAGTTATCATGTTTGTCGATAATTAAATGTGTCATGTATGCTATTAACATATATATTATACAATGTAAACAATGACAAATTAAAAAATACACGTTTTGGTCATGAAAGCAGACTTTAAATGTAACAATTTTGGGCAAAAAATGGCCAAAAAGTGAGAAAAATTGGGTATTTTGGGTATAGAGTAAAATCTATTTTGTGACATAATTCCAGTTAGGAGTAGAATTTGAATTTTTTGAGTGACACTTTTTCATAATGCTATATGATGATTCCAAAAATGCAAAAAAAATAATTAAGATTTTTGTTAAAGAGAGCACCACACCAAATCAATGCGCAATTCGTGTAATCCTATAATAGTTCCGGAAAAGCACGGAGACTAGGCTTGTAAATGTGAGGTTTTCGGGCAATTTGTTTCTCCGGGGATGGTATGTTTGTATTTAAATGAACGAGTGGGACCTATCCGTTGCACCTACAATGATAAAATACGATATTTTTAATTTATCGACCTAAATAGTGCCCAGGGCGTAAGCACCTGCCTAAATGGTGAACAGGCATGCCAGAAAACGTGAAAAAGTGAGGGCGCTGTGTGCAGGTCCGTAGCGGAAAATTTAGCTTAATAACCCCTCATGAAACAAGGCTTAAATTAAAGTTGAGATGTTAATGAAAATGGTCATAGGTGACAAGTATGCAATAAATGTAACCGGAGGGTAGAAAAGGTGTCTTGAAATATGGCACTTTTACACGTATTTCAATGAGAAAGATATTTGGTGTGGTGCGCCCTTTAACGCACAATGGCCATTTCCAATAAAACCGAGTTTTGAAGTGGAAGGTGGGTTCAAATTGCTTAAATACGCCTTGATTTACATTCAAAACACCATTTATATCAATGTCGATCGTTAATATTAAGAAGTTTACATGATTTTCTCGAGAAATAGCCAAGAAAATGGCTCTAAAGCTCCAAATTTAGAGTCAAATGGCTACGCGTCTGTTTTGCGATTTTATAGATAGAGGGTCACGTTACCCTTGGCTAGAAGTCCCCCACGTGCAAGAATACTCCATCTTAGGTCTATATCAAGTAACTTGCATCTCAGTTAAAGAGTTAATTATCTCATTTTCAAGTTCAAAGCTTTATTTAGAGTTTATCACTCTCATGTAGGTCAACGTTTTGTCAAAATTCATATTCGGCCCCACATTGGCTCAGAAAAGAGCAACAAATCGTTAAAATTGTACATTCAATGCTTAACACAATACCCTAGGGGTAATATCGTGACAAAAATGTAATTGTGAGTTTGCCTACTAGGTAATCATGATACTCTAAGTAAACAAATGGCTTTTAGAAGCTTTATTGTCCTACAAATACGGGGGTCTTTTACCCCCCCCCCCTACATAATTTAACCATTAATGGCATACAGGTAACTCTGCAATGAATACGGCGTGATATAGTGATTATATGATTAAGTTATCATGTTTGTCGATAATTAAATGTGTCATGTATGCTATTAACATATATATTATACAATGTAAACAATGACAAATTAAAAAATACACGTTTTGGTCATGAAAGCAGACTTTAAATGTAACAATTTTGGGCAAAAAATGGCCAAAAAGTGAGAAAAATTGGGTATTTTGGGTATAGAGTAAAATCTATTTTGTGACATAATTCCAGTTAGGAGTAGAATTTGAATTTTTTGAGTGACACTTTTTCATAATGCTATATGATGATTCCAAAAATGCAAAAAAAATAATTAAGATTTTTGTTAAAGAGAGCACCACACCAAATCAATGCGCAATTCGTGTAATCCTATAATAGTTCCGGAAAAGCACGGAGACTAGGCTTGTAAATGTGAGGTTTTCGGGCAATTTGTTTCTCCGGGGATGGTATGTTTGTATTTAAATGAACGAGTGGGACCTATCCGTTGCACCTACAATGATAAAATACGATATTTTTAATTTATCGACCTAAATAGTGCCCAGGGCGTAAGCACCTGCCTAAATGGTGAACAGGCATGCCAGAAAACGTGAAAAAGTGAGGGCGCTGTGTGCAGGTCCGTAGCGGAAAATTTAGCTTAATAACCCCTCATGAAACAAGGCTTAAATTAAAGTTGAGATGTTAATGAAAATGGTCATAGGTGACAAGTATGCAATAAATGTAACCGGAGGGTAGAAAAGGTGTCTTGAAATATGGCACTTTTACACGTATTTCAATGAGAAAGATATTTGGTGTGGTGCGCCCATGACTGACTGTGCGTACCGATGCATACGAGCTGTAATTAGTGTTTATTATTGCATGACAGGCAAAATCGTTGTGCAATGTGTCATTCGTTGGGGTATAAACCTTGCAAAATGTGATCTTTTGTCGAATTTTAACTTTGATCTGATTGCAGTAACATAGAAGAGGGTTTGTATTCCAGTGTTTGAGTTCGAAAACGCTAAACGTTGCACTAAAGTTGAAGCGGTATGACTGAGCCAAGATCCCAGTGTTTCCTGCTGGAAAAAATAACCATAACTAACTTACTAACTTATATATAAGCTTATTTGATTATTTATTTTAACATGTTTAAGTCATCTGACTGTATCAGTGTATGGTATAACTATTAGTAGGGAGTACAGACATTTTGGGAGTTATTTGGTGAACAAAATCGGGTTGGTACTTTGATAATTTCCCTAACCATTTGGGCAATCTGGCAATAGGCATGATAGGGCATACAACTAACTACATTTGGTTGGATCTATGATTCAACCAAATGAAATAGCCCCTGGTTTCAAAGCCGATAAAACTGTGTCACAGCAGCGAATAGTTCACATAAAAATATTTCTTGAACACCGCAAAGGTAAAACGTTTGCAAATAAGATTATCAGTAATACGTTTTCCTACAGAGCATTTCTACCTACCTTATTTTTAAAACCGAAAAACGGAAGCAGAAAAACAGCGCATTATCTGAGGTGCGAAAATGAAAATTCATGAAAACATGTCGTCTAAACGGATTAAGATATCGACTTCCTTTGTGTGTACCACCTGTGTCTCTTCAACAACTGTCAAGTACTGTCAGAATACTGTCAAAATATCGCGCACATGTGCGCTATATTTTGCGAGAATTCACGTTTAACGTGAATTCTCGCAAAATATCGCGAGACCTCGTGACGTTATCAAAACAATGTCGCCGAATCAACGTGAATTCTCGCAAAATATCGCGAGACCTCGTGACGTTATCAAAACAATGTCGCCGAATCATGTTTTTTTCCGACCACACCATTTTCTTCAAATACAATTTGACGACGATGTAATCCACCGATTTTCATGTTTGAATTATATTTGTAACTCTGAAGTATTTGCTAAGCCCAAGTGACATTTTCTAAGACGTCAAATGTAGCCTGGACGGTAAGTGCATACCACTGAAAATTGGGTTTATATGCCACCACACAACGCGGGGGTTCCGTCACGATCGATCGCGGGGTAGAATTCGCGTGTAAATAGGGCATTGAACTCGCATTTGGACTTCTTCTTCTTCTTCTCGTAAAGTTCAAACTTCAGTAACTGAAGATAGTCGAACTGTGTGTGGATGCGCGCGTGTTATTCAAACAAGGACGCAGCCATCGTGTTATATACATATTTACAGGTGCAAGTAACATATTTACAGGTGCATAAAATAAATAAATAAATAAACTGGATAGTGCTGGCAGAGTTATCTGGACGCTCCCCTCAATGCTGATTTGAAGGCATTAAGGGATGGGTACTGAGCAGGATCCTTGTCAAGGGCATTCCAGTCACGTAAGGTGCGTTGGAAGAAGGATGAGGAGAACCTCTGAGTTGAGCAGTGTGGTGTCCAGAAGCGGGAGTTGTGTCCTCTGGTTTGTGATGTGGCCTCTGTTAGGTGGTCTTTCCAGGTAATATCAACCAGGTCATAGCGGATTCTATAGCATGCACAGCCGGGTTTGGAGACGTCTCTTCTGCAGCGAGGGCCATTGGAGGGATTCCACAATTGGTGTGACGCTGCGTCTGTGGTCGTAAATTCCGGTGACGTATCTGGCACTGCTTCGTTGGACTTGCTCCACCTTTTTAACGTTGATCAATTATTAATGATTGGGCTTTTCCACTAACAATTGTCAACCAATACAGAAGGTTGATGTTCATGAACCATTGCATGTAGATCATGATATGATGTATGATTTTTTTTTTGATATAGGAAACTCTTTAAAAAAAAATGTTGTTTGTAAAATAGGCCACATAATTTTTTTTATTCGATTCCCGTCCCACAGGTTTTCAAAAAGTGAGGAGGGCGGGAGGCTTTTTTTTTTTTTTTCCTGTTCGAAATGCAACAAAGTCGGGACCACCTACGGCCTGCTGCTTCCCCCTAGCCTAACCCTACCACCCCAGGATTAATATTGCCTTTAGATGTACCCCTCATATACATGTATGCAATGAAAACGCATGAAAATCGATCAACCAATCTGGTTTTTACAATACAGTTTCAGCTGACATGACGACAGTGTACGTGTGGTGTCAATGTCATGCATGTGGAATTCTGCATCCATTTCATGTGCGTAATATAAAATACTTCTTTTGCCAACTTTTCCCGCCACGAAATGAAATATAATATGTTCACAAACGCATTTATATTTTAATGAATTAAAAAATGATAAAACAAGAAAGAAATATTAAATTAAACTTGTACTTTCATAATTTCGCGAAACCACTCGTCTGTCACGATGTAAACAGCATAAGTGTACAGTCTTCCGAGAAGTACGCATTAATTTTACGCGGCCGTGTTAAATACTTCGAAGAGACGGCTCTAAAAATGAGGGCGCTACAAGCTAGACTAGATTTTCAGACGGTACTGGAATGCATTTGACTGTTTTATGCTATTTTTAGGGGGAAAAAATAATAAAAAAATAAAAATGCGGTGGCCAAAAGTGATGCGGGCGGGCGACAGGAATCGAATATTTTTTTTTTTTATGTGGCCATATATTGGACTGGTTAATCTTAAAAATTTCCAAGTGTCTTATTATCTGAGAAATTTTAACTGTTAACATTCCTACATCAGCAATAAGGCTGTGAATGCACGGGTAGTTTCGTACCTGGGTAGCCAACCCGTTTTTCGAGCGGGTACCCGGGTACCCGAAAATAGAAACTTTTTTTTTTTAGATTATTTTGTTTTTAGATTTTTTTTGTTATAAGTACAAATTTGTCCCCCAAAATGACACTTGGTAGGGTCAATAGAGGTCATTTGGGGACACATTTGTACTTTAAAAAAAAAATTGTAAAACAAATTTGTAAAAAAAACAAAAAACCCAATTTTTTTTAATTTCTTTTTTTTACATTTCGGGTATTCGGGTACCCGGAATAGCGGGCGGGTACCCGGGTTCCCGGGTATAAGTCACAGCCTTAATCAGCAATGAGTTCGCTCCAATGTTGCAGTGGGAGAGTCTTTCCAATTTAACATTTATTGTACCGATAATCTTTGTCTACTATTTTTTGTCACACTACCATTGAGCATAGCTTAGAAGTTAGAGCAAGCATGTGCAACCTGCAGCCCGCGAAGCAATCCCAAAATTCCCATTGATGCAGTCCGTTTTAACCGGAACTCCCTAGGTTACACAAATGCCGGATTGATTTGGTGGTGTGCTCCCTAATAATTAGTAGGGTGATGCTTTCATTTAGTAAATATAACTTGAGGCGTGCATGGTTGCGCGTGTTAAAATCCCTGGTAAAAATGGCGCTTGCAGCAGCAACAGCGAGTAAACAGAGGAAATTACGCGAAGAGAACCGGGTATTCAATGAGCAATGGACTCATTTTTTCTACCTTAGATCCCCCTCCCCTATTACGTACTCCTCCGGACGTGTTTTGGAATGTTTGACAATCACTGCGGCCCGTGAATGGATCTCAAAATCACACTGAGGCCCGGGTGGTAAAAAAGGTTACATGCTTATGATGCTTGGCTTAGAGATTGTTATTCAATGTTACCGATAAAGAGTTAAAAAGAATTCCAATCAAATGTTTCATTATTTTGATAATCTTTTTCTCCGTTACGTGTTTTCCATTGTTGCCAAGAGTCTGTGTCAGTCTATAAAAATAAAATCTTGATAATCTCTTCCTCAGGTATAAGTCATGTCACTCCCAAGACTAACAGGTGCTCTTAGAGCATTTACCAATGTTACCGCTGAAGAGACTGCAGCACAGTCTTGTGAGACCGACCTTGTTTCCAAGAAACGACAACGCGTCGCTAGGCAAGCCAGAGAGGGTCTGACGTGGACAAACCTGAGTGGTCTTCTCACAAAGCGTAGTTCTCAACACAAGGCTGATGTTACTACAGGGCTAAGACAAATTGTGCATTTGTCAAGAGATATAGGTGAGTTGTTACTTCATAAAGCAATCAAAGGTCCTGTAAAACCACTTAATTTTGTGAGGAATTTAATTTCACAAATTTCGTGAGGACCTTAAATTCGTGAAATTAAATCCGCGTGAAATAAACCATGTTAAAAGTTTAAAATTGGAGTCAAATTTTAGACTCAAGAATTAAATCCTCACGTAAATCTTGGCTTTCGGTAATTTGCAAAATAAAGTTCCCACAAATTGTAAGTGTTTTACAGTATAGGACCTGATTAATTTCACTTTTCTCAACCAGAATGGGGATTTTGGTATCGGGGAAGGCCCATATCGTCACCCTGCTTCGATAATTGCCTAACTCAATTTTCAGTGAAATTGAGCTTGTGCATAAATCATGACCTCGTTACATTATGCACATGCTGTATTAATGCCTAAGTCAATGTTGATAAATGCACCACAATTTCAATTCTGCCTAAGTCAGCCTTGTGAGTTAGGCAGATTGTAATGATGATGTAAAATGTTTAAAATGGGTCATTTTAACTCGTATTAGGCCTATAACATTAAGCCACATTTCACTTAATGGTATATCTCCAACCTAATTCTATTCAACAGTCACTGTTCCTGTTGGAATTCACCCGCACTATTCATGGTGCTATTCAACATATTGTCAGCCTGCTTCGATAATTGCCTTTAAACTCACTTTTCATATTTTTGTTGTTTTCTAAAAACTAGAAACATTGAGTTAGGCAATTATCGAAGCAGGCTGATGATATTTGTCTCATTACCCTGCAAAATGTTAGACCTGAGAGATGTTTCCTTCACATGTGATGAGTGAAAAAGTAGTGAATTATAGGTCAATAAATGCGAGAGAAATTAGACAAATGAATTCATGCGCACTGATGTTTATGTGTGAGTAATGGCACGACCCCAAAGGGGAGTGCTATTGTGAGCATATCAACATTTGCGCAAGTGCATTGATTTTTCTAATTTTTCGAGAAACAAAACATACGCATGCATTGACCTAATTCATACACGACACTTGCAAATCAAAATTCACAATTTGAGTATAATTGTTGACGAATAAAAACATTTTAACAAGTTTGCTAACACCCGCAGTGAAAATCGGCGAACCCACGATTCCTGAACAACGAATCAAAACAAAGCGTGTGCAGTAGACACTTTCAATGCACTCCGCGTATTTTAGTTTCTTGCTTTCTGATTGGTCGGACACCACTAAGAGTGTATGAATTACCTTCAAACCACTCCAGATGTTTGTTTTCAAATTGAAACTTTCTTTATATTCTTAGGATAGTTGTGATGTAGCACATCAGTTGAAGTCAGTTTTGAGGTTATTATGTGTGCTCTTAGAGCATTTCTAAGCTTTAAAATGACACCAAATTTATCAAAATTTATCAAAGCATACAGATTTTTACGAGTGAAAATGATTCCTAAATTCTTATTTTGTTCTTTAATTTTTTTTCTGTCCGTTTTCATATTTTGAAAAACACACAGCCGCAAAGTCCCCCCTTTTAATGTGCTGCATCACATTTAGTCAAAACTCATATAAAATGTTAGTGAACTAATATTTTATGCACAATCCACCTCATTTTTCAGTTGGCAGCGATGCATCCATGGAGCTAGTAGAGAGTACAGCGGTCACCCTTTTTGAAATCCTTCACAACTCTGACAAAATCGGTCACAATGAGACGGTAAAACTCCGCGCCGCTATCGGACCGTTTCCTGCAACATGCGTGAGCAATGTTTGTGGCGCGATACAGAGTATCGTAAAACATGTCCCTCCTGACTCACTGGAGGAAATATTTGTACAGAATGGCAACAAACATACTTTGGAATTTGGCACTGGTATTACCTTCTCATTCCAGCAAAACAAGATCCCATCAGATGATGATTTTAGCTCAGAATCTGAGGATGAGACGTATGATTTTAATTTTGGATATGATGCTGCTGCAGCGACTAACACAAGTGCCCCCATTGTTGAGCAGAGTGCAGCTAGCCAAGGAGGTGCCTCCAAGCAATGGACTTTGAGTTGGTTACGTAATCAAGTGCAGACACATTTTGGCGAGAAAGGAAGCGAACAGTTAGGATTGACTGTTGAAGCGCTGTCCTCAAAACTTATCAATGATCTAGTGTCGGAAAAGTCTAATGACGAGCTACAGAATGAGGTTTGTATTCTTGGTTGAAGATTGAAGATAGATTCAGAGATTTCAAAATTAGATTTATTGTCTGGATTTTTAAATACACCTAAACACAAAATGTACCAGACCAGGAGCTTTGGTGTTAGCTAATTTAAAATGTAGATGTTCCGATTGCTGGCCCGATTTTCAACTTGATGTTTTTTATTTTACATGAAAGGTCATCCTTTAAAATTGTTGCATTCCAAAATTTGAGTTGCATAACTCCCATGGTTCTATTCTTAGAATTACAAGGTCACAAGACATATGCCCATTGAGTAGTACACAAACTGGTTGGTGGTTAACCACTTTTGGCAGTAATTCGCCACATTTCAGCCTATAATTTCTAAATGGAACAATTCTGGCTCCTAATATTTTACAGACATAATGAGAAAAATATGCGGATTCCTCGGATATCAAAATATCTTGATGTGAAAAAAACATCATAGCCCCAAAAATGTGATCGGAACATACACCTTTAACCAGAAAAATCCCCCGGAGAGATACATAAACAGCAAATTTCCTCTCCACAATATGACACCTCATTTATAAAGATTGAGTGGATACTTTTGAATGTAGGATGACTTAAGTAACCATACCAACTGAGCAAAACGTGGGCAATAAAGTGATTTTCAATGGGATATCATTGCCTAGTGTGTGCTCAGCAGTAACAGTTTATGTGAAATAATCACAGCTCACCATTCATCCGTACATGCCTGACTGGTTTGGGTTGCTGTCAGTGTTAGGTGTATATCAAAATCAGAACTATAGAATACATTAAGAAATAGCCAGTCTCTGCTATTTTCACTCCAAATATTGTTAATAAGAGAAAGACAAGTATCGTACTATAATTTGCGTAATGTTGTATGTGACTATCCATAAAAGGCTCTCTCAGTTTGCAACTAAACGCCGTGAATGTTATACGGATTATAGTTAATGATAATGCGAGTATTGTAAGCTGTAAATGGCTGAAAACCGTACAGAATTGACAGAGATATGAGCAAAAGCATGAAATCCAGGGCTTTTTCAGACTATTTTTATACGGGCCGGGTTTGTTTATCTCTATGCGTACTGCAACCATGCAGTCGGCACGTTACACATAACGACTATGTGTGAAGAACGGGCGTCCTGCTAGTGTGATTAATTTGTTGAAGAGAACCAGTCAGATCTAAAGCATTTGATAACTTTCAAAATCATGACCTCTGGTTTGTCTTTTGTGTACAATGTTCTCACATGAGATATTTGTGCCCAGCTATTAGTATTAACCCCTGAGCACTACCTGCTTTCTTACAATGTCTCTGATTGGCTCATACAGGATATAATGTGATATACCCCTGTGTGTAACCAATCAAAAAAGTTCTTTTATATCGCTTTATCAACCATCAACACCATTCTTACTGTATCTCTGATTGGCTAAATGTATTGTATAATACTCTTTGTAACCAATCAAAATTGTACTTAGATGCCAATATATAGACAGGTAGTGCCCAGGGTGTTAAAGGTCTTTTGAA
Organism: Ophiura sarsii; assembly: GCA_035610835.1. NCBI lineage: Eukaryota > Metazoa > Echinodermata > Ophiuroidea > Amphilepidida > Ophiuridae > Ophiura > Ophiura sarsii. The sequence continues at coordinate 9,613,297 of CM069455.1, forward strand.
CGACTCATTGATTGAAAAAATATAATATTGTTAAATTTTATACAACCCATTTAAAATATTATTTTTGTGTTTTTTGCAGCTTTTTGAACTACTAGGATTTGATTGCTTTGAAATGATTGGTCAGTTGTTATCCAATAGGAAAGAGCTTGTTGAGTCTGCTCGACATGTTGAAGTTTCTCATATGGTATCAGGTGAGTAGTATCTTACAATCCCACAATCCTTTGCAAAAGGGAAATTCCCTAATTAGACGATAACAAAAGAAACCCTGTTCTACGGGCCCGACCTACCAAATATTTAGAAATCGGTGGGAAAGATTTTCATGTGCAAATGAATACCGACCCTAATAAAAGTTTTGGCTTGTCAAAATACGGCAAGATTTGTACAGATTTGTTTGATTTTTACGGTCATTTTCAAGGAGGACTTGACTTACTTGACTTAGGGCGGATGATTTTTCCGAACCACAATGCCTCTCCAGATCTTCCTTTCCAACATAGCTGTCTTGATTTCTTCCACCTGCAGTCCTATATTACATTTTAGTATGTCAATGTAGGTCAGGGCTGGTCTGCCACGCTTTCTTACTCCCTTGGACCCCCTAAAGCAGTGTCCAGCCAATCTTGCTCCGCGTTCTCTGATCTTGTCCGAGACTTTGGCATACAGGTCCTTATTTGTCACATGCTGACTCCAGTTGATGTTGAACACAGATCATAGCATCCTAGTGTAGCATCCTAGTGTAGCATCCTAGTATAGCATCCATCCAGTTGTTCACCAAGCTTTGGGGTGACTGTCCATGCCTCACATCCATAAAAGGAGGACTGATTCTACTGTAGTTATGAACACTCTTTCTTTGAGCTTTCTGGATAGTGATTTAGCCTTCCATAACTGACTAAGTTTGCCACAAGCTCTCCATGCAGCTGCTTTGCGTGTTTTGATGTCCTTTTCAGTGCTGTTCAACCAGGCTCCAAGGTATTTGAAGTCCTCCACTTTATCAAGGCGCATGCCTTCGCTTGTGGTGATTACAGGTACTTGCGTCTGGTTAACTGTTTATTTGAATTTAATTAAGATGTTTATTTTGTATTTTTCAGAAAATAAAAAGGAAAGACATCAGGCACCACGTCCATCATATGGCTCCCAGGTTACTATACAGGTAAGCTTTAGGGGATTTGTCAGGCTTCACTCTCTACAGGGTGTCCTTAGAAAAGGGTGCATGTCGAGGGTTGAGTGCCAGAGGGCCGTAACTCAAGAAAAGCTATTTTGAGATAATCATCTTTTTAATATTTGGAACTCATTACAATACACTGTAGCACCCAACTTATTTTAGTCAAATTAAGAGTGGTTTATGAGTTATCTCTTTATGGTTCTGAAAATTGCAATGTCAAAATCATGAATGTACCGACGGCATACAGCATGTGTAACTTTTTAAGTCTACCACAAGAATTAGTTAACCAATAATACTAGGGATGTTTGTACTTATTGTAGTGCAATTCTCATGATGATTCCAAATATGGTAATGAAATTCAATAATTTTGACAATCTTAAAACATTTTTTAAAATTTTGGAACTGTCATCAGCAGACGACTGCCGCGTGGAGCATGTTAGGCAAAAAACAGGACTATAAATATACCTATAAGCTACTTGCACGTTGCACGGTACAGATGGAACCACATTGCAAGTGAGGATCTCCCATCACGCTCTATTACGCCACACTGCGTCAGTGTTTCTTTTTTTCTTCTTTTTTTTCTTCTTCTTCTTCTTTTTTTTTTAAAATTAAAATTCATGCAGGTTTGTGCATCACATGATGCGGTTGGGCGTGCTGATAAGAGGGGAAAGCCTCGCTTTTATTTTAAAATGGTGATTGCGTGCAAGTAGCGTCTTAAAATGCCATGTGGAGGTTACAATCTAAGTGAGGATAGGTTTGCGCCTGAATTGGCTGCACCCTTGTTGATCCAGTTATTAATATTATTATTATGTGTTAAGGTGTTAAACTAATTGTTTATCTTTTATAATTTCCCAAGTCTGTTGAAGAAAAAGAGTTGAGTAAACAAATCCGTCGTGAAGAAAAGAAACTTGCCAGGAAGGAAGGACGTAATAATGGCGCTCCTGACGAACCACACACGTCAAATGAGTTTGACCCGCAGTACCTGAGAAGACAAAGGTAGGTGTAGTCTAAATCCTGTCCTATGTATACATATCTTCATCTTTTAGAGACCACTGCACATGACCTCTATTGAGGGTGACTATATATATAGAGGGATAGTGTAACTTAGTCTAATGGCAATAATGGCGATCCACCTTAGACTGGGTCCCCGTGTCCCGTTTTGGGCGCTATATTATTTTTTATTATTAAATGATTTTGATCTACAGTACCTTAGATAATACAATCCACTTGTTACCCAAACCTCTTGCAATGATATTTCTCTTGTGTCTGAGTCAGCCTACTCTCTTTTGACATGTGCTGAAATTGTAATAAAGATACCAGTGTTCAAATATTTTTGATCAGGCGATAAAAAAGAGACCCTGTTCTACGGGCCCGACCGACCCATTTTCTTAGAAATTGGTGAAAAAATTGTTCATGTGCAAATAAATACTGACCCAAACAGTGTTTTTGGCTTGATAAAATCCTGCAAGATTTATACAGATTTGTTTGATTTTTACGATCATTTTTAAGGGGAAAATATAAAAAAAACACCTCCAAACACCCGACCGATCATCATGTGAGGTCTGTTTGCCCGTAGAACAGGGTTTTACTTGTTGATCTCAGCGAGTTTCTCCCTGAAGTTTGACAAATTTATCTTAATCCAATTTTAACCTCTCTCACTGAATGTTATGACATACACAGGGAATTGGCCTTACTGCAAGCTGGTCACACGCCCTTATTTAGCAAGCGAACAACATACACACCGAGGGAGTCCTATCCTTTTGTATTTGATGCAGCAGCAGATGCTCAGCAGACGTCATCATTTATAGGCGGAACAAAGGTGAGATTTATAATATATAGCCCACGTGATACACATGCATAGCCCATGTGATGCGCATGTTAAACCTATGTGTTACCCATATTTGGCAAGTGTATGCCCATATTTGGCAAGTGTATGCCCATATTTGGCAAGTGTATGCCCAAATTTGGCAAGTGTATGCCCATATTTGGCAAATATATGCACACCGAGGGAGTCCTATCCTTTTGTATTTGATGCAGCAGCTGCAGACGTCATAATTTATTGGCGGAACTAAGGTAAGGTGAGATTTATATATAGCCCATGGAAGCTGTCCATGAAACCTGTATGGAAGCTGTCCCTGAAATGCTAAATCCTTTGAAATAAGGAGGAGCAAAGAGTACACATTCACAAAGAGTCATATATATATTCAATTTCAAAACATGGTAGAATAGTATGCATACAATCAATATTATATTGCTAAAAGTCGAGTCTACATTGACACATCCCCTTTTTGTCAGATTTTGTGCTTCATATAATTTTCGAAAATGTTTTAAATGTTTCTGTGGCTTTTTTCATTAAGAATTCGGCTGACAGCTCGAAAAATGGTACTTTTGTTTGGGAAAAAAGGCATCATTCTTTAAATCACTGAATATTGATTTTATCCTCACTTTAAGTTTAATTCACCTCTGCATTTTTTTAATAGGTATAAATATCTTCTGAATTTAAATGAATCTAAACTCTTTGCTCCTCACTTAGACGAATAACTTTAAAGGAGTTAGCATCCCTGACAGTTGTCAAAATGGGTTCCTTAATTAAAATAGGCATAGCTCTTAATACCAAGGGGAACTTTCAGTGATTCTTTTTAAAAGATAAGTAGAAGAATATGCTCTTTGAATCTGTGCTTCATTGTTTTAATCTCCCAAGTATCTTTTGATGTTGAATGATTCAGTACTCTTTGCTCCTCACTTAATTTTAAAGGATTTGGCATTCTGTGGACAGCAGAAAAATTGGGACCTTTATTTTAATACTGTAAAACAAGTTAATTTCGCGAAATTTCGCGAGAGGCTCAAATTCGCGAAAAATTATATTGCCGCGAATTAGTGTGTTTGAAGATGATAGTAGTGGTAGCATAATTCGACAGCTTGTACACTAGATACAAATTGATACAGGTATTCATACAAACAAAGCTTTTAAGCTTTTGTGCGTACCCATTAAAATGGGCACGCGCGATTCATTTTTGAAGTCATTATAATGATATCTGTTGAAAATCGCGTTATATTTTACTTTTGTCAGTTCAGAATTGTCGTATTTCCGATTGATTTACTTACTGTAATATCGCGCCGACAGATTCATCCCTGTGCGTAATTTGTACTGTGTGTTAGTTTCCTCTTTGCAACCAGCACCGGTCTGTGCTAACAAAGCACATGACATCAAAAGAAAAACAAACAGCATCCGGTTGACTTGCGTAATGCCTGCGTGATCCATAATATACTACTACTAATTCGGATCACATAGTCCGGACGGCATACTTTATACAGCGTGGGACTCCAGAAATAAAAAAATCAACAAAAGCGTGGGGGTTAGAATATTTCTCATATAAAGGGTGTAGTTGTATAAAGCGTGGAGATAAAATAAAAAGGGTGGGGGTTAAACAAATCACATGCAGATATAGCAGTTTAATTCATTTTGAAAGAAATTGTAAAAAAATAGGACATTTGCCACCAATTTCAGCGCATTATTTCAATCAAGTTTCAACATTTTCCGACGAACTTTCGGTACGGACAGCCTGTCTCCCATGAATCATATCGTAAATTCTGCTCTATTTTGACATATTTCAAAGCCAGCTTTTAATTTGTTATGTTGGTACCACCCAAAATATTACTGTTGTGCCCTAGAATTATTTATTTTGATGATGGAAATGGGCCAAAAGTAGGTAGTATTTTGATATCATCAACTTCCGAATTCGGAAGCATTCACTATTTTAGCTTTAACCCTAACCCCACTGAATCTCACTAAATCTCACTGCCAGAAACTATCTCCAGGCACGTGCTGCTGCATTGCCGCGATGACGTCACCTAACGCAGGCATACGTGGCCACGGAGTTTGTGGCCGTATAGCGGCTAGGGAGTTAGCTCAGTTGGTAGAGGGACAGACTTGGGTGCGGATGGTCCCACGATCGAATCCCGGGGGGGGTGCTGGGTGATTTTTCGGGTAAAAAAAATAGCACTTTTTCCCCACTCCCCCCGATACGCACAAAAAACTAGCTTTACTGGTTAGGGTTAATCAATGTCAATTTTTGATGTGCAATTACCCTAACCCCACTGAATCTCACTAAATCTCACTGCCAGAAACTATCTCCAGGCACGTGCTGCTGCATTGCCGCGATGACGTCACCTACCGCAGGCATATGTGGCCACGGAGTTTGTGGCCACATAGCCGCTAGGGAGTTAGCTCAGTTGGTAGATGGACAGACTTGGGTGCGGATGGTCCCGCGATCGAATCCTGGGGGGTGCTGGGTGATTTTTCGGGTAAAAAAAATAGCAATTTTTCCCCCCTCCCCCCGATACGCACAAAAAACTAGCTTTACTGGTTAGGGTTAATAATACATTGCATGCATGACGCAAATTTGATGGACCCCTAAAAAGCTCTTGGGATCCAAAATGTCCCCTTTTCGGTATAAAGGGTGGGGGTTGAACATTCCCAAATAAAAAGGGTGGCTCTGTAAAAAGGGTGGGGGTAAAATAAAAAGGGTGGGGGTCTGACCCCTGTCCGGACAGTGGATCAGTAGGTTTTTTAGAAGATCTGGAGGGCTAAATACAACTAATGTATACTAGTTGTGCCTACGAAAAGCACAGAATAGATCAAAATTCGGCCAAAAAACATATCATACTTCTTTTATAATTGCGTTTATTTTTTTTAGTAAATGAAATTTTAGATTCGCGAAATTAAGTTGCCGCGAAACTAGTGATGATTAGCAATTCACGAAAAATATGTGCCGCAAAATAACTTGTTTTACAGTAATTAATTTTAAAAAACAGGGATAACTCCTGGTAGCAATTAAGGGGCAATTCCAGTGATTATTGTTTTTTTATGAGCGGAAGAATATGCTCTTTGAATAATTATTGGTCAATAAATGCGTATGTGTTGTTTCGAGAAAAATAAGATAAATCAATGCACACACGCTGATGCTGATGTGTGAATAACTGCACGACCCGCAGGGGGAGTGCAATTGTGAGCATATCAACATTTGCGCAAGTGAATTGGTTTGTCTAATTTTTCGAGAAACAAAATGTTGGCATGTATTGACCTAATTCATACACATCAAAATTCACAATTTATGCATAATATTGATCTATGTAATAATAAATAAAATTATGTTAACAAGTTTGCTAACACCCGCAGTGAAAATCGCCAAACCTGCGATGTCTGAACAACGAATCAAAATAAAGCGTGTGGTGGGCGCATTGGCGCATACGCTGAGTGCATTAGACACTTTCAATGCACTCTGCGTATTTTAGTTTCTTTGCTTTCTGATTGGTTCGACACTACTAAGAGTGTATGAATGTGTTTCAATGGTTTAACAATTTGTTTGGTATTTTTGGAAGCAAATATTCTTTGACAATCAACTTCTTTTTGATTCGCACTGTATTTTGATTGATTATGTTTTATTCATTCCCATACAGTTGGCCCTTCCACTAGGATTTGATCGCAAAAACAGTAAATTATGTGAAGAGGTCATTATACCGCCCTCACAACCTGCTCCAGCTCACATCGGCAAGAAACTGGTGCCAGTAACAGAATTGGATGAGGTAAGAGCTTATATACTGTAAAAGCTAATATTTTCGCGTAAAGATATTTTTGCGCATTTTGATATCATAGACATTTCGCGAATAGTTTTTTTCACGGGCGACCTTCTGGATGCACTGCATGAATGTTGAAAACTATATTTTCGTGTGTTAAAATAAAACCACCGCGAAAATCTCGCTTTTACAGTAGTGTATTTGTCCATCACAAGACAGTCACGTACGTAACTGCATCATTCATCAATTGCAGTACATGTGCGCCTACTTGAAGCACTGGCGTATATACTCATGTGTAGAAAGGCGGAAGACACATACGCATGCGTAAATTGCGCCTGTATAGTTACGTCACTGCCTCGTGATGGAAATACACCACATATTTCACGTATATATGTAGACTATATTAGAAGTGGGCTAGGCTATAGAGGGTCATTTTTAGGTCATAGTTTCAGATCATTTCAAACACCGGGTTAATTGATGACATGGTCCACACTGATCACATTTTTGAAGAAGAAAAAAATGACAAAAGTTCGAAATCCAGGGTGCCCCTGCCAATAAACCCCCGAAATGGCAGCCATTTTCGCAAAGACAGTATTTTCATTATCTTCATTTTTGGTCTAATTAATTTGATTTTGGTGGCAATACTCATGTTTTAGAGTGAAGGTGTTACTTTATGCTGGTTTCATCTCATTTAACCCATTTGTTTTCTTGTAATGGGCGATTTGGCAAAAATGAAGTTATCGCATGAATGAAAATTAATTTGAGTACAGTCCAACCTTGGTTATCCAGACATGATGACCAAGTAAAGGTCGGATAAGTGATAAATCTGGATAAGCAAAATATGTGTAATTCTGCATTGACTGCTGAAGCACTTAACTTGGGATAATTATAGAGGGTACTGAATGAGGGGTAATTACAGTGACAATGTATTAAGGACTAAACAGCACTACCAACATCAAAAGATGGTCTTCAAATGCTTCAGAGTGTCAACATAAGGTGATAGGCTGTAAACAAAATATTTCTTTTGGAATAATTCAGCCAAATAACAGAGCTATTCCAATAAAAGAGGGTCGGATATCCAAGGTTAGACTGAAGATTTTGAGAGTGTTTAAATTAACATTGTCTGAAGATTTGAGCATGGAATCTCATTTCATTTTACTGTGGTATCCATTTCAAAATCACAAAATCCCTTTGAAAACATTCTCATAGGAAAGTACAGGGTCAACGAAATTTCAATAGTATGTGATTCACTGGGGTCAATAAGTATGTGATTCAATGGGGAAAACTCAATCATATTCAAAATAGCATAGCTTAAAAACAACAAACGGTAATTTACTCAGATTTTTCAGGAAATGCTTAAAATGGAACTCCGATGCTGTTTCAACCTTTTCGATGCGAAATATGTTTTAGACTGCCCTAACAGGGCAATTTTTATACTAAAATGGCATTTTTGGGAAAACAAAATGTCATGACCAAAATGATGATAATCAAAATACAGTTTTTTCCAACATGGCTGACTTTTTGCGTTTTTGTGGATGAAGTCATCATTTAATCCAGTGTTGGAATTGATCAGATTACAATAGACAGGATTGATCCAAATCTGCATTAAGTATTGGTTTTTATAATTACAAAATCACAGATACATAAAATAAATACAAGCAGCACTAGGCTTCTCTACCAAATCCAACTTGTCTTTAAGACAGCATATCATAGTTTTATCACACCATTCTTTTTATTCTATTTACAACTCTAGGATGGTCAAATAGCGTTCCAGAGCACTAAGTTTCTCATTTTATCACATTCTTTTTATTCTGTTCAAAATTCTAGATTGTTCAAGTAGCATTCCGGGGCACCAAGCGTCTCAATCGTATCCAGTCTGTTGTCTCTGAGACCGCACATCACATTTTATCCTACCATCGAGACGATTCTCGTGTTCCTATTGGATAAGCGCTTGAATTTATATTCCGTATCCGACCCCCGTATCCCGTATCCGGTCAGTAAGGAACTGCGCATGCGTTGTAGTAGGGTTGCTACGCCGAAATGACGATCGTCGGATTGCATCTGAACTTGCTCGGTTTTTAGATGGCTACTACTTTACAGAATCATTTGTTCTTGTTTTGTTTTAATAGTGTTTTAGTAGGATAAAATCGTTATTAGGTGAGGTTGGGTCGGATACGGATTATATCTAGTCTCGAAGACTGTATCGGGACTCGGGCTGCGCCCTCGTCCGATACAGAATCCTCGGCTAGATATAATCCGTATCCGACCCAACCTCACCTAATAACTAATATTATCACACCATTCTTTTTATTCTGTTCAAAATTCTAGATTGGTCAAGTAGCGTTCCGGGGCACCAAGCGTCTCAATCGTATTCAGTCTGTTGTCTCTGAGACCGCACATCACATTTTATCACACCTTTCTTTTTATTCTGTTCAAAATTCTAGATTGGTCAAGTAGCGTTCCGGGGCACCAAGCGTCTCAATTGTATCCAGTCTGTTGTCTCTGAGACCGCACATCACATTTTATCACACCTTTCTTTTTATTCTGTTCAAAATTCTAGATTGTTCAAGTAGCGTTCCGGGGCACCAAGCGTCTCAATCGTATCCAGTCTGTTGTCTCTGAGACCGCACATCACAATTTATCACACCATTCTTTTTATTCTGTTCAAAATTCTAGATTGGTCAAGTAGCGTTCCGGGGCACCAAGCGTCTCAATCGTATCCAGTCTGTTGTCTCTGAGACCGCACATCACAATTTATCACACCATTCTTTTTATTCTGTTCAAAATTCTAGATTGGTCAAGTAGCGTTCCGGGGCACCAAGCGTCTCAATCGTATTCAGTCTGTTGTCTTTGAGACGGCATATCATACCAACGAGAACTTGTTGATATGCGCCCCCACTGGTGCTGGTAAGACCAACATTGCGATGTTGACCATATTACATGAGATCAAACAGCACATCCAGCAAGGAGTAATCAAGAAAGATGAATTTAAGGTGAGTTGTTATTCTTGTTTTTTGCTTATGTATTTTTTGAGCTTACATAATACAGCGTGGCCCAAAGAACTGGGTCCAACAACTGGAGAGCTGATATGTTAAAAAAGTAGGAAATGCAGCTGCTTCATATTAAGGGATATAAAAGTAAATATATCTGACCTTAATTGGTGAAATTATGAGACCAATCTGATGTCAACTTGTTGAAATACTAAGCTTTGAATAGAGCGTGCCCCCCCCCCCCCAACCCAACCAACCCCACCTGACTGACCGTCCCTACATTAGAGGCTCCAACAGGTTATGTTTGGTCACCTTGTTTATCCATATCCATCTGTATCTGGTGTGCTTAGAAAGTCAACTCACCAACGATTACCTTGCTTTGTAGATTATCTATGTAGCACCCATGAAGGCTCTCGCTGCGGAGATGGTTCGAAACTTTGGCCGTCGTCTTGAACCATTGGGTATTCTGGTGAAGGAGTTGACGGGAGATATGCAACTCACAAAAACAGAGATCATGAAAACACAGGTAAGATAGACTATATCTCTTGGTCCCTCTATGATCATTGCATCCTTTTGTTCAGGAGTTGACAGGAGATATGCAACTCACAAAAACAGAGATCATGAAAATGCAGGTAAGATAGACTATATCTCTTGGTCCCTCTATGATCATTGTATCCTTTTGTGAAGGAGTTGACAGGGGATATGCAACTCACAAAAACAGAGATCATGAAAACGCAGGTGAGATACACTATACGAGAGGGTATCAACAAGTTTAAGAAATCACCCAGAAGTAAAGGAGCTATATTGATGAAATATCTGAGGGTCGATACTACCTAGGAAAGAAGAAAAAAATCAAAATGTAGCAAAAAAGCTACTTAAGAAACATGTCATAAGACACCACACTATTAAGACTTCTACATATTCACCGTCCAGATTCACACATTTCTCCCACCGTTTCTTGACACTGCGCCCCGCACTGCGCAGGCCGCCATTGTAGAAGTCCTGAGATTGCGTTGAAAACCACTGTTCCAACATAATGTACATAGGGATCACTGTAATGTCAATTCCTAGATGTGTGGCCGCAACCGCAGATGCTCTTAGCTTCATCAAAGATGCGATCCAAGTCATCATTCTGTTCTCTTAAATTTTATGGTATATTCAACTTTAAATGGCTTTTTCTCGGAAGGATGTTTTTTAAAAGTAACACTACATGACACAAGTGTTTTCAAGATTTCTCACATTTCGTACATCATTTTAAAGCTAACGAATCTGGCTTTCTATTGGTACCAAAAACTTGTGTACCTTTCAATGTGACGCATCACATTATGCATCTCACAGAAAATCAAAATTGTGAAAGCGCCTGTGAAATAGGAGGCACTAGACACACTTTCAGCCCCTTTATAGTCAAATTTTGATTGACTTTTCTTGATAACAGCAGAGCACAAACTGTACATATGATATGTTGCAAACCCGGATGCGTGCTGAGAGTTAGTAGGTACTTAGAATGAATATTTGTCATTTGAAAGTAACTTACCTACATGTATTCACACAACATTCACTTGACTGATGAAGTGATGGCATGTGTGATTATCATCATTAGGCCACAACCCCCTCCCCTGAGATTTCTGGACAAATTGTAAATATTGTTGGAAATTCTTGATTTTTTTTGGAAAAAACAAAACCTCTGGCTTTTTGGGAATTTGAATTTGGGAACATTTTTGACCAATTTGATTTTGTTCTTGAATTTTCTGAGATTTTTGGGAGAAAAAGAAAAAAAGAAGAAAAAAAATCATCCAAATGTTGTTGAAAATTCCTGATTTATTTTGGAAAAACAAAACCTCTGCCCCCCCTCCCTTTTATAAAAAAAATTGGGAAGACTTTTGAAAAAATTTGATTTTGTTGTTGAATTTTCTAAGATTTTTGGAAAAATTCAAAAATTCCTAATTTATTGGGAACCCCACCCAGACCCCACACCACCCAACCCTACCTGAGAGGTCCGTTTGCCCTTAGTCAACCCATCTCTGTAAGCAAGATGGAGGAAGCATTGGCAACATTCTGGGCTCAGTCTTTCCTGTCATACATATGCATAGCTGTTGATTCTGGTGGTGATTCTTCCTTCCTGGTCGTTGCTGCTCATTATGATACATCATCCCCGTAAGACACTTTTGCCCAAGGGGGGGGGGGGGGGGGGGGGGGGGCGTTTTCACCTACAATTTTCGTAAAAGGTTGCTCCAAATTTTTTCCAAGTCAGTCACCTCGTGAATTTTGCAGTCCAAAAAGCACTGTAGTCAATGTTTTATGAGTAGTTTTACTATCATTGATATTTGAAACTAAGAAAAACTCAATTTTTACCTTAAAAAAAGAAAAAAAAAGAAAAAGATTTTCAAAGGGGGGCGATTGCAACCGTCGCCCCCCCCCCCCATCTGACGGGCCTGTACATCCGAGGGAACCTGTTTCCTTGCCTGCCTTCAGACGCGCACTTAAAACTTATTGTTTCCAACATAATTTGTTATTTTGTTTCCTTGTTTTTATGTAAATGCACTGTGTGTTCTTTGTAGAGCGCTATATAAATTAAATTCTTTGTACTATTATTTTTATCCCCCTGGTTTGTAAAACCAGAAGGGGATTTTGTCATCATGTAATGTGCGTCTGTCTGTCTGTCTGTCTGTATGTATGTAGGGGTGTATGTGTGTGTGTGCCTTTTGGTTAGCCTTTTTTTCCAAATGCTGTATCTGTTGAAAGGATGGACGGATTGACTTCAAACCTTCAGTGATAGGTAGGCCATGGTCAAACACTGTAGCTGCTTGTTTGGGGGTCTAATTTGCAAAGGTCATCTGAGGTCAAAGGTCATCTAGAGGTCAAATTGTAAAAGTTGCCCGAATGCTGTATCTGTTGAGAGGATGGACGGATTGACTTCAAACCTTCAGTGATAGGTAGGCCATGGTCAAACACTGTAGCTGCTTGTTTGGGGGTCTAATTTGCAAAGGTCATCTGAGGTCAAAGGTCATCTAGAGGTCAAATCGTAAAAGTTGCCCGATTGACGTCCAACTTAGAGAAAAGAAACATGAACACCGGGTGAACATGTCTAAAATAAATTAGAGGTCATCAAAGGTCATCTGAGGTCAAAGGTCATCCAGAGGTCAAATCGTAAAAGTTGCCCGATTGACGTCAAACTTGGAGACAAGAAACATGAACACCAGGTGAACATGTCTAAAATAAATTAGAGGTCATCTGAGGTCAAAGGTCATCCAGAGGTCAAATCGTAAAAGTTGCCCGATTGACGTCAAACTTGGAGACAAGAAACATGAACACCAGGTGAACATGTCTAAAATAAATTAGAGGTCATCTGAGGTCAAAGGTCATCCAGAGGTCAAATCGTAAAAGTTGCCCGATCGACGTCAAACTTGGAGACAAGAAACATGAACACTGGGTGAACATGTCTAAAATAAATTAGAGGTCATCCAAGGTCATCTGAGGTCAAAGGTCATCCAGAGGTCAAATCGTAAAAGTTGCCTGATTGACGTCAAACTTGGAGACAAGAAACATGAACACCGGGTGAACATGTCTAAAATAAATTAGAGGTCATCTGAGGTCAAAGGTCATCCAGAGGTCAAATCGTAAAAGTTGCCCGATTGACGTCAAACTTGGAGACAAGAAACATGAACACCGGGTGAACATTTCTAAAATAAATTAGAGGTCATCTGAGGTCAAAGGTCATCCAGAGGTCAAATCGTAAAAGTTGCCCGATCGACGTCAAACTTGGAGACAAGAAAAACATGAACACCGGGGGAACATGTCTAAAATAAATTAGAGGTCATCCGAGGTCAACGATCATTAGAGGTCAACCAAGGTCAAAGGTCAACAAGGGGTTAATTTGTGCAATGAACACCGTGGGAACATGTAAAAAAATAATTAGAGGTCATCCGAGGTCATCCGAGGTCAAAGGTCATCCAGAGGTCAAATCGTTAAAGTTGACCGATTGACCTCAAACTTGGAGAAAAGAAACATGAACACCGGGGGTACATGACCCATATATGACCGTTGACCTCATTTAGTTGATCTCCCAGCCAGGGGGATTCGCAAGTCGTGACTTACAGTATTTTTTATTATTATTATCATTATTATTATCTCTGATGGATTTTGGTGGATATCTTTCTTGATGGTGTTGGGATATAGGTGGGATCTTCTACCTGAATATTCCTCCCCTCCTGTGTCTTACTAAAATTAGTACTAAAATGTTTCCACTACTTTATGACAATTCTAGCAGAATAATCCACCCATCATGTTTCAAGATGAATTGACTCTAAAATGAAAGTCCTTGTTATACATACAGATTGCATAACTCATTTGATGTTATTACGAGATTTAGCAATGTGATTATTACACTGGTCTTTTTATAGGCAGATTCAGACAATTACTAGATGTCACATGCTATGCTAAACTTCCACAGAAAAAGAAAGTAATGCGGCGAAAAACCCCTTTCTGTTCTACGGGCCTGACCGACCCATTTAAAAAAGAATTTCAACAACAACAAAAATGAGAAAATGTTTGGAAATTTGTTAAATGCCTAGTTTCTCCTGAAGCAACAACTACACCCTACATGAGGGTTTCGTGTGTAAAAGGAGTAAGCCTGTTAAAAAAAAGATTTTGTTTCTTAAAAATTTTGCACATTTCTAAAAATTCACCAAATGATCTCGAAATGTTGTGAACCCCCTCCCCAAGAAACAAAAACGCACGACCGACCAAACCTACCTGAGAGGTCCGTTTGCCTGAAGACCAAGGTTTTTGATTGTTGCCTAAAGGATGTTGACGGGCAGGGGCATACGTCACATAAAGGGAAATTGATTCTCTGTAATGATTGAGCAATGAACTTTACTTTACTAATCTTTCATGTTTTAGTTCAAAGCGGCCCAAAAAAACGCTTTAAACAATGGGAAATGGGCCATTTTTCGGAAAATTGGGAAATTGGGGGGGGGGGGGGGGGGGCATTTTCACAAAAAAAAGGTATATTAATGACAAAAACAGGTACATTGGTACCAAAAAGAGGTACACTGGTACCAAAAAAAGGTACATTGGTACCAAAAAAAGGTACATTGGTACATGCGCAGTCCCTTGTAACATGATGTTTATTTTGTGTAAAAGGACTAAATGAAAATGTAATCGCTCGTGCAATTGATGTCATTTTTATACTAAAAACGCAGTGTGAGAAAATATGAAAACACTAGTTACGGTTCATATTTGCTCCCAAAATGTTGCTCAACGGCATGAATATTAATTTCAACATGTTCTAATAGTATAAAACAATTTTTGGGGTAGTTAGTTCGGGAAAAAGTAGGTTTAATAATACTTTCACGTATATATTTCTAACAGAACTAAAACACTACGTTGTTTGCACTTTCTGCAAATTTTCAATCATAATAAATGGCGGCGACCGACAGCATATGTTCACGGTATAAGGTTTATCGCAAATAGAAAAAAAGCCATTGATTATCCTTTTCTGATGCATTGTGGGTGGATTGTGGGTGCAAATCTGCTCCATTTGCGAACACACAATGCATCAGAAAAGGATAATCAATGGTGTTTTTTCTATTTGCGATAAACCTTATCTGCGCATTGCAAACTTGGTACAAAAATATTCTTTGACGAGTTTGCAGTGTTGCAACCAGTACTACAATATTGCAACTTTATACAGACAATCTGTCCGAGCAGGATATAAATTCTAACAAATTCATGAAAAAGAGTGCAATACTATCAAATTGATGTGTTTGTGTTTGGACGACTTCAATTCACAGTATTCATGCCAAATTTATATTCCCAAATACAATATCCGTATTTAAAAAAAAAAAAAAAAAAAAAAAAAAATCCGACCTACCGACCCTACCTTTTTCGGACCCTCTATGGACAAACAAACATTGTTTTTTTCCCTAACAGCAGAGTACAAACTGTACATATGATATGTTACAAACCCGGGTGCCTGCTGAGAGTTAGTAGGCACTTAGAATGATTGTTTGTCATGTGAAAGTAACTTACCAGTGGCGGATCCAGGATTAAAATTTACGGGGGGCTGTACAAGGTTTTTTTAATTGGTACCCAAAAAAAAAATCGTAAAAGTTCCCGAATTTTTTTCGTCGTCAGCTCGTGAAATTCTGCTAAGTTGGGGGGGGGGGGGGGGGGGGGGGTAGGGATGTGGTTGTCCCAAAACCGGCAAAAAAAAAATTGCATGGTACAAGTGGCAAATGTACCGACGGAACCTACCTATGTCTCTGAAAAAGGTATATTGTCAAATTTTACGGGGGCACCCGGCCCCTCCGCCCCTATATCCGCCACTGCTTACCTACATGTATTCACACAACATTTACTTGACTGATGAAGTGATGGCAAGTGTGATTATCATTAGGCCACAACCCCTTCCCCTGAGATTTCTGGACAAATTGTAAATATTGTTGGAAATTCTAGAAAAAAACCAACCTCTGCCCCCCCTTTTTATGAAAGAACACTTTTGACCAATTTGATTTTGTTGTTGAATTTTCTGAGATTTTTGGGAGAAAAACAAAACAAAAAAACCAAATTTTGTTGAAAATTCCTGATTTATTTTGGAAAAACAAAACCTCTGCCCCCCTCCCTTTTAGAAAAAAAATGGGAAGACTTTTGACAAATTTGATTTTGTTGTTGAATTTCCTAAGATTTTTGGAAAATTCCCATTATTCCTGATTAATTGGGAACCCCACCCAGACCCCCTACCCCACCCAACCCAACCCTACCTGAGAGGTCCGTTTGCCCTTAGTCAACCCATTTCTGTAAGCAAGATGGAGGAAGCATTGGCAACATTTTGGGCTCAGTCTTTCCTGTCATACATATACATAGCTGTTGATTCTGGTAGTGATTCTTCCTTCCTGGTCGTTGCTGCTCATTATGATACATCATCCCTGTAAGACACTTTTGCCCAAGGGGGGGGGGGGGGGGGGGGCGTTTTCACCTAAAATTTTCGTAAAAGGTTGCCCCAAATTTTTTCCAAGTCAGTCACCTCGTGAATTTCACGTAAGTGGGGGGGGGGGGGGGGGGGGGGGGGTAGAAGTCAAAAAAATTCGCACGGACACATAATTTCGCAGTCCAAAAAGCACTGTAGTCAATGTTTTATGAGTAGTTTTACTATCATTGATATTTGAAACTAAGAAAAACACGATTTTTACCTTAAAAAAATAATAATAAAAAAAAGATTTTCAAAGGGGGGGGGGGGGGGCGATCGCAACAGTCGCCCCCCCCATCTGACGGGTCTGTACATCCGAGGGAACCTGTTTCCTTGCCTGCCTTCAGACGCGCACTTAAAACTTATTGTTTCCAACATAATTTGTAATTTTGTTTCCTTGTTTTTATGTAAATGCACTGTGTGTTCTTTTTAGAGCGCTATATAAATTTAAATTTCTTGTACTATTATTTTTTTATTATTATTATCATTATTATTATCTCTGATGGATTTTGGTGGATATTTTTCTTGATGGTGTTGGGATATAGGTGGGATCTTCTACCTGAATATTCCCCCCTCCCTCCTGTGTTTACTAAAATGAGTACTAAAATGTTTCCACTACTTTATGACAATTCTAGCACAATAATCCACCCATCATGTTTCAAGATGAATTGACTCTAAAATGAAAGTCCTTGTTATACATACATATTGCATAACTCATTTGATGTTATTACGAGATTTAGCAATGTGATTATTACACTGGTCTTTTTATAGGCAGATTCAGACAATTACTAGATGTCACATGCTATGCTAAACTTCCACAGAAAAAGAAAGTAATGCGGCGAAAAACCCCTTTCTGTTCTACGGGCCTGACCGACCCATTTAAAAAAGAATTTCAACAACAACAAAAATGAGAAAATGTTTGGAAATTTGTTAAATGCCTAGTTTCTCCTGAAGCAAAAACTACACCCTACATGAGGGTTTCGTGTGTAAAAGGAGTAAGCCTGTTAAAAAAAAGATTTTGTTTCTTAAAAATTTTGCACATTTCTAAAAATTCACCAAATGATCTCGAAATGTTGTGAACCCCCTCCCCCAAGAAACAAAAACGCACGACCGACCAAACCTACCTGAGAGGTCCGTTTGCCTGAAGACCAAGGTTTTTGATTGTTGCCTAAAGGATGTTGACGGGCAGGGGCATACGTCACATAAAGGGAAATTGATTCTCTGTAATGATTGAGCAATGAACTTTACTTTACTAATCTTTCATGTTTTAGTCCAAAGCGGCCCCAAAAACGCTTTAAACAATGGGAAATGGGCCATTTTTCGGAAAATTGGGAAATTGGGGGGGGGGGGGGGGGGCATTTTCACAAAAAAAAGGTATATTAATGACAAAAACAGGTACATTGGTACCAAAAAAAGGTACATTGGTACATGCGTCCGCCCCCCCCCCCCCCCCTAGTTACGGGGCTGGCCCTACTGTGAGGACCATCAGTTAGGATGATTGATTAACGATGTTAAAATACTGTGACTAACTTTACCGGTACCAGGATGTTTTGTGTTTGTTTTTGCCTAAAAGGGTATTAAATTGGCATTTACATCCCAGATCCGGTCACGCGGGATCCTGGTCCTTCCTCATAATATTCCAGGAATTGTTTTGAATGATTGAATCACTGATAACACTTTCCAGGCAGCCAGCGTCTGCAGACAAAATTCTAAAATTTCACAATAAGTAGGGTATCAGGCGCGTCCAAAAAATCTTGTAATTAGGGTAGTTTTTCAAGCCGGGGCATGTTACGTACGTAACGTGAATAGGGGATCAAAAGCATGCAAAATTAAGGGTATCCTTTTTGTGCAATGGCCTTATGTATTTAGGTCCATATTTTGTCTATACAGAATAAATAGCTATAGCAGCAACATACGGGCAGGACACAGACATTTACCAATTTCTATCCATCGAAATTGTGTCGGACATCATCCAACGAGTTTCAACTTAAATCCAAGATGGCAGATTGCCGACCGATAAACCCGGAAATGAAATTCTGCTGCGAAAAATCACATTTTAGCAAGCATAAGTGTAAGAAAATGCACAGATTTGACTAAATATACCCATTTTCAGTGAATCTCCACTATAAATTTGCACTCATTAAGAGTGATTTAGCTGACAATTTGTTTTCTTTATTATTATTTTGTCGAACTTTTATTTTTGAGTTTGGTACACGTGCCTAGAGTTTGAAAAGGCGTCAGTGGGCGCAATGACGCGCGCTAACAGGAAGCCTGGGCAAACGTAATTTTAAGAATAGCTGATTCTCGATTAATATCTTGGCCATGATCTTTCAATGAGACTGTTACTGCACATGTCACACTTTTATTCTGAGTGGGGGCGGGGCATACGAAAGTTTAGGGATAACTGATTCTCTGTAATATTCTCAGTCATGTTTTCTCAGTTGACAGATATAGTTGCATAGCATGACTAGATGTCACATGATGCAGTTGTTTTGTTATTTGAATAACAACTTGTATTCTAAAAGAGTGGTAAGATAAAGAAA
Source organism: Ophiura sarsii (assembly GCA_035610835.1). Lineage (NCBI taxonomy): Eukaryota > Metazoa > Echinodermata > Ophiuroidea > Amphilepidida > Ophiuridae > Ophiura > Ophiura sarsii. Next base: position 9,632,530 of record CM069455.1, read on the forward strand.
AAATGGTTCTTTGTATTATCTTAGTCATGTTTTCTCAGTTGATATATATAATATAATATATAATATAATAGTTGCATAGCATGACTAGATGTCACATGATGCAGTTGTTTTGTTAATTGAATAACAACTTGTATTCTGAAAGAGTGGTAAGATAAAGAAAAACTGGTTAGAGAATAATGACTGCATATAACAACTGTTTTTGTGAATTTGTTTTGAAATCAGAGGTTTTTGTTTTGGTCTGAGGAATTGTCCCGAAGGGGCGCTTGAAACAGTCCGAGTCGGATCATCCCTTCATTCAACCAATCAGAAATAAGCTTTAATCATGTTTCCTCATAACTCATTGAATATTCAGTTTAGGGGCGTGAGACGTTAATTTGATTGGTCGGTCAGTGAGCAAAACAATGGAACACTTTGGCGCAGTACTTTCAGGGCAATTATTAGTAACCCGCGCTCGGCGTGCGCATTCTCATCTAACGATTAATTTGATTGGAACACATTTGGTACGCAGCTATCGCGATTATTCATGAAGTAATGAATTCTTTGTATTATCTTAGTCATGTTTTCTCAGTTGACATATATAATAATAATAATAATATATATAGTAATCTGTATTTTATAAAGCGCCTTATCCAAATTGCTCATTTGCTCAAAGCGCTGTAATTTTTGTTTGTTTTGCTGCTGGTGAATCATCAGAATCAGGTCGCATCAACTAGGGTGCAGCCAATTTCTAGCGCAAACCTATCCGCACTTAGATTGTAATATTCACCATTTTTCGATGCAGCTCCCCAAATACCATTGGGTCATGGAAGTTTTTGATAAACCGAAACAAGTGATCACTGATTTTGAAAGCAGGAGGAAACTGGAGAACCCGGAGAAAACCTATATATATAATTGCATAGTATGACTAGATGTCACATGCCTCAGTTGTTTTGAAACATAAGCCTTTATGTAAATTGATTAAGACCAAGTAAAAATATTCAGCACTTTCTCGTCCCCTTGTGCATCCTTTTTCAGGAATTCTGTAATGTTCTTTTTTTTCTTTATTTCTTACATATATTCAAAAGCTGACATCTTGGTTATAGATTTACTTTAGTCCAATGAGCATATTTTAAAATAGGTTTTGTGTTAACCAACACTCTAGAACTGTGAAATAAAAATATTTTACAAAGGCCTCGTCCTCTTCAAGTTACGCAAATTAGGCAATACCATGCTGGTAATAGCAATTTCACTTTGTTTATTAAGTAAAAAAGTGCCGTCATCCTCCTTTTTCCAAAAGTTAGGATGAGAAAGTACTTTTGATTACTTCCTTCCAAAAGGAAGAAGTTAAATGTTTAATAATTTCCTTCTCACACTTACAAAAAGTACATTTGCGACCATCCACCACAAACCCAGTGTAAAGTCACGAGGGCCTTTTCAGAGATATGGCTTAATAAACTCAAGAAAATTCAATAGAAAACAAAGGATTTTCAAGAGGATTTTTGATTATTTAAGTGTTCATTTACAAAACAGTAACTACATGCCATATATCATTTTTAAGCTTAAAACAAACAGGACTTCAAAACATCTTTCAGAAATGTCACATATCACACTTGTATTGGATTTTTGGATTTTTACCGATTCACAATAAACCATATAGTGGAAAGAAGCCATCTCATTTTCAAAATCAAGTTGAAATTGGAAACATTTGATCCGTTAAAAGAATAACATATTTGGTGCTATATTAACGTCGTGCGAAAAAATGAAGTGAATAGCATTTTCCATTTGCCTTTGGTGAACTTTTTACTGATACACTCGTTTCACATGTTTGTTCACAAGACACCAACATGAAGTTGATGCATCTCTCTTTCACCTGAAATTTGAAAACTTCAATGCATTTGTTAAAGGTAGATGTTCTGATTGCTGGCCTGATTTTCAACTTTATGTTTTCTATTTTACATGGAAGGTTATCCTTAAAATTGTCACATTCCAAAGTTTGAGTTGCATAACTCTAATGGTTCTAATTTTAGAAGCACTAGGTCACAATAAATTTGCCCATTGAGTAGCACACAAACTGGCTGGTGGTTAACCACCCTTGGCAGTAATTCACCACATTTTAGCCTATAATTTCTAAATGGAACATTTCTGGCCCCTAAGATTTTACAGACACAATGAGAAAAATATGGGGATTCTTCTGATATCAAAATATCTTGATGTGAAAAAAAAAATCATAGCTCCCGAAAAGGGATCGGAACTTACACCTTTAAATTTTGACATAATGGGAATGTAATACATCCTCTCTTGTTAAAGGGGCACTAAGAGATGTGTTGGAGGCTGCGCCCTCAATTATGATAAAAACTGTATGAACTTCCTATATGAACTTCCTATAAGGATTAAGAAAACTCAGCCCTCTTTGTACAAGAAAACGTTGATTCAAAAATGCTCGTAGAGCCGCAACGAGCATTTTACGTCCGACAGTATCCCCTGTAGTACGCGAGATACATAACGCAAACCATATTGGCATAGAGGGCGATTTTCAATAAATAGCGATGATATTTTTAAATCAAGTTTTGCTGTGTTTTTGTTAGTAGAAACAACAATGATGGCAATTTTTAATGTTCATCTTGAATTCTGAAGTAAATTTTAAAACATTTAAAATTTTCAACACCACTTAATGTCCCTTTAAAGTAAAATAATAAATTTACCTTACCAATGCTATGAATTGCTTAGTTAGGGATATTCAAAAGTGAAAATATATAGTGCAAAGACAAACAGAAAATGTGATCAACTTCTTTTTCGCACAAAGTAAATACCAAACTTCAAGTTGGTTTTGAAAACGAGAAGGCTTCTTCCTATAATTCAGGTTTTTTACTCACCCTGTATAGGAGAGCATTATAAAAAGCACAAAACCTCAGATTTTAAGAAAAATGAGTGTGTTGTTCTCCATGCATGTCAAATCAATGAGTGTGTCTTTAATTCATTGTGTTACCACATACACTAAACCAGAAATGTTCGAGTACATTTAAATGTGGCTAAATCGTAGCAGTGCATTGCAAAGTTACCCAATGTAGCTCCATAGTTTACATACATGAAATGTTCATGCCATGAATTAGGCCAGTATTGCTGATCCTTGAGATTTTATACTCCCAAACATTTCTGGATTTACACTATCCTTTTCCTGTGAGTGAACATATAGAAAGAAAAAGAAAATCATGTGTTTCAAGATTATGTGTCATATTAAAAGTAAAAGTGCAAACAAGTTTCAGTTTTATTATTAATCTTCAAACCAAATATAGAAGGTATAAATGCTACTTGGGCCTTATGACCTACCCTAAGGCTAAACAAAATGTTCAAAAATTAATTGTGGTATTGCAAAGTACCAAAAATACCAATCTCCATTTCCATTTATGTTTCATATTGTCATGGAAATACCTACTATTTCTCATCAAACCTGTAATATTTATTGTAAAAATTCACCTCTTTATAAAAAAAACCTCCCCACAACCCCCTTTTTCATAAAATGCAAGCCCCCACCCCCCAAGCGAGGCATTTGATAGACTACCAAATATTATTGCTGTTCTGTTTTTCCGGCCCTTCAGCATGTATAAAGTAAATCTGCCATACGGTTATGTAGGAAGTATCATTTTATACATCTTCAGGGGTAAGAGCACTTATACAAGGTTTTGATAGATGTGTTTTGACCCTTGAACATGTTTAGAGCAGACTGCTTACAGTTTATACATAGGAAGTATTACTTTATACATGCAGTAGGGCCGGATGTAGATACAAGATCTTGACAGAACGACAATGGTATATGTGACCTGTCACATCAAAACATTACCCTCAGGGTCTTCTATCCAATGTCTGATTTCAATATCATCAAAACATGCAAAAATCAAGCTTTAAATTGATACTTCATAATTGAAAGTTAGCCTTAAGAATCAGGAAATATGATGTCTAGAAGCTTAGAATTTCCTTTTAATTTCTTTATATTTTTAAAGACATTTTATTTCATATCTAGAAACTACAATGTTAGAAAAAAGTGTTTGAACACTTAGTAGGTGTAATGTAAAGTTCCCCCCTGATCAATGTTGAATCCCACAATTTGCCCACTATCAGCACAGGGCCTCGCAACATTGATCGGTGGGAAAGGGGAGGGATATGTGTAAGGGGATACTTCAGGCTACCAGAAACAAGTTTTGATTTTCATGTGACTTAAATAGCGTGCCTGTTATGGTCCAATAAGCATGGCAATTAGGGTCAGTGTTCGAACACCTTTTTTCTATGATTGTAGATATAGCTACACTTAGAGGTATGTTTTGATGTGATGGGTCACATATAACACCTGGAAGTCCTGGAACCGGCAGCTAATACCACAGGATTTAACCAGAGGAAATATCCTTGGAGTAGATTGCTTATAGGAAGTGCACACATGTTGTTTGACCTATATACTACTTTAGAAATCAAGCATTACTTAACACTTTCCACGCAGCTATTAGTTTTACCATATGAAAAAACAGATTTTTCAGAAACCTTTCTCAGTTTCTAAAGTCTATATCAAGGATTACTGAACCAATACTAGGAATGTTTGTACTTATGTCAATGCATTTCTCATGGTGATTCCAAATATGGTAATGAAATTCAATAATGTAGATATTTTTGAAACATTTTGTGACATTTTAGAATGTCGTCTGCTGACGCCTGCCGCGTCGAAAGTGTTAAACAAAATTGCCTGACCAAACCAAAAGGATAGTTTTTGTCTCGCCTGAACTTGTTAAGAAAGAGACTTAGTGGTCACTTTTTTGTCTGTCTGTCTGTCTGTCTGTCTGTCCGTCCGACTTGCGAGACAAGGAATCTAGAAATCCATAAGGCCTATATTGATGGGAATTGGTGAAGGGAAAGGGGGTGGTGTGTTCTTTTGCTGATTAAATTTTCAATGACCAGAAATCACGAAAAGTCACGAAAAACTGGCAAATTGTACCCCAAATTTACCGATAAAATACCTAAAACGGTAGCGTTGTATATCAGCCACCGGAGTACTTTTACACCTCATTTCCATACACGGTTTATATTACGTGAAACGACTCCCAGCGGCTGACATACAACCATTGCATGTTGGGTAACTATATCGTTACCGATTTTTGTATGTAAACACGGTCTCACGTATCTAGCACGTATTTAGCGTAGGTAGCAGAGTTTGGTAGCTGAGTCGGAAATTTGGTTCAGCTCTTCTGTCATCATCATCAGTTACGCATTTCGTCTTTGTTGACATGGCGCCCTCACTTATCAGTTAGTAAATGCCAGGTATATCTGTCACTGGCCAGTTCTGCTAGATTTTCTGCGTTTGTATAGTCAATATTTAGTTCTTGCAATTTTTTTGGATCATTCTTATCCACGTCTGTTTTGGTCTACCTTGTGGTCTTTTAACACTTCTTCCTATTTCTGCTAGGGACATCTTTGCTGGGGTTTTCTCTGGGAGTCTTAGGAGATGACCAAACCAGGTCATACGCCTAGTTCTTATTAAGTTGCTCCATCTGGTTTGACTCGTTCGTTGATATAACTCCTCATTAGTTACTTTGTCTTGCCAGCTTAATTTCATCATTCTACGTAATAACGATCTCTGGAACAGGTCGATTTTGTGTTCAGCTTTCTTGTCCATTGTCCATAGTTCACAATTATAAAGGAAGATGCTGGTTATGAATGAGTTAAACGTTCTTAGTTTTAAGTTCGTTGATGTTGTTCTTGAATTCATGATAAATTTCAGTTTATTGTATGCCATCATAGCCAATTGTTTCCTTCTGCAAATATCTTCATTTGTGTCCAATAAGCTGCCGAGATACTTGCATTTCTTCCATGACTCGTTTCCGTTTCTTTTTATTGTGTATTCTTCTGTTTTGGTTTGGTTAATTTTGAGATTGCGTTTGCTGAGCTTGTCTGGTATTTCCGCTTTGATTTGTTCAATTTTATGATTGCTGTTAGCGACCCAACTGATATCATCTGCGTATTGCTGGTCTATGAGGAAATACGGATCAGTCTTCCTGCAGTAGGTATGATCTTTTAGATGAGGTGGCAGGAGATCTTCGGCTTCCGATATATTAGGTTTGGCGTATGTATGATCTAGGTCTACGTGTTTTTCTTGCTCCAGAGCTTTGGCCAAGTATAGAGTGAAGAGGATCGGGCTGAGGCAATCCCCCTGAGGGACCCCTATATTAGTTGTGAAATAGTCTCCGGTAGTTTTTCCGCATCTGACTTTCAGTCTTACATCTTTCAGGAGAATTGTTGTCAGATGCAGCTCATCTGTGTTGAGAATGCTCTGGAGATCTTCATATAGGGTCTTGCGGATGACGCTATCAAATGCTTTGCTCATGTCAAGCATGATTATGTGAGTTTCGTAGCTCGAAGAAGTGATTGCTTTTTCAGCTAGAGTCTTGAATGTGAACACATTTTCTGTGGTTGATCTTCCAGCACGGTAGGCTGCTTGTGTAAGCGGAATGTTTTCATTCAGTCTGTCATCAATTCTTCTTAGTAGACACATTGCTAATATTTTCCTTAGTACAGAGAGTAAGATAATTGGTCGTAGATTTGATGGCGGACCTTGTTTTTTGCCCGGTTTGGGAAGTGGTACTAATATGCCATCTTTCATTTCTGAAGGAAATTGTCCTGTGCTGGCGATGTCATTAAGCAGTTCAGCTATAATTTCGTTTATTTCCGCTGGTCCATTTTTAAGAAGTTCACTATTAATTTCGTCACATCCTGGACTTTTGTTGTTTTTCAGCGTGCTGATTGCTCCTTTGACTTCTTCCGCCGTAAATGGTGTTGTCATTTCTTTTGGTTCTAAGTCTGGTATGTTTTCAGCTTTGTCTGATACAAAGAGTGTTTTGAAGAATTCCGTTATTAATTTGACTTTGTCTTCTTCACTGGTTGCAGTTTCATTTAGTTCATTGTGCACTATGAGATTTTTCTTGGGCTCTATGATTTTTAGAGCTTTGATTGCTTTGAACATTTTGGTTGAGTCATTTTTGCAGTTTTCAAGCTCTTCCAGTTTCTCATTAATTTTGCTTGTTTCATTTTCCTTAACGAGTTTGTGGATTTGTTTTAGTGTCTTGTTTCTTTCTTTCTTCAGTTTTCTTCTTTGTTCCTTGTTGTCAGATGCGTTGATTTCAAGTCTTAGTTTTTGTTGCTTTTCAGACATGTTCTTTATTCGTGGATCGTCTATTCGTTTATTGTTGTTTTTGTACCCTACCGCTTCTTCGGCAGCTTCTAGGCATGATTTCTTAATCTTGTTCCACTTGTCTTGAGGAGATTCTTCTTCGTCATCTTTACTTATTTCTTTAAGTTTGGTGGTTACTTTCCCTTGATACAGTTGTCTGAATTCTGGTTCTTTAAGTTTGTCGACGGCAAGTGTCTTCTTTGAAGGCTTTTTATTGATTTTGTGAAATTCAAAATTCAACTCTTCTGTGTTGGAATATAACCAATCTTACACATTAGTTTTACCGCTGGCATCGTGGTCGAGCGGTTAAGTCGTTGGACTTGAAATCATAGAAGCAATTGCGGCCGCGAGAGTTCAAGTCCGCCCATTACCGTCAAATTTTCTTGTTTTCCTATAAAATTTGTCATAAATTACAAGATTTTTTTTTCTCAACGTAATTTATCAAGGAACTTCAATTTTTCTTGTTTTCCAATAAAAAAAATACATACAAAAATAAATTAATTAAAAAAAAAAAAATAAATAAATAAATAAATAAAAAAAAAAAAAAAAAAAAAAATTAACCAAACAAACAAACAAACAAACAAACAAACAAACAAACAAATATAAAATTAAATTAAATTAAATTAAATTAAATAAAAAATAAATAAAAAATAATTAAATTAAATTTTAAATTAAATTAAATTAAATTAAATTAAATTAAATTAAATCAATTAAATAAAATTAAGTAAGTAAAATAAAATAAAATGTAATATAATATAATATAATATAATATAATATAATATAATATAATATAATATAATATAATATAAAATATAATATAAAATAAAATAAAATAAAATAAAATAAAATTAAATTAAATTAAATTAAATTAAATTAAATTAAATTAAATTAAATTAAATTAAATTAAATTAAATATTGAATTGAATTGAATTGAATTGAATTGAATTGAATTGAATTGAATTGAATTGAATTGAATTAAATATTAATTTAATTTAATTTAATTTAATTTAATTTAATTTAATTTAATTTAATTTAATTTTTATTTTATTTTATTTTATTTTATTTTATTTTATTTTATTTTATTTTATTTTATTTTATTTTATTTTATTTTATTTTATTTTATTTTATTTTAAATAGATCGCACAAAAAGGCGGTCCCGTAAGCAAGCGAGACTAGTGGTTCGAGAACCGCCTTGTTTGTTTGTGTTAGCTAAAGTGACGAAAATAAAACCTGTCTATAAAATCATGGTTTTAGTGTGAAACCTGACAGTTCATATCTTTACTTTAAATTCACTCTAAAACCATGATTTTGAGGTAATTAGGAATCGTATCGCTCTGTAACTTATGATTTATGATCAGAAATATAAATCTGCAAGAAAATTTGTTTTGAGGATTGAGGTCATCTCGCTATTTCTAAAGCTGACTACAAAATATTTGAGAAACAGCATATATAAAAAAGACAAAGGGCCTGCACAACAGTCACCAGCAGAGGAAGAAAGCAAAATATAAGCGTTGCAAACAAATCAGCATTAGTTTTTATTCACAATTTTTTTTCAACCAATCACAATTACTTAATATGAAGTTCAAATTACTTACTTATTGCTATTACAGGTTGATCAGTTCCAAATTGACAAGGTTCCTTGCAGCAGCGAATTAATACATTACCACTACAGACGGGAATAGGCCCACATGACAATAAAAATCCTGCAACATGACGCATGACGTAATGCAAACATCGTGTGTGTATGCTTGAATTACTTTGCGTGCGGAGAGATAACAATCTCATATTTCTCGCCAATTTGGAACTGATTAAACCATAGTTTGATTAAACAAAACAAGTTATCTTTGTGACGAAACACCTCTAAATGCTAATATAATCTTTTGTTACTATATACATGTAGTACTAAATTAAAGTCAAATGGACGAGTTGCTACTTATAAACATTGGATTTATTATGGTATTGGCACTTTCCATGCATCTATTATTTTTACCATTATAAAACAGATTTTTCAGAAACCTTTTCCAACTTTCAATGTCTATCTCAAGAAGAGTTACTGAACCAATACTAGGCATGTTTGGGATTATTTTAATACATTTCTCATGGTGATTCTAAATATGTTAATGAAATTTAATAATTTTGACATTTTTGTGAGATTTTGGAACTGTCTTTTGCAGACACCTGCTGTGTGGAAAGTATTAAACAAACTTATAAATCTGTATGTGATCTGTTAAGTTTGGTGAAAAAGAAAAGTATGTGATGTGAATGAGAGACCATATTGTCCAAAATAAGGCCAAGAAAAAACAAATCTGTGTCACATACCCTCACACATAAGTATGGGGAGTCACTTTGGCCGCATAACCCTAGCTATGCGATGAGCCCAATTTATTTTTAGTAATCAGAATTTTTAAAAAACAAATTGGCTGCAAAAGGGCAAAAAAAGAAAGACAAAATGTGGGGAAAAAACACGCAAAAAAAAGAGTTTCCGCATTTAGAATAGTTATTTTTTCTTTAAAAAAACCATGAACCCTGTCCCCCGCATACATGTAGCATATAGATATTTTTCCAAATGTGTGTGAGACAGACCTTTTTGCCTAAGTAAATAATAACTTCTTACAGTTACAAAAAAAAGCATGGTTTCATCACAAAGGGCCATATACTTGTATATACTTGTTGCCTTACTAAACGCAAGTTTCTCTTTTATTATAGACAGTACATTTTAACAAAACACATTTTTATGAAGACGATGAATGTCATCCCCAGAAAGGTCGTTGAAGCATGCCATTGTATGGAGTCACCATTCAATAATCAGCAATTCAAACGAGTTATTATTATTATTATTTATTATTTAATCTTTTTTTATTGAGGGTAAACAGCTTCAGTGTCAAGCACTGCTTTCCAAGTAGGCCCTCATTTCACAGAGAAAATTACTTAATTATTTACAATATATATCCATGGAATATAACAACTATTTATATAAATATATATACAAAACTATCAGATAAATTCAGCAAGGAAATGCAGAATTGTGATATACTTTAGAACACAATATTTAAATTCCATGGATCTTTGTTTTAAATTGTTGCACTGACATATTCTCAAGCTCGGTCCTGATTGTTGATAGCACGTTGTTCTATAGGCATATGCTGCCCTAACATGAAACGTTTGCATACCGGAGTTAGACTTAAATTTCGGTACAACCAAAGTATTACTCGTGTGATTTCTTGTTACATGATATTGGTTATTATGAACAAATTCAAACTGCATCGATAAGTATGATGGACTTACATTTCTTAAACATTTATATACAATTAGTAAAAGGTGATTATGCTACTTAACGCTTTCCATGCGGCAGGCGGCTGCAGACGACATTCCAAAATTTCACAAATTGTTTCAAAATTTTTAAAATTATTGAATTTCATTATCATATTTGGAATCACCATGAGAAATTCATTGAAATAAGTACAAACATGCCTACTATTGGTTCTGTAATCCTTGAGGTAGACCTTGAAAGTTGGGAAAAGCTTTCTGAAAAATCTGTTTTGAATATGGTAAAACCAATAGCCGCGTGGAAAGTGTTAAGGAATGTATCAAATGTATGTTTGTTATTGTTCAACTCGAATGCACCCAACATTATATAGTACATGGTGTTATTAAAGGAAAATGATGTAAATGTTTAGTTAGACATGTTAAACTACCCCAAAACCCATGTGTAAAGTTCGACGCTTTTCAGCGAGTTAGACCTGTGTTTAAGTTTAACACGTTTTTGGGATTAGTTAAACGATGTGTTTAAAGTCAAGTTAAATGCATGTTCAGCTTAAAACTGCATGTAAATATGTACAATAGCTGATTTATAAATATTTACAGAAATATATATAACATAAATAACATATTCTTCATCAGTCATTTAAAATAAATCTCTATGACAAAAAGGAAAAATAATAATATTGTCGTGTTCAGCTTAAAACTGCATGTAAATATGTACAATAGCTGATTTACAAATATTTACAGAAATATATAACATAAATAACATTCTTCATCAGTCATTTAAAAATAAATCTCTATGACAAAAAAGAAAAATAATAATATTGTCGGGTTCAGCTTAAAACTGCATGTAAATATGTACAATAGCTGATTTACAAATATTTACAGAAATGATAACATAAATAACATATTCTTCATCAGTCATTTAAAAATAAATCTCTATGACAAAAAGGAAAAATAATAATATTGTGCCTTTAGTTTGGGTGACCCGATTTATGCCAAATGTATTCATTTGCATGGAGTTTCTATTTCTATTCTGCATGAATGCGCTTCGTAAACACTGTTTAAATCTAAAATGTGACGCGATCAAGCAGAATGAGTCGTAGGTTGGGAATATTGATTTTGAGTTAAAGAAGAGACATCATGTTTTACTTTGTTTTCTCAGTTGGTAAACTGTTTGTAACTTAAAAACTAGAAGTTTGATTTTAGTGGGGGTTTGGACCATACTGTAGCATTTTTCACCTGCTTGTAAATGATGGACAAATATCAAATTTCAAAACTGCCGACATGTGACTCATTTCGCATGATCACGTCACAAATTGGAGCTAAATTACTATATTGGGGTTCTAAAGGTAGAAACAAAAATTTACATCAGATTTTCTCACAGACAAGTACTTCAGTATTAAGGTTACACCGCATTTGGCTATAATTCACAATTTTGGATGAAGAATTGTAACCCTAACACATTTGGGGGGGGGGGGGGGGGGGGGGGGGTTGTAGCAATAATAGCTAACAGGGGGAAACATGGGACAAATAAAGACATAACAAATGATGTGTGCCGCTCCCGGGACTCAAACCCGGGCCGCCAAAGTCCATGTGATTTACCTTTCTTATTTCCCATTGTAAATGACCGTAAAAATTCCCGAAAATCTGTACAAAATTCAAATAAATCTGTAAACATTTATACCAATTTTCGACAAGCAAATTTCTTTTTTTTGTGTCAGTATTCATTTGCATGAGCACACATTCGTCAACGATTTCTAACAAAATGGGTCGGTCCGCCCCGTACAACAGGGTTTCTTTTTTTTCGTCGCCTTATATAGGTAGTCATCAAACATCTGTAAACTGATTTGACTTTTGAGCTCAAGGATGTAGTACACTTCCTAACTTCCTAAGGTAAATACTGGTTGTCCAGATGTTTAGACAATTGCATATATAATACAGGGCTGCTTATTATAGTCACTGTTTTAATACTATGGACATAATTCAAGTTATTTCACGCGAGCGGGTTTTGTTGCTGTTTGCGAAGCTGCATTCAGATCATAAATGCACTAACAACTATGCATGCATGCGCGTCATGATTGACCAATCAGGATGCACGATCATTTTTGAAAATCGCTTGGTACGCTCTTCCGAGTTTGTGCACATACGCACATACGCACTAATACTTGCGGTTACTAGCCTGAAATCAAGAAATAATACAGGATTTTGTGGAAAGGTCTTTCACCTTATTCCTGCCACAGGCAAGGCTCAAGATAACAGGGTTTTTTACCGGGAGCTATATTTTTCAAAAGTAGCGCCCGGATCAGGGGGATTTTAATGAGAACCAGGAGCTACTTTTAGTATACCGGGAGCTAAATCAAATAAGCTTAAGCGAAATTCAATGTTTTGGGCAAGCTTCCCGGGCGCTGGTTTGGACAAAATATCAGCGCTCGGTTGTTTATTTTTCAGCATTAACGGGCGCTTTGGCAGAAGAAGTAAAAATCGCCCGCTTATCTTGAGCCTTGGCCACAGGTGGATGGATCATATTAAAACATTACACCTTACATTTTATTTACTCACTCTGTATACTGTAAAACACTATCATCTAAAACTGTTGCTTTTTAACAGGCATTTAATTTCACGAATCTGGACATTTTACTGTTACTTTCAATGCAAAACTGTCAGTATCGCTGGTATTTAATTTCGCGAATCCACATCCCTCAAGAAATTCACGAAATTATATCCCTTGCGAAATTAAGTGGTTTTACAGTATTAATCCACTATGATTACATATGTTTTATATCAAAATTTTGCTCATCAAGATGCTAAATCCAACAACAAACTCGTATACCCTACCTAACATAACATAACATACCGTAACATTACAATGAGCATCAATATTAAAGTACCACAGCACTTAATTAAAGGACCCTACCTAACATGACATAACATACCGTAACATTACAATGAGCATCAATATTAAAGTACCACAGCACTTAATTAAAGGACCCTACCTAACATGACATAACATACCGTAACATTACAATGAGCATCAATATTAAAGTACCACAGCACTTAATTAAAGGACCCTACCAAACATGACATAACATACCGTAACATTACAATGAGCATCAATATTAAAGTACCACAGCACTTAATTAAAGGACCCTACCTAACATGACATAACATACCGTAACATTACAATGAGCATCAATATTAAAGTACCACAGCACTTAATTAAAGGACCCTACCTAACATGACATAACATACCGTAACATTACAATGAGCATCAATATTAAAGTACCAGCACTTAATTAAAGGACCCTACCTAACATGACATAACATACCGTAACATTACAATGAGCATCAATATTAAAGTACCACAGCACTTAATTAAAGGACCCTACCTAACATGACATAACATACCGTAACATTACAATGAGCATCAATATTAAAGTACCACAGCACTTAATTAAAGGACCCTACCTAACATGACATAACATACCGTAACATTACAATGAGCATCAATATTAAAGTACCACAGCACTTAATTAAAGGACCCTACCTAACATGACATAACATACCGTAACATTACAATGAGCATCAATATTAAAGTACCACAGCACTTAATTAAAGGACCCTACCTAACATGACATAACATACCGTAACATTACAATGAGCATCAATATTAAAGTACCACAGCACTTAATTAAAGGACCCTACCTAACATGACATAACATACCGTAACATTACAATGAGCATCAATATTAAAGTACCACAGCACTTAATTAAAGGACCCTACCTAACATGACATAACATACCGTAACATTACAATGAGCATCAATATTAAAGTACCACAGCACTTAATTAAAGGACCCTACCTAACATGACATAACATACCGTAACATTACAATGAGCATCAATATTAAAGTACCACAGCACTTAATTAAAGGACCCTACCTAACATGACATAACATACCGTAACATTACAATGAGCATCAATATTAAAGTACCACAGCACTTAATTAAAGGATCCTACCTAACATGACATAACATACCGTAACATTACAATGAGCATCAATATTAAAGTACCACAGCACTTAATTAAAGGACCCTACCTAACATGACATAACATACCGTAACATTACAATGAGCATCAATATTAAAGTACCACAGCACTTAATTAAAGGACCCTACCAAACATGACATAACATACCGTAACATTACAATGAGCATCAATATTAAAGTACCACAGCACTTAATTAAAGGATCCTACCTAACATGACATAACATACCGTAACATTACAATGAGCATCAATATTAAAGTACCACAGCACTTAATTAAAGGATCCTACCTAACATGACATAACATACCGTAACATTACAATGAGCATCAATATTAAAGTACCACAGCACTTAATTACAGGTAGATGTTCTGATTGTTGCCCCATTTTCAACTTGATGTTTTGTATTTTACATGAAAGGTCATCCTTAAAATTGTCGCATTCCAAAGTTTGAGTTGCATAATTCCAATAAGTACAAGGTCACAAGAAATTTGCCCATTGAGTAGTACACAAACTGGTGGGTGGTTAACCACCTTTGGCAGTAATTCACCACATTTAAGCATATAATTTCTAAATGGAATATTTCTGGCCCCTAAGATTTTACAGACATAATGAGAGAAATATGGGGTTTCTTCTGATATCAAAATATCTTGATGTGAAAAAAAAATCATAGCCACAAAAAGTGATCGGAACATATACTGAATTTAGTTTTATACTGAATTCAGGTTTTTTCCTGGTCCAAATTTCTGTATGTGATGAAGAATTTCCCCAAGTGTTCAACTTGTTGACATCTTCTTTTGAAGAGGAGGGGTTTCAATTTTTGCTTGTGACATTTCTCTGTTTCTGTTGATCCGAAGGCTGGAGTCATTTGACTGAGACATACTAAAACTAGATCCGCCCGAGACTAGAGATGAAGAACGTTCCATTTTCAGATAGGTGGCGATTCCGAATGCCTCGCAGAATGCGACTTTGTAGAATCGGCTGCTCAGTCCATAGATAAATGGATTGATGGCTGAGTTGATCAGCAGAAGTCCATTATTAATCGCAAAAAGAGTGGCGTAATGATCTTGTAGGGTGTTGTTGACAACGCGAATCACTTTGTCAATGCTTATAACACGGGCTGGAAACTGACATAGGAAAAACGCAACACCGTTTATGATCAAAAGACGTGCGACCTCGTTGCGTACTTTTTTGTTACGCGATTCACGGCGTGCTCTAGTGCTCTGGTTGTTCCAGGTTAGCGCTGGTGTTTGGCTGAGTGTACGTATAAGCTTGTAGTATATTATGCTGCTGATAACTAGGGCTGACATAAATACGATGGTTTGGATGATTTCCGCAATGATTGCCCAGCCATTGTTGACTAGATAACAGCTGTGTTTTGTCATCGGCAAGTGTAGGAATTCCTCCGTGTCTGGCCACAGCATGCACTTATGTTGTAGCAGCCCAAAACGTGGCGTAGTCAGAGCTGCTAGTATGAAAGACATACCCCAACACACTGCGATAAGCTTAGCGGTACGCACTTTACCCTTGATGAGTCGGTGTTTGATCGGCATACAGATTACGAAGAAACGCTCCACAGAAACCAAGGTGACGAGGAGGATAGAGGAGTAGTAACTGAGGAAGATGGGGTAAAAGATGCCCCAGCAACCAGCACTGGTTTTGTAAGGAGTATGGTGACGTATCGGGGAGTATAGGTACATGTGCAGGTACGTTCCCATGGTGAACAACATAAACACAATGTCAGCGATGCTGAGATTAACCAGGTAGAAATTTGTTACGATCTGCATGCGAGGAACGCGTGCGACGGTGAATAGAAACGCACAATTTGCGAGGATCCCTATGGTGCAGATGATCGGTACAATGATGGTGATGATTAGCCTGTCGGTTTCGCTCCATTGTAGAAGGGTCAAGTTATAGTTAGCATACATTGCATCGGTGAAATTCCATGTCACTGCGCAGTCTTCTTCAGGGACAGTCATTGTTGTCTCTGACAATAGAATTACGTACCTGTGGTTACAACAAGATCATTAGGATAAATATAATTTGCAATTTGTTATCTTTTAACCCGGGGGAGGGGGTCACTTAGTGGATATAATAATAATAAAATAAGAAAAGGGCATTTATAATGCGCCTCACATTGTGAACACAACCCCGAGGCGCATAACATACATGTATGAAAAAATATAAGAACATTACATCATAGATTACACACCAGAAATAACTTAAAGTACAAATACAACAACATCACTTATAATAATAGTACAAACACAGTCACAGGGAAGTGCCGCCAAATAGAGTCCCATTTTCACCAGTCTGGTAAATGAATAGATATTTTTGGTAAATTTATTGGCCTATTATCCTTAAATTTAGCAAAATCTGTCAAATATATAGGAAAATGACGGGTCTCTGGTAAACATATGGGTCCATTTTCCTTCTAATATTGGTAAATGTTTGGGTCAATTTTCATTTTGCAGGCAGCACGTTCTACCAAAAAAGTATTTGAGTGACCCCCTGGGGCTTTTAAACATTTTGAATATATTTATTACAAGTTTGGTTTTAGCCGTACAGGATGCCCCATAAACAATTACAACCAACCTTTCAGTGATAGTTACTTCAAAAATATGTTTTCAATGTAATGAAATTCATAGTTTCTTGAAGCACATTTATTTTGCTACATTTTGGTAAAAATCATGCTTGATTCCGTTGAGTAGTATGATGAAGATATGAGTGATTATGTAACACTAGTCATAAGACTAAAAAAAAAAATCTACTCTGTATTTTCTTTTTTTTGGGGGGGAGGGGGGGGGGGGGGGGAGGAGGGCGGGGGGGGGGGGGGGGGGGATCTGTAGAAATTATTGAGAGTTTTAAACCTTAAATCGCACTTGTTGACATCTTCTTTTGAAGAGGAGGGGTTTCAATCTTTGCTTGTGACATTTCTCTGTTTCTGTTGATCCGAAGGCTGGAGTCATTTGAATGAGACATACTAAAACTAGATCCGCCTGAGACTAGTGATGAGGAACGTTCCATTTTCAGATAGGTGGCGATTCCGAATGCCTCGCAGAATGCGACTTTGTAGAATCGGCTGCTCAGTCCATAGATAAATGGATTGATGGCGGAGTTGATCAGCAGCAGTCCATTAGCAATCGCAAAAAGAGTGGCGTAATGATCTTGTAGGGTGTTGTTGACAACGCGAACCACTTTGTCAATGCTTATAACACGGGCTGGAAACTGACATAGGAAAAACGCAACACCGTTTATGATCAAAAGACGTGCGACCTCGTTGCGTACTTTATTGTTGCGTGATTCACGGCGCCCTCTAGAGCTTCGGCTGTTCCAGGTTAGTGCTGGTGTTTGGCTGAGTGTACGTATAAGCTTGTAGTATGTTATGCAGCTAATGACGAGAGCTAACATAAATACAATGGTTTGGATTATTTCTGCAACGATGGCCCAGCCGTTGTTGACTAGATAACAGCTGCTTTTTGTCATCGGCAAGTGTATGAATTCCTCCGTGTCTGGCCACAGCATACACTTCTGTTGTAGCAACCCAAAACGTGGCGTAGTAAAAGCTGCTAGTATGAAAGACATACCCCAACACACTGCGATAAGCTTAGCGGTACGCACTTTACCCTTGATGAGTCGGTGTTTGATCGGCATACAGATTACAAAAAAACGCTCCACGGAAACCAAGGTAACGAGTAGGATAGAGGAGTAGTAACTAAGAAAGATGGGGTAGACAATGCCCCAGCAACCAGCACTGGTTTTGTAAGGAATATGGTGACGTATTGAGGAGTTTAGGTACATGTGCAGGTACGTTCCCATGGTGAACAACATAAACACAATGTCGGCGATGCTGAGATTCACGAGGTAGAAATTTGTTACGATCTGCATGCGAGGAACGCGTGCGACGGTGAATAGAAACGCACAATTTGCGAGGATCCCTATGGTGCAGATGATAGGTACGATGATGGTGATGATTAGTCTGTCGGTTCCGCTCCATTGTAGAACGGTTAAGTTATTGTTTGCGTCCATTACGTCTGTGAAATTCCATGTTACTGCGCAGTCTTCTTCAGAGAGAGCCATTGTTGTCTCTGACACTATTATCTGTGGTTACAACAAGATCATTAGGATAAATATAATTTGCAATTTGTTACCTTTTAACCCGGGGGAGGGGGTCACTTAGTGGATATAATAATAATAAAATAATAAAAGGGCATTTATAATGCGCCTCACATTGTGAACACAACCCCGAGGCGCATAACATACATGTATGAAAAAATATAAGAACATTACATCATAGATTACACATCAGAAATAACTTAAAGTACAAATACAACAACAACAACTTATAATAATAGTACAAACACAGTCACAGGGAAGTGCCGCCAAATAGAGTCCCATTTTCACCAGTCTGGTAAATGAATAGCTATTTTTGGTAAATTTATTGGTCTATTATCCTTAAATTTAGCAAAATCTGTCAAATATATAGGAAAATGACGGGTCTCTGGTAAACATATGGGTCCATTTTCCTTCGAATATTGGTAAATGTTTGGGTCAATCTTCATTTTGCAGGCAGCACGTCCTACCAAAAAAGTATTTGAGTGACCCCCTGGGGCTTTTAAACATTTTGAATATATTTATTACAAGTTTGGTTTTAGCCGTACAGGATGCCCCATAAACAATTACAACCAATCTTTCAGTGATAGTAACTTCAAAAATATGTTTCCAATGTAATGAAATTCATATAGTTTCATGAAGCGCATTTATTTTCCTACATTTTGGTGAAAATCGTGTTTGATTCCATTGAGTACGTAGATTTGATGATATGAGTTATTATGTAAAACTAGTCATAAGACTAAAAAATAATCTCCCCTCTGTATTTTCTTTTTTTTTTGGCAGGGGGGGGGGGGGGAATCTGTAGAAATTATTGAGAGTTTTAAACCTTATATCGCACTGGTTGACATCTTCTTTTGAAGAGGAGGGGTTTCAATCTTTGTTTGTGACATTTCTCTGTTTCTGTTGATCCGAAGGCTGGAGTCATTTGACTGAGACATACTAAAACTAGATCCGCCCGAGACTAGAGATGAGGAACGTTCCATTTTCAGATAGGTGGCGATTCCGAATGCCTCGCAGAATGCGACTTTGTAGAATCGGCTGCTCAGTCCATAGATAAATGGATTGATGGCTGAGTTGATCAGCAGAAGTCCATTAGCAATCGCAAAAAGAGTGGCGTAATGATCTTGTAGGGTGTGGTTGACAACGCGAATCACCTTGTCAATGCTTATAACGCGGGCTGGGAACTGACATAGGAAAAACGCAACACCGTTTATGATCAAAAGACGTGCGACATCGTTGCGTACTTTATTGTTGCGTGATTCACGGCGCCCTCTAGAGCTTCGGCTGTTCCAGGTTATCGCTGGTGTTTGGCTGAGTGTACGTATAAGCTTATAGTATGTTATACTGCTGATAACTAGGGCTAACATAAATAAGATGGTTTGGATGATTTCTGCAACGATGGCCCAGCCGTTGTTGACTAGATAACAGCTGCTTTTTGTCATCGGCAAATGTAGGAATTCCTCCGTGTCTGGCCAAAGCATGCACTTACGTTGTAGCAACCCAAAACGCGGCGTAGTAAAAGCTGCTAGTATGAAAGACATACCCCAACACACTGCGATAAGCTTAGCGGTACGCACTTTACCCTTGATGAGTCGGTGTTTGATCGGCATACAGATTACGAAGAAACGCTCCACGGAAACCAAGGTAACGAGTAGGATAGAGGAGTAGTAACTAAGGAAGATGGGGTAGACAATGCCCCAGCAACCAGCGCTGGTTTTGTATGGAGTATGGTGACGTATCGGGGAGTATAGGTACATGTGCAGGTACGTTCCCATGGTGAACAACATAAACACAATGTCAGCGATGCTGAGATTAACCAGGTAGAAATTTGTTACGATCTGCATGCGACGAACTCGTGCGACAGTGAATAGAAACGCAAAGTTTGCCAGGATCCCTACTGTGCAGATGATCGGTACGATGACTGTGATGATTAGTCTGTCGGTTCCGCTCCATTGTAGAACGGTTAAGTTATCATATGCGTCCATTACGTCGGTGAAATTCCATGTCACTACGCAGTCTTCTTCAGGGATAGCCATTGTGTCTGGCACAACAATTACCTGTAGTTACAACAAGATCATTTAAAGGCATATTATGTGACCTTTTCCAAGTAGCGCCCTCTATCATTGATTTTTACTATGAAAGCAGATTTTCTTGCAGATTTGCATTTTTGATTATAAATCATAAAGATCTTCTAAGTTATAGATTGATACGATTCCTAATTACTTCAAAATCATGGTGTTTGATGCAGTGGATAAGCCCCCCGGAAACAGGATGGGGTTTGATGCAGTGGTTATGCCCCCCGGAAACAGGGATGGGGTTTGATGCAGTGGATATGCCCCCCCCCCCCACCCCCCCCCCCCCCCCCCCCACCGGAAACAGGATGGGGTTTGATGCAGTGGATATGCCCCCTGGAAACAGGGGTGGGGTTTGATGCAGTGGATATGCCCCCGGAAACAGGGGTGGGGTTTGATGCAGTAGATAAGCCCCCTCCCCCTGTAAACAGGGGTGGTGTTTGATGCAGTGGATATGTCCCACCTACATTTTCATGTAGGGACATCCCCAAGAAAATTCTAGTGCGAATTAGTTACAATGTTTCATCAATTTAAGTTGATTAAGCTCATAGATGTCTTTAGGAACATTTCTGAACCATTTGTTCAAAAATTTGAAAATGTTTGAGTGCTTCGTGCACACATTCTTAAACATGTTTCCAAATATAAAAGATTTGGGCTCGTCCCCCTATATTATTTTGCACTCGCTGTCACTGATAACAAACACTTAGGTAGCTAACTCGGCTCCTACACCACTACAGAAAAACTGCTGTAATACCAAATCAATTATATCTATACTCTTTATACTGAGACCACAGTCAAGATAAGTTTTTCCTCTACCTATTTCAGGACTTTCTTTATTCCCTAAATTTTCACCTTCTGGAATTTCTCTAGACTAAAGGGAAAGTGCTATGGCCATGAAACTTTGGGAATAAATTTATAAGCATATTACCTAAATTATCTCGTGGGTTTTTGCAAATACAGTGTTTACTTTTTGAAAATAATATTTTTTTCAAATTGATTTTATTGAAATTTTCTGTACAAAAGGCTGTACCAAAGTCTAGAAACACATAAAGGGGCATTGAAAGATGTATCGTCATACTAAATGAGCAAATTACATAAAGATAATCATCAACATAGCCCACTTTTATACTTAATATTAATAATTATTTTTGTTAGCTTTGTTGAACTTTTTGGGTCAAAAAAGTAATTTTTGTGATTTTCTCAAAAATTCAACATTTTTTGTCAAAATTGATGCCAAATTTGGATTCTCTGATCCATTTTCTTTACAAAAATGTATACTTTTGTATACATTTGAGTCATGATTCAATAATTACAGCACTCACAAAAAACCATGATTTTGAAGTAATTAAGAATTGTATCGCCCTGTAACTTGGAATGTATACGATTTATGATCAGAAATATAAATCTGCAAGAAAATCTGCTTTCAATTTTTTTTCGATGTTGAGGGCGTTCCCTGGAAAGATCCCATAATTAGAGAATAATATATAGTTCTTAGCTGTTTTACTATAGACGATGGTCTCATAATGTATAGGCTGTACCATATTTGGAGTCGTGTATGGTCGTCGCAGGCGGCCATTATTCTCATTCTTATATAGTTTATTGGTTATTTTGATCTTTTATCATAAAATAACGCAGTTTGTTAGATTTATTTTAATCAAACAACAACAAATGTCCCCCTTTTTAAAATCGGCGAATCCATCGAGTTGTTTACCAACTTCCTGCTTTGAATTAATCGCATTCTTTTGCACACACGCAACTGTCATCATTGCGTTATACGCACAACGCATACGCCAGCGACTTTGTGTAGGGCACGCTAACGCGATGACGCGTTGATCATACGCGCTAAAGGTATAATTTTTCGAATGAATTAAACCCCGCCCCAAACCATAGACCATGGTCTCATAATGTATGGGCGTGGTCGGCTAAAAATCAGCCAAAACCAATCAAAATTGCCTGCTGACATCCAAAACCACACCACTATATAAGAATATATCTTTAAAGAAGAGAAACAAATATTTACAAAACTATGCGTTTTCTGAAAATTTGACAATATTTGGGAATTCGGCAATGCCTCCTGTATAAGTCAATGAGTTTTCAAATAACGAAAAATTCTTTAAATCAAAAACGGCTTTTTGGAAAAAATCCAAACTTGGCATAATTATCAGGTTTTCTTATCAATATACTCATCCTCTACTTTTTTGAAGCAAATCATTGCCGGTCACAGTAGCCGAGTTAGCGACCTTAAAAATCAATATCTTTTCAAACCAACTTTTTAAGCATGAAATTCTTCTGAAAAAATTAGTATTTCAAAAACATGTGTGTCAAACCAAACCAACAGTTGAAATAAAACAGCTCTTGGATGATATCATTTTTGTGTGAAAAAATCCATCTTGTGCAATGACCACCTATTAAAAAATGGAATAGTCCATCACTTAAACAGTTAAATTAGATTTAATTAGTAATGAACTTACCTTGGCTTTGTCTCAAGGTTGAAAATCTTATCGCAATGTGATGACGATTTGTTACTCAAACTCAGGACACCTCCATATAGATCACAAGCTTGTTATGTCGTCCTGATACTGGTAGAAGTTTCGTTGTTTAGAAAAGGTGTTGCCATAAGGCCTAAAAAAAAAGAAGGTTTGATTGGCGTAACCCGACCGACCTTATTTTTACCGCCGACCCTAAACATTTTTTAAAATTTGAATTTTTTTTTAAATTTTTAAAATTTTTAAATTGTTTTTATTTTATTTTTAATTTCTTTCTTTTTTTCTTTTTTTTTGTGTGAGAAAAACAAAAAAACCCAGTGAAAATGTGTATTTGTGCCAATTGATTATGTCTGTATGGTATATGTGTGCTGGTATATAAAATTTCATAGATAAAAAAAAAATTCTGACCTACCTACCCTATTTTTTTTCTATGTCATGCCAATCAAACCTCTTTTTTTTTTAGGCCTAAGTGTGTCCCAATTAGCCCAAATCATAACGTTGTATAAATGACAAGCCTTATAAAAGCATAGGTTTTGTTTAGTGTTGCCATACTTGTCTCAAGGAGTATTGCAAACCAATGTTTCATAATATAGCCCAAAGTTATGAGGCCACATGTATCACAAGCCTATATTATACATGTATCACTAGAAAAAGTGTCAGTATTTAGAGAAATCAGAAGTTTGTCACATTTAAGCCAATGAAGCACAAATTATAATGTGACATGTGACGTGATCAAACAAGATGAGGCGAAAGTCTGTGATATTGATTTTGATATAACCAAACAAAGGAAAGAATTTGTTTTGCTTTCTACTGTTTTGAAAACCGTGGTGTTCTCTCTTCATATTCAGAGGGGTAACGCATTATCGGTCCAGGATCTTATAATACCCCCTATTTGACGGTGCTTCGCGGACATTTCGCTAATTTGACCCCCTTTTTTGAACAAAAGCGTGAACATTTTGTCTGAAAATACCTCCCTTTTGTCACCATTTCAAGGACACTTTCTAAATAGTCCCCCTTTTTGCGCAAGAATGAGGACACATCTGGTTAAAAATACCCCTTTTTCCTATACCCAGGACAACTTGATACGACACAATACTCATTCTAATTTTTTTGAAATCGCGGAGATAGCTTCCAAAATGACCCCTTTTTTTTAAATCGCTGAGATGGTACGGAAAACCCCCCTTTTCCAGGATTTTTTGGAACGATCATGCATACCGGAAGCAGGGAGCTTATATAATGGGAGAGGAAATTTGAATCACAAAATTAAAGCCTCCCATATATGGGAATGGGCGTGTACCATATCTGTAAATACGCACGATGTAACTTTTAAAATGATTTTAGCAAAATTTAGACACGTGATGTAACTCTTAATAACTCATTAGCATAATTTAGACGCATGATGTAACTCTTGGAATGGGAGCGCCATCACGCTAGAGGCTTCAATATCGGCAATGGGAAACTGTATACAGTGGCACCGGCCTGCTCAAAGTCAATGTTGACTGAAACCACCGGGTTTGAAAACCTTTTAATCCTTAAATCAGAGAATAATTTCATCAGGAATCCAAGGAAAATTAATAATAAAATTTCATAGAAAAATTCCAAATTTGAACTTACTGTTCCAGACAGTTTCGACGTCCGTTCGGATGTCTTTATCAATGGTGTATGACCGCTGATCCAGTGTTACCAGAAGATGTTGATTTTCTGGTGACGTCACATGATGATTTTGATGACGTAATCCGGATCAATGGGTCGTACAGGTGACTAAGTTGGTAGGCCCCCTCGTCGCCATTCATTTGGTGCTATTTCATGTCATTATTGGCTTTTCGACGGAGCCAAATGGTTTCTCTGATCCATCTGGTATTTCTGGCATCGTCCCTCGCGAGAATGTTTGTATTGTCCCAATTTATTAAGTGGTTTTCCATAGCAGCGTGGTCAGCGATGGAAGACTTCATCTCTATGTTTTGAGAGTCTTTCCTTGCCGTGCGGGTGAATTTACGGTCGGTCATTTTGTCCGTTTCAGTTTTATGTTCCTTTTTACGGGTGCCGAACCGGCGGCCTGTCTCGCCTATGTACGTCCAAGGGCAAGGCTCAAGATAAGCGGGCGCTGGGAGATTTTTACCCCTCGGTTTTCCTGCCATAGCGCCCGGTAATGCTGAAAAAACAACAACCGAGCGCTGATATTTTGTCCAAGGTAGCGCCCGTTGATGATCGGTAAGCCTGCCTAATACATCGAATTTCGATTTGACAATACGATTTAATAAAAATTTAGCTCCCGGTAGACTGAAAGTAGCTCCTGGTTCTCAATAAATCCCATGATCCGGGCGCTACTTTTGAAAAAAGTAGCTCCCGTTAAAAAAACTGTTATCTTGAGCCTTGTGTACGTCTTGTCACAGTTCTGACAAGGGATCTCATAGACCACGCCTGCTTTGTCCTCATTGTCCTGTTTGTCTTTCGTGTGCACTAATCCTTGGTTTTAAGTGTCTGTGAAATGAAGCATTTCAGATCCCGTATCCAATACTGTCAAGTAGATAACTTAAAATGTGATATTAATAACGACTTCAGACTCATTTGCTTGTTCACATTACATATAAGTTTCATGGGGGCGGGGTAGAGAAAAAAAAGACACATGAGCGTGAATAGCAGATTTTTAAACACAACTTAAACGTCTGAAGGTTCCATGAAGAGTATCAATTCCTCTTAAGTAGGTTTTTAATGCCAGAAAAGTGACATTTTTGATGATAATATTTTAGCTTTTTTTAACACTGTTGATATAAGAGGGCAATTTACAAAAATGTATACCTGGGCATATTTTTTTGAACTCAGTCTATATTAGTAAAAATGAGATCATGTGAGAAATATTGCCATAAAGTACAACCCAGGCATGATTATGTTCAGGCTTTTGCCTGAATTCAGGCTATTTTGTTTTCCAAATTTCTGCACTTTCTTTGATTTTCAGCCCGTTTTTTGGCTTTATTAAGCTGATTTCACGCATCTTTTCAGGCTATTCAGGTTTTTTCATAATCATGCCTGACAACCGCATGGGTCTTTACAATTTGTCAACATGATTTCACGCATCTTTTCAGGCTATTCAGGTTTTTTCATAATCATGCCTGACAACCGCATGGGTCTTTACAATTTGTCAACATGTATCAAAATACCCCAGAAAATTGCCCCTCTGTGCTTTCAAATCTCAACATTTTCCAATACCCCACGTTTTCCTGATCATCATTTTTTTACAATCCTGGAACCGCCCCTGCACAATGAGATGTAGTATTGAATGAGACTCTCATAATGTGTGAGACTTGATTAAAAGAAAAGAAAAGTATTCCCCTGTGTTAGCGAATCAGTTCTTCTGCTCCCCGTACAGGGCCAGAAAAAATGCAAATAAGTGATAACTGTTTTCCTGTCCCAGTTTTGACAAATTTCAATTTTCATGAAAGCTTATGAAATTCTATAATTCTATCACACAAAAATGAATGAATTGTGAAAAAGGAAACCCTGTTTCTATGGGAAAAGGGCCATCTCAGGATGGGTTGGTCGGTCTGGGTTTTAAAAAAACACAATTTTTTTCCCAAGGAAAAAAGAACATAAAAATCAAACAAATCTGTAAAAATCTTGCCGTATTTTGACAGGCCAAAAAGATATATTTGAGTCGGTATTCATTTGCACTTGAAAACTATTTTCACAAATTTCTGAAAAATGGATTGGTCGGGCCCGTTAACAGGGTTTCTTTTTATCGTCGCCTTAGGAGTTACATTTATCACAGGTTTGGCAATACTATATATCCTCTGGAACTAGCTACTATAACAACAATGCCGGTAGGGCTGTGTCCTCTATAACTTCCTGTTATAGCTTCCGCACAGGGTTGGTGGAGCGGACCTACCCTTAAATAATTATGGGTGCAAGACATTGACACACGTTGGGCAATACTCCACTTTCAAACCATCGGGAGGGTTGTATCCTTTAGAAGTCCTGTTTACTGAATATATGGCTCCCTCGCAGGGTTGGGGGTCAACCCTTCAATATTATGAGTACAAGACAAAATTAGGCTACATAACACAGGTTGGGCAATACTCCACCTTTAAACCAATGGTAGTATCGTTTCCTCTAGAATGTCCTGTTTACTGAATGAAGCTGATTTCTGGCAGGGTTGGGATGGGGGTCAACCCTTAAAGGGGCATTGAGAGATACATATAGGAGTGCGCCCTCAATTATTCTGGAAATCAGCATTTTTGCATCAGAGTAATACTTAGGCATATACTAACTACCATCTGAAACAGTTTACCAACATTCGCCGTTTATCATACAAAATTTCATGAATTTCTTAGTTTCGATGTGATCATATCAAAAGTAGGTGCTGAATCCGGAAGTTATTTGGACTTTCGCAGTAAATCTCAACCCGGAAGTGCCGTTATTTGCTTATTTGGCATGAAGGCGATGCCGGAATTGTATGACATTTTGGATTTGGGCTTTGTTGATGATTATCTTTACGTTATTTGCTCATTTAGTATATCGATACATCTCTCAATGCCCCTTTAAATACGTTATGGGTGCAACACAAAATAGGCTACATATGACACGGTTGGGTAATAACCTCTTAATTGAACTGGCCACTATTAAACCAACGGCAGTATTGTATCCTGAAGATAGTTTCCACATGTGTGGGGGTGGGGGTTAGAGGTCAACCCTTAAATAAGTTTATGGGTGCAAGTAGTACTACAATGTTAGAAAAAAGTGTTCGAACACTTTGTAGGTGTAATGTAAAGTATTCCCCCTTCCCCCCTGATCAATTTTGAATCCCACAATTTGCCCACTATCAGCACAGGGCCTCGCAACATTGATCAGTGGGGAAGGGGGAGGGATATGAGTAAGGGGATACTTCAGGCTACCAGAAACAAGTTTTGATTTTCACGTGACTCAAATAGCGTGCCTGTTATGGTCCAATAAGCATGGCAATTAGGGTCAGTGTTCGAACACCTTTTTTCTATGATTGTAGTTCTTTGAAGGTGTGTAAAGTTATGTAAAGTTATGACCAAGGACATTGGTTAAGACCTAAATACAATTGTTATTGGTTACAGGAAGATCATGGACCTTGGGCACGTGAGCACGTAAGCTTGGTCCAAGATTATATCTTTGCATCCTGAAAGTTGGGTTACGAAATCTCCGGGTGGTGTTACTCAACATAATGATGGCTTAAGTATCCATTTAAAAAAAAGAGCATTCAAAAGGCTCAAGATTTCACTTTGCAGAATCATTGACATCATTTTGAAGAAAAAAAAGATGCTTTTTGTAAACTTCATCAATTTTTAGGGGTATAGTCAGCATCATAATGCTATGAACATAATTCCAACAATGCGCGTGTACATGCGTAAACCGGGAAGTGCGTACCGGACGCTTTCAAAAATGACCACGCGTCCCGATTTGTCAATCGTGAAATTGGCACGCACATGCATGCATACAGTTGTTTGCGCATTTCATACATCTGGACGCAGCTCTGCGAACAACAACAAAATACGCTTGCATGAAATAGCTTGAATTTCTTCAATAGCATTATGGCAGTGACTATTGTAATTGGAAGCACAACTAATGGATAAACATTTTGAACATTTGCAGTATTTGCCTGCACATTTGTCCTTATTGTTACCTATTTGTTCTGAATTTAGCAATTTGTAATTCTTTTGCATATCAAAACTCAAAAGCATCTTTATTATAGCCAAACATGTTCATATTATAACTTAATTTGATACAAGTGTATGTGTTGTTTAAGAGAAATTCAAAAGTCAATGCATGCATGCTAATGTTGATGGGTGAATAACTGCTCATTATGTCATTATCTGTAATTTACCTGGGTCATTGCATTCATTTACTGGTGGTCTTAATGAAAAAATATTTTGAAATAAATGTGAAGTAAAAAGCATGTTATTTATGAAAACAATGAATTTAAAGGGGGACTCAAGGAAGTTTTTGATTTGATTTTTTGAATTTTGTGAATGCTTTTTGTCTCGCCTGATGTAATCAGAAAGAGACTATGTTATCACTCTTTCTGTCCGGCGTCCGCCGTCCGCCGTATGCCGTGTGCTAAGAAATACCTTTGTGACGCGATATCTGGAGATCCGTAAGGCCTATCGTGATGGGACTTGGTGGAGGGAAGGGGGGGTGGTGCGTTCTGTTGCTGATTGATTTTTCAAGGTCATCGGGGGTCATACAAGGTCATCGGGGTCAAATATGCTTAAAACTTTTGAGACGCGTTGTGACGCGATATCTAGAGATCCGTAAGGCCTATCTTGATGGGACTTAATGTCAGGGAAGGGGGTGGGGTGTTCTTTTGCTGATTAGATTTTCAAGGTCATTGGAGGTCATTCAAGGTCATCGGGGTCAAATATGGGGTCAAATAAGATCCGTAAGGCCGATCTTGATGGGATTTGGTGGAGGGAAGGGGGTGGTGTGTTCTTTTTGCTGATTAAATTTTCAAGGTCATCGGAGGTCATTCAAGGTCATCGGGGGTCAAATATGGGGTCAAATAGATCAGTAAGGCCTATCTTAATGGGATTTGGTGGAGGGAAGGGGGGTGGTGTGTTCTTTTTGCTGATTAAATTTTCAAGGTCACCAGAGGTCATCGGGGTCAAATATGGGGTCAAATAGATCAGTAAGGCCTATATTGATGAGATTTGGTGGAGGGAAGGGGAGTGGTGTGTTCTTTTTGCTGAATAAATTTTCAAGGTCATCAGAGGTCATTCAAGGTCATCAGGGGTCAAATAAGATCCATAAGGCCTATCTTGATTGGATTTGGTGGAGGGAAGGGGGATGGTGTTTTCTTTTTGTTCTTAATTTGTCGGGGTCATCAGGGGTCAAATATGGGGTCAAATAGATCAGTAAGGCCTATCTTGATGGGATTTGGTGGACGGAAGAGGGATGGTGTGTTCTTTTTGTTGATTAATTTTTCGGGGTCATTGGGGGTCAAATATGGGGTCAAATAGATCAGTAAGGCCTATCTTGATGGGATTTGGTGGAGGGAAGGGGGGTGGTGTGTTCTTTTTGTTGATTAATTTTTCGGGGTCATTGGGGGTCAAATATGGGGTCAAATAGATCAGTAAGGCCTATCTTGATGGGATTTGGTGGAGGGAAGGGGGGTGGTGTGTTCTTTTTGTTGATTAATTTTTCGGGGTCATCGGGGGTCAAATATGGGGTCGAATAGATCATTAAGGCCTATCTTGATGGGATTTGGTGGACGGAAGAGGGATGGTGTGTTCTTTTTGTTGATTAATTTTTCGGGGTCATCGGGGGTCAAATATGGGGTCAAATAGATCAGTAAGGCCTATCTTGATGGGATTTGGTGGACGGAAGAGGGATGGGGTGTTCTTTTTGTTGATTATTTTTTCGGGGTCATCGGGGGTCAAATATGGGGTCAAATAGATCAGTAAGGCCTATCTTGATGGGATTTGGTGGACGGAAGAGGGATGGTGTGTTCTTTTTGTTGATTCATTTTTCGGGGTCATCGGGGTCAAATATGGGGTCAAATAGATCAGTAAGGCCTATCTTGATGGGATTTGGTGGACGGAAGAGGGATGGGGTGTTCTTTTTGTTGATTATTTTTTCGGGGTCATCGGGGGTCAAATATGGGGTCAAATAGATAAGTAAGGCCTATCTTGATGGGATTTGGTGGACGGAAGAGGGATGGTGTGTTCTTTTTGTTGATTAATTTTTCGGGGTCATCGGGGGTCAAATATGGGGTCAAATAGATCAGTAAGGCCTATCTTGATGGGATTTGGTGGAGGGAAGGGGGTGGTGTGTTCTTTTTGTTGATTAATTTTTCGGGGTCATCGGGGGTCAAATATGGGGTCAAATAGATCAGTAAGGCCTATCTTGATGGGATTTGGTGGACGGAAGAGGGATGGTGTGTTCTTTTTGTTGATTAATTTTTCGGGGTCATTGGGGGTCAAATAGATCAGTAAGGCCTATCTTGATGGGATTTGGTGGAGGGAAGGGGGGTGGTGTGTTCTTTTTGTTGATTAATTTTTCGGGGTCATCGGGGGTCAAATATGGGGTCAAATAGATCAGTAAGGCCTATCTTGATGGGATTTGGTGGACGGAAGAGGGATGGTGTGTTCTTTTTGTTGATTAATTTTTCGGGGTCATCGGGGGTCAAATATGGGGTCAAATAGATCAGTAAGGCCTATCTTGATGGGATTTGGTGGAGGGAAGGGGGGTGGTGTGTTCTTTTTGTTGATTAATTTTTCGGGGTCTTTTGTTGATTAATTTTTCGGGGTCAAATATGGGGGTCAAATAGATCAGTAAGGCCTATCTTGATGGGATTTGGTGGAGGGAAGGGGGTGGTGTGTTCTTTTTGTTGATTAATTTTTCGGGGTCATCGGGGGTCAAATATGGGGTCAAATAGATCAGTAAGGCCTATCTTGATGGGATTTGGTGGACGGAAGAGGGATGGTGTGTTCTTTTTGTTGATTAATTTGTCGGGGTCATCGGGGGTCAAATAGATCAGTAAGGCCTATCTTGATGGGATTTGGTGGAGGGAAGGGGGGTGGTGTGCTACATTGTATCATATGTTTCATCATCATTTCTTTCAAGTCACTTTTGATGAACAGGCGAGACGCGCCGTTCGAGAACCGCCTTGTATATATAATTATTGAATTATTAATCATATGCATATAAAAGTATACATTTTTGGAAAGAAAATGGATCAGAGAATCCAAATTTGGCTCCAATTTTGACCAAAATATTTGAGTAAGAAATTGCCCAAATCGCTTGATTATGATGTAAAGACTCTAAACTTAGGGACAAATTTCTCATTTTTTAACCTAATCTAATATTTTACAAAATGTTACATATGTACACTTTTTAAAATTATTTTATCATAGACATGTTTGTACTTAGTTTAATGCATTTCTCATGGTGTTCCAAATATGTGATGAAATTCAATAATTGTGCCTTTTTTGAAAGATTTTGCAAAATGTTGGAATGTCGTCTGCAGACGCCTGCCGCATGGAAAGTGTTAACCCTAACTCTACCGCCCACCTTTTCCAGATATTTTTATTTTTGCGCGGTCGAAAAGTGACCCAAAATATCGCAGTGACCACCCCTCAACTGGATTTGAACCAGGGACCTCCGGCACATGGGGCTTGGGATTTTCCCGTACACCACGGGTGTCAATTGTTGCTACTTGGGCAGTATAATTTTATGGGTCCATGTTTTCATCGAACAAATTCCATGCTGGGTGATTCAAACAGGCTGGGTCGTGGTATTTTGTGGTACTAGTATATGGTAGGGTTAGGGTATGGTTTGTATTGGAATCCATCTTATGGATAAGTGAAATAGATACCTTTTGGTATCATCGTAGAGAAATCTGAAGTTTGTAGAATCATCTCAATCCCTTCATCAGCAGAGTGGAGGTCAAGAAACAAGCAAATTTTAATAGAGATGCTGAATAGGATCTGTGTGTAGTAATATTATCTGCTGTCATGTGACCTTCGAAAAGACGGTCATGAGATTCAAGTAATTAAAGGGGCATTAATAGATGTAATGGAGGCAGCGCCCTCAATTACAAATATATATGATAAAAACTGGGATTTTTTCATTTTACAATTGTATTACATGTATGAACTTACATCTATAAGGTTTAAGAAAACTTAGCCATCTTTGTACAATAAAACGTTGATTCAAAAATGCTGGTAGAGCCGCAACCAGCATTTTACATGGTTAAGGGTGGTATTCCAACATATTTAAAACATTTTTTAAATCAAGTTTTGCTGGGTATTTTTTAATGTTCATCTTGAATTCTGAAGTAGATTAATTAAAATTTAAAAAAAATCAACATGACATTGTGTTCCTTCAAGTGGGTAAACATGGTTACTCACTAAGTTTGTTTGTTTGTTTAAGTGTTATTTTTTCTAACAATCTGCAGAAGGTGTCAGATGGGGGTCGGCCGATTTCAATCATATTATATGTGATTGATAGTTAGTTGAAACTATTACAAAAGCCAATAATAAAAAAATCACCAGATGCCCTCTTCATACTTAAAGGGGCACTCCCTAAAATTGGTCCTTTTTTGTCAAAATATTACTAAAAAAATACCAAATTATGACAAATGTGCAGGGTTATTAAGCAGATAAGGCAATTACATTCGAATAATCAATAACTTTCTTTTGAATAAGTGTTATCTTGTTGTTGTTCAAAAAAAATTGCAGCCTGTTTCTAGTTTTTGAAGATATTTTTTGAGCTCTGTAAACTTAAGGTGTTTTACAAACTGAGAAAAAAACTGAAAATTGTGATTTTTTGAGATTTTTGAGGCTATTTTTTTTCCAAACGCAGGCTAGTATGGCTGCTTTAATAACATTTTGAAATAGCTATATCCTTCAGCTCTTCAAAAATGTTTTTAGAATCCTGGAACTTTTTTCATTTTTTTAAGGGGGTTATGTTGAAAAAGGCCATTTTGAAAAAATATAAAACGTAAAATTATGATATTTTCAAAGACAAAATGATACCAAGGATTTAATATGAGGTTTCTTAAAAATATTCAGTTATGGACAGCACCTCAGCAGAATCTTGAAACAATAACTTGCATTTTATAAGATTCCCCTACCCCAGAAAAAAACCACCCAGCCCCCTTAATAGGGCTAATTACCAACATTATGTCCTTCACGATAGGCCTTTAATATAAACAGTTATAATGAAGAACTTTAAATTTGAAATTTATCTTTCTCTTCCTTTTTCATTGAGGGTATGTATGCACAAAATAATGTTAAACTAGATTTAACATTAATTCAGGATTAATTGAAGGATAGTCCTCCTCATAGGACCTCACATCTTTCACATCCGTTTTAATACATATCTTGTTTAGAACTGATATAGTTTTCCATAGGCAAAGTTTTTAATAAACATAAATGCTAGTAGTAGATTAAATTTGAAGCATTCAATTCTTCGACTTAGTTTTGTTATCAGAAAGAAAGAAAAGTAAGTAAAATGGGATCCTTTTGAGGGACTAACTATAACATAAACAACCAACCAAATGTTTACATTAATTTGACCATGGGCTGCCTGAGCACAGTAGACAGCAGTAGCTTTGTTTAAGAGAGAAATAAAATTAGGTAAAGTGGGGTCCTTTTGAAGGACTAACTATAACGTAAACACGCAACATGTTTATACTAATTTGACCATGGTCTGCCTGAGCATTTTAGACATCGACAAACTCAAAACAGACCTACTAGGTATCATAGGTGGATCACATAATATAGCCTATAACATGTATACATGGATACAACTCTGACTTTCTAGATTATTAATTTGGATATATGACTTGTTGTGTTGTGGATGTAGCATTTTGAATTGGATTTTATGAAAAGCATTTACAGTTTTGTGGTGTTACGAAAATGAGCTGTTCATTCCATTCCGAGGATAGCCTATGTGGACCAGTGCATTCATCTGGTGATAGGACTGTTGTTCCCCTACAAGCATTAAAGGGTGATGTAACCACATACCTGAAATCTCTTCATGCTCTTCATCTCATTTCTCATGGGCGGACACAACAGTTACAGGAATGGGAACTAATATGCAATAGAGGAGGAATCTTTAACTATGATCATGCTGATGGAACTGAAAGACTAGAGAACCTTACTGTGTGTCCAAAACACAGGAATAACTTGGGCGTGAATTGGAATGGGGCGAGACAGAAAACATGTAAACACCCGAATCATGAGGGGAAAAAGAGAGCTTATTTGAACATCAGACGTGTTAACAAACCTATGTCACAACAGATCTTCAATATCTATAATGTCACTGTTCCTATTGGCTCCGGTAAGTTTGTCTTCTCACTATTTAATTATATTTCTAAGACTAGGATACCAACCAATCATAGACGTAAATCAGGGGGAGTTTGTGTGCATGGATAAATGCTTCCCTTTTTTGAACAAGGGTGTATAATGTAACCCCAATTTGTTTTCATTATGAATATGTCTATGTGATTAAATTAGCATTGAACCACCTACATTGACTAATTTGTTATATGAATGGGCCCTTTTTTCAAACTTTTCCAATTAATATGAACCTATAAGTGATGCACATTTACATACAATATACTAGATAATTTGGATCAAAATGTTACCCTAAATTAGTGCAATTGGTATAAAAATGGGGCAAAGACGTTTATCAAAATGTTGACTAAAAGTATTCACAACATTGCATAAATCACGTTTATAATTAATAGAAAATCAGCCTCTGAGTGGGCCATATCCCCCTCAAACATCCCCATGAGCTGGAAAGTGACGCTACCCCCCCCCCCCCCCCCACACACACACACTAGCCAACAACAAATTTACGGTACTGCACCTTCTCAAATATGCCCAATTCACAGTGGCGTAACTAGGTATTTCATTTTGGGGGGCATAAGGGGGGGGGGGGGGGGCATGGTTAAAAATCGAGGGCATAGTTAAAAAATGGGGTGCATTTTTTTGCAGATAGCTTAAAATTGCACTTTATGGACAAATGCGCGTGTAGCCGGCCCGTGTACTTTTTTCTTCTTATGTGGACTTTTGACCATTATAATACCATGATTAGTCTTGTCAAATGGACCGACAGGGCTAATCTGAACCAACACGACAGTCAATTTGATCAACTACTTTCATGTACTGCACTATCATGGGTAAACATTGTATTTTGTCATATTTCATTTGGGGGCATGAGGGGCATGGCTTTTGACTGGGGGGCAGATGCCCTCCCCCCTTTCCCCCCTCTGGTTACGCCACTGAAAATTCATAAAATATACCCCTTTTAATTTCAGCTATCTGTAACAAATGTCGATTAAAGCATTACAGAGAGCAGCGAGACAAAGGTGAAAGCAACAATTCTGAAAGTTCATCAATAGAGGAGGTAAGTAAAAGTGATTAGGGTGAGCGATTGGGGTAAGCTTTAGAATATTTGTTTTTCTCACTGTGTAAGATTATAGGTCGTTCTTTACAAAGGTCACAAGTGAAGACATAGTAGTGTTGGGGTAGGTCTATAGGAATTCCATTTATTGTTTGACCCTGCAATATGTGATGACAATTATGCCATGTAGTACCATTTCTATGCTTTTGAAATTTATACTACTGTCAAAGTTCCGTAACAAAAACAATAGTAGTCACAGTAATAACATTAAATTACACCGTTGATCACTTTGATGCTCATCCAACAATAAGGTACGAAACCCATATATGTATGAACCGGATATAGATGATATATGAGCCAAATTATGGGAAAGAGCTTTGATTTGCCACCGTTGTTATTGAATTTGAATTATATAAACAGCATACGAGTATCAGGTAAACGTGAGGTGCCTGCCTTGATTAATGTCTTAATTTAATACAGTGCAAAATATATTGTTTGCATTCTCCAAAGCTAGTTGTCACATGTTGCTCATTACTTTTTCTTATATTTTGAACAGGATAACCTGGAAGCTGATCAAATCGCTGAAGAGATAGTTCCAAGTAATTCAGAGCCAATGGAAATTTCTCAAGAGGTAAATAGTACAACTATGAGATGTGGTCTGGTCATTATTCATTTTGTGTTGTTTGGCCTAGTATTATGCAATTCGGCCATTAGGATATTCATTTATAAAAGTATATGCTTACTCCCACCCAGTCTCCTTGAAAATGACAAATAAGTCTATATGAGACGGATCCCCATATCTATTATCAGGCAATATTCTGCATATCAAATGGTGAGTAATCAAGCAATAATTGACCGTATACCAAAGAGACAAGGTTGCTGGCATTGAGAGTTGCGAATGCAGTGATTATTGCAGTGTTCCTGCAATGAGACGGCTATTGTTTTTGTTTTTCTACCACTAGGATCCATCCGAAGGCTAAACAAGTAATGCTACCCCTTCCCCCCCCCCCCCCCGAACCGTACTTCGCATACGCAAACTTCATATAACAGTAACCTGGCAATAAAAAAACCCAATGCTTACAAAATATAATCGTTATC
Source organism: Ophiura sarsii (assembly GCA_035610835.1). Classification (NCBI taxonomy): domain Eukaryota; kingdom Metazoa; phylum Echinodermata; class Ophiuroidea; order Amphilepidida; family Ophiuridae; genus Ophiura; species Ophiura sarsii. Next base: position 9,669,665 of record CM069455.1, read on the forward strand.
TAAAAGAAATAGAAGAAAAAAAGTGAAAAACATTCTAATAGTATAAATTGTTTTGCAGTATTTATGTATTTACTTATTGTGAAACACGTCTCCTTTTACAGGTGCAAAGTGAAGCATCATATGTTCAGCAAGGAGATGATATGCCTGGCACTAGCGATGGTCGTTTTCACGTTACCATAGTATCCGAAGAAGAGCTGTCTACGTCCAGTAGTGATGATGCTGAGATTAGCATATGGCAAGATGAAAAAACATGTCAGCATGAAAAACGCTTAATCCTAAATAATACCCTTGAAAGACTTGGAGAACGATCTCACAGTCCCCTTCATTCCACTCTGAATACAGAATGGACAGACATAGGTCGGACACAACAAACATATTATGTAAGAAAAATGAATGAAATAATTGATTGTGCCTTAGAAGTTGTTGCTCCTGGGCAACAACAACAATTATGGAATGCAGTAAAAGCCGCACGCGTAGACAATCAGCCCTCAATCAACAAAAGGAAGAAATGGGATGATGAGTCCATAAACACAATACTTGAAGCATACCTTATAGCTGATACATGGCAAACTCGTCAACAAATCTTGTCTTTATTTGCTAATGATTTTTCAAAGTGTGTTTTGCAGGAAATGATACCAGGACTTACAATCAGTCACATTGACAGTGCACGGTTGCATGCTGTAACTGCTGGAATTGGACAACCATTGGAAGAGAAGGCAAGGACAAGAATAAAACTGGATCCAATAAAAGCTGATCATTTTATTGATTATATTTCGCAACCGGCCCTCTTACAAGATGTTGCTTACGGTACTCGCAAGCTGAAACTGGATTCAGGAGAAACCATACTAATGCCCAATGTAATAAGAACAGCTATTCCATCAAGAATAATCGCACAATACAATGAGTTCTGTAACAGTACAGAATTTCAGCCTGCTTCAGATAGCACCCTTTTTAAAATTTTAAATGTATGCAGTGCTTCGAAACAAAAATCTATGCAAGGACTTGATTATATTGCCACAGAGGGTGCCCAAGCCTTTGACAGTTTGACTGAAATTGTTGATGACCTTTTTGACACAGGCAATGCCGATGAAGCATGGAAGAAAGGCGTAAAAGATAAGTTAAAAGTGGCAAGAAGATACCTCAAAATTGACTTCAAATCGCACATAGGAAAATCTGATGAATGCGGTGATCACTGCATGACATATGCTTTAAGTGATGAGAAAAACCCAGATGAATTTAGTTCTCAGTGTGATCATAACCATAATCTTGTATGTGAAAGATGTGACGCTTTGCGGGATGTTTTGAATGATATATTTACACAAATTAATAACAGCGATATGCAAGACCAAAACAAATCTCGTTGCGAGCATGACTGTAAAAATAAAAAGTCTGATATAGCTACATGGAAGTCCCATCTTCTCCGGACTGTAAACCAGGAATTTGGCAAGCAACAGGCTCTTCAAGAACTAAAAGATGACGGGGCACTCATTGTCATGGACTGGGCAATGAAGTTTATGCCACAGAAGTTCCGGGAGAAGATGACGGACTTCTTTGGCAAACGAGGAGTAAACTGGCACGTTAGTGCGGTCATCACAAAGAATACCAATAAGTTTAATGTAGATTGCTACGTACACATCTTTGAAAGTTGCACTCAAAACTGGTTTAGTGTAGCTAGCATTATAGAGAACCTTCTGACAAACATTAAGACAAATTACAGTCAACTGTCCAGAATTTATTTCCGAAGCGACAATGCTGGCTGCTATCACAATGCTGCACTGCTCCTATCTTTACCAGCATTGGGACAACGCACAGGATTTACGATTTGCAGATACGACTTTTCTGATGCGCAATCGGGGAAAGACATCTGTGACCGGAAAATTGCCCCAATGAAATCACACATAAAACATTATGTAAATGAAAAGCATGATGTAACGACGGCAGAACAAATGAAAGAGGCTCTTGATTCTCATGGAGGAATTACTGGTTGCCAATTCGCTGTATGTCAAATAAACAACCTAAAACTAAATGCAAAAAATATAAAGTTGGAAGGTATTAGCTTGTATAATAATTTTGAATACAGCAATGGAAACATTCGGATGTGGAAGGCGTATGGCATTGGAGATGGTAAAGTATGTGCAATCAATTCAATCGCAGAGTCACTTCAAGGAGAAACTGGGTTAGTAGTGGTTCAAGACTTTACGCTGAATAAGAATACAGGCACTATCTCGTCAATATCTCAGAGAGAAGGAGGCACAAATAAGACAAACTTATTTCCATGCGGAGAGAGTGGATGTTACTTGAGTTTCTCAACTCCCCAAGAAGCAGAAATTCACATGGATGCAGGTAAACATGTCAAGCAACTAGAGCAGGAGACAACATATGACAGAATAAGAAAACAATGGGCTGATAAGGTGTCTGGCATCCAAGAACAGCAGCAGTACACTGTACATGTATCTTCAGGTGCCGGTGAGCAGGAGGAAGGAATCATGGATCGTGGTTGGGCCTTGAAGGTATCAAGGAAAAATACCACTATGTCAACGAATGTAAAGACATTTTTGATAGGGCAATTCAATATTGGTGTGAAAACTGGGCGCAAGGTAAACCCTGAATCAGTAGCCAAGCAGATGAAAACTCTGACTGTGGATGGAGACTTTCAGTTTCAACCATCTGAATGGTGCACGGTAAAACAAATTTCAAGTATGTTTTCGAGACTTGCTGCTGCACAAAAACAAAAACCAGCCGGGGATAAAGTGACATCAAAAGATGAAGTCGCAGGAAGTTTAGATAATGATGATATTGTGTCATGGGTAGTAACAGGAGAAAAAGAGACATTTCGCCAACATGTTTATCAGGAAATTGACATTAGTCATCCCATCACATATGGTGACATCAATGTTTGCAAGCTCATCTCCCAGGGCAAGTGGAAGAACAAAAGAATAAAAGACTTGTCTGAAATATGTGACAACTTAGGTTTAGAAATCGATGGACCTGTGACCAGGAAAGAAAGTTATGTGAAGCCATTAAGAGGTCTAGTCAATAAATGCTGTCAAAAATAAGGCTAAGGGATTGGCACACTAGGCGCAAAAAAGGGTCAGTCTCACGTGCCTAAGTAATGTCAGTCTCATGATACACATGACTAATGTCAGCCTCTTATAAACATAAGACAGAAACTGTTCATAATTTTTAAGTTACAGCTATTGGAGTTCAAGAGTCTACTTACTCGCAGGGCTCTTTATGTTTATTTCATGTACCATGATAAGAACCTCAGCAAGCTGTAAAGGAAATATTTTAAATAGAAACCGATTTGGTGTCTAGAAGTAGCAGACCTCCCTGTCTATAATGAGTACCATATTTAAATTGCATCAAACAGAACTGATGTTGAAATATAATAACATAACCTTTCTGTTACTTAGTATTTTGATTTGATTTTGGGGTATAAGAATTGGATTGATGTTTATACTGCAAAACAACTGCTTTAAGTCATCAACTTTATCATCTGGCGGCCATTTTGCAAAGTTATACATAATCAATAATCACAAACTGTCGGGATGGTGTTGTTTTTTTGTTATCTAAAAGCATAGATAAGTGGTTAAGAACATATATATGGTGGATTTGGTGTTATCTATGCTGTTATTGGCTAATTATACATTTATGGCAGCCATTTTTGACAGCCATCTTTAATTTAAAGTATGTTAATAAACCTAAAGCACTGCGTATGAGATTTTATTTGTGGTTTAATACATTCATAGCATTATTTAAACTATACTTTGATCTTACATTATGGTCAATATATGTTATTTTATCTAAATTTACCATTTTGGCGGCCATTTTGGACGCCATCTTGAATAATTTAAGCTTGGTGTATAAACAAGGCTTATAAACATCTTAAATATGTCAAGGGCCATTAAAGAACGAAAAAAAAGCTGGTTCGGTGGAGTACCGGGGAACACGGTCAACTTCTATAGTCCGTTCCCAGAATATACCTGACTAAAAGTGGCATTATTTAAAACCACCCCCTTAATAAACGGAAAAAAGTTCCAGGATTCTAAAACCACTTTTGAATAGTTAAAGGGTCGCTTTATCACTTGTAAATAATGAATCAGCTGTATCTGTCTGCGTTTTTGCAAAATTTATGGACAAAGAACTCTAAAAAATACAAATTTTATGATTTCTGTAAAAACCTGAAATAGGCTAAATTGAGTTTTCAAAAAAGATATGTTATCAGGCTAAATACAGACTGACAATTATTCGAGATATTCTCAAGATGACCCTTTTCAAAGGAGTAGTTGATTTATTTGAAAATATTGTTGCCTTACTTTTTCAGATCATCTTCAAATTTGCATTAATAAGGCTTTTTTTTATTGTTTTTTACCCAAAAATGGCAATATTTAGGGAGTGCCCCTTTAACCGTGAAGAGGGTAATTGTTGATTTTTTTAATATGTGCTTTTGTAATAGTTCCAACCACCCATCATTCACATGCGGTATGAATAAAATCCGCCGACCCCCATGTGACAGCCTATACATGCAGCCTGCAGATATTAATAAAATATTACACTTAATCTTTCTTTATTGAGGGTATAAACAGCTTCAGTGTCAAGCACTGCTTTCCAAGCAGGCCCTCATCATAAAGAAAATAATACAGTATTTACAAAAGAAATGTTCAACTATTTACACATAATACATGAATCAAACAGAAATAGCAAAATAATATAATTAAGAAGTACTTTGCACACAATTAGAGTCTGTTAATCTTAGACTTAAATTGGTGCACGGTCATGTTCGATAAGGGATCGAGGATGACTCTGCAAGCTTACGATTACTCTACAATGATTCCAAGAAAGTACACATATATCTATTTATACTTTACTAGTGACATGACCATTCACCAAAAATGGGATGTAAAGTCAGCCAGAACATTTTTTGAGATATTGAACAGGGGAATTCTTCTTAAAATCAGCTTTACAATGATGTATTACATGTCCGTATTGCATGTTAAATAAGGCAGTACAAATCAATGAATCCTTGAGAATTCCTTTGTTTTTGTTTATTTAAATGTTCATTGAGCCATCTCATTACATGCTCTGCCCACTTTACTTTGTGCTGGATGGTCACATAATTATATTGTTTTCCAGAATTTAGTTGTTTTGATCTTATTCTTAAAGGTATATTATGTGATCTTTCCATGGAACGCCCTCAACATCGAAAAAAAAATTGAAAGCAGATTTTCTTGCAGATTTACATTTCTGATCATAAATCGTACATACATTCCAAGTTACAGGGTGATACGATTCTTAATTACTTCAAAATCATGGTTTTAGAGTGAAAATAAACTGTCGGATATCCGACAACTTATTTTATTCTAGTCTAAATTCACTCTAAAACCATGATTTTGAGGTAATTAGGAATCGTATCGCTCTGTAGGGGTCACACTACTAAATAGAGCTCCATAGGGATATGTACAAAAACACTGATATAAAACTCTGTGTTAGACCACTAAATTGCGAAATTGGACCTTGTAGAGTGATTTTTTCTGAAAGATGATCACATTTTCTCACCAAAAAGTGAAAAATATAGGTAGGTGAACCTGCTCGATTTTTCAAAATACGCCCATGGAGTTGACTACCTCTCTGACGAGCTTGGAAATGCCGCCGTAATCGTCAATGTTTCCAGTAAAAAACACAAATTTGAAAGATCTCTCAAAATGTATCTAGATGATATTCACAGTTTATAGTCAGGGTGCATGTAGGTGATATCCCATTAATCATAATTAATCAAAAATCATAGGCATTTACGCAATTGTATTACCGTCAAGTTTTTTTAATTGAGGATTTTGCCATGCATATTTTCCGATTCTAGCTTTAAACACCGCCCTTAAGGATAGGGGATACCCCATTTAGTGTAGTGCACCCTTAAGGAAATTTATATTGTGCTGAATGTACTTGAAATGTATTGGAATAGTTACCTTGAATCCTTTTGAACATTTTGGGATCATTTTAATGATATTTCCATGTTGTTATAATTATTTATGAGTGGAATTTGTCATGTATGGATACCTGCTATCTACTGAAGATAGCAAAATTAACATAGAAATATTACATTTTGTGAGGACAGCTACAATCCTTTTTAAACGAAATACTTGTCAGGACAGCGTTCATCTTTTTTAAAGAAATTCTTGTTGTATTGAATGTCTAGGTGTGTTTTTACTGACAGGGGTAGGGTACATGCACTGTGTTGTTGTACAAAAATAATCAAAATAGATTCCATAATGATAACGTTGGTGACTTTCCCCACCAATGTTCAAATTTGATGAATTAATCTACAAAATAACAGAGCAGATGTACACTTAATCAGGTCAGACTTTGTTTATCATTTAACTTACCCGTTAAATGGTTTTGCCTCCAGAATGCAGGCATTATACACAATACCTTCATGGATGTGACCCTCACATCTTGAAATAGTTTTACAACTTGAGCTTAACTTAGTAACACAACATAAGCTTAAGCCTACTCCATCCATCATCAATGCATGGAATAATAAAAATTAAAAAAATTAAAAATAAGCTTACTTCATAAATATTTCAAATGTGGCCAAATTTTACTCAAGGCTTCATAGTAAGTTGCTTTTATGCTCCGTATCACCCGCCCCCCCCCCCCCTCATGTACCCCATTAAAGTGCTTACTTGACATTTTTTACCCAAGTGGTGCACCTTAAAACTGTGGAGGACTGCTGCATTTGATCCGACATTGTCCGGTCAGATGAGATGAAAGGCAGCGGTTTGTTTAAAAATCATCCTTTTCTCTCTAAATAGCATAGAATTACAGTTTCCAATAGGCTTACTTACAAAACACGTCAAAATAGGTCAAATGAAGGCAACAATTGGATCGAAACAATCTCGTTCTGGTCGAAAAATCCTTGTTTTACAATATTTGTCTCGAATAAAATTCAAAACAGCTGATATCTGACCTAATAGGCTAATTTTACTTAATAATGGGGTCAAGGGTCAAATATGGCCGAATTCCCTTAAGGGGTCACACTACTAAATAGAGCTCCATAGGGATATGTACAAAAACACTGATATAAAATTCTGTGTTAGACCACTAAATTGCGAAATTGGACCTTGTAGAGTGATTTTTTCTGAAAGATGATCACATTTTCTCACCAAAAAGTGAAAAATATAGGTAGGTGAACCTGCTCGATTTTTCAAAATACGCCCATGGAGTTGACTACCTCTCTGACGAGCTTGGAAATGCCGCCGTAATCGTCAATGTTTCCAGTAAAAAACACAAATTTGAAAGATCTCTCAAAATGTATCTAGATGATATTCACAGTTTATAGTCAGGGTGCATGTAGGTGATATCCCATTAATCATAATTAATCAAAAATCATAGGCATTTACGCAATTGTATTACCGTCAAGTTTTTTTAATTGAGGATTTTGCCATGCATATTTTCCGATTCTAGCTTTAAACACCGCCCTTAAGGATAGGGGATACCCCATTTAGTGTAGTGCACCCTGTAACTTGGAATGTATGATGATTTATGATCAGAAATGTAAATCTGCAAGAAAATCTACTCTCTAAAAAAAATCATGAATAGAGGGCGCTCTCTGGAAAAGATCACATAATATGCCCTTAAACAGAAAATTGGTAATTGGTAAATTTAAGTTTTTGATTCGTTTTCTGAGAGGTGCTGAAGTTCTTTTATGGGATATATCGGTATCCCTTCCTTCTTCGGACTATCTTGGATTCGATTGAGAGACTCGCTGGACTTTGAAGCATTCCTCTTCATAGAACCATCCAAGATTCTATCCAGTGATTCATTTGATTTTGAGGAACTCATCGCTATAGATGGCTTTCGCTCCAATCCAAAATATGAGGAGATCCCAAACGCTTCACAGAATGCAACTCTGTAAATTCGGCTGCTGAGTCCGTAAATTATAGGATTAACGGCAGAGTTTATGAGCAAGAATCCGTTCGCGATTGCAAAAAGTACGGCAAAGTTATCCTGTAAGTTATCAGTGATGACACGGGCGGTTTTGTCGACGTTTATCACACGAGCCGGAAACTGACAAAGGAAGAAAACGACTCCGTTTACGATGAGCAATCGGGCGACTTGATTGCGTTCTTGTCTGCTGCGGTGCTCGCGGTCGCCTCGACTACTCCTTCGACGTCCCATGGGCGCGGTTTTTTGATTCAATGTCACGATTAGTTTATAGTAAGTTACACAACTTGTGAACATTGCTACTATAAACAGCAGGGTCTGTATTATCTCAGAAGCCAACGCCCACGCATTGCTTATAAGATAGCAACTACGAAACACACGAGGAAGGGAAGTAAACTCCTCCATATCTGGCCATAAGATGCACTTTGTTCTAAGTTTACCAAACCGTGGTGTTGTCAGGGCTGCAAGAACCAATGATAATCCCCAGCACGCAGCGATCAATTTCATGGTGCGTACTTTTCCATTGATCAGCCTGTGTTTTATTGGCATACATATGACTAAGAAACGCTCCATGGAAACCAAGGTAACGATGAGAATCGAGGCGTAGTAGCTTAAGTAGATCGGGAAGATGTTGCCCCAGCAACCAAAATCAGTATGATACGGCAAGTTGTTTTTTAGCGAGGAATGTAAGTAGGTATGGAGGTATGATACCAGCGTGAACAGTAAGAACAGAATATCCGCAATGCTGAGATTTACCAGGTAAAAGTTAGTCACCATCTGCATACGACGAACACTCGCGACGGTGAAGAGAAACGCGAAATTCACCAGGATGCCAAGAAAGCTTATGATCGGAACGACGACGAGTATGAGTATTTTTTCCATACCGCCCCATTTTATGTATGTAAGGTTATCCTGGGCGCTTGTTACATCGGTGTAATTCCATGTCTCGTAGCAGGTTTGGGGTGTGTCGGCCATTTTGTTTCACTTCATCTGTGTAGAAGAATAACAAACCAATTTCAATTTTATAACAAAGTTTTGTTTACCATCTGAATAAAGTTTGACCATTTTACTACTTTCTATGACATATTTTGAAAACGGAGAAATTTGTAAGATGCATACACCTTGGGGGTGTTTCCATAACCTGATCCTACCATTCTCTATATGACCACTTGTTTTGACCAACAATTAGGGTTAGGGTTAGAATTAGGGTTAGGGTTAGAATTAGGGTTAGGGTTAGGGTTAGAATTGGTCAGAAAAGGTGGTCAGAAAACAAGTGGTCAGATAATGGTGGTTGCAGGTTATGGAACACCTTACACCTTTGCAGGTAATATATAATTAATAAGTTCATTTTGCTAAAAGCTAAACAAATTCTAGTCATCAGTTGCAGTAAAGAGAAGAAAAAAGTACAATAAATACCATTTGAATACAGTCTGAACATTTTACTACTCTCTATAAATATGACATGTTGATAATTGCATTTTCCTAAACAATTCTTGTCATTGGTTGCAGTAGAGAAAAATACATTGACAAATAATCAACTTGTCAAAATACATTGACAAGTAATCAACCTGTTTCTTACCTCACTATTAATGATATGGTTGCAATCAGAACTATATCTACAATGAATGAATAGCATTAAAGAATTCTTTCCCAACCCCAACTTACCTTACAACTTGTAGCTGTTTCTAAACCAAATACGAACTTCCTTTGTACATTGCCAATATAAGATTACCAATACACCAGTATCTAGGCTTTTGTAGCTGATATGATAAGGCCAAAAAAAAGAAATTGTTTGTTTGTTTCTATCCAACCTACCCTAATTTTGAAAACTAACGAAATAAGTTGTTACTGTACAAATGAATAATGACCCTAATTTTTGAAATTTCAGAAAAAGCCCCCCCCCCCCCCGAATGATGCTTTCCGGAAATATACTATTAACCTGTTCACATCTTATTTAACCCCCTGGTGGGCACTACTGGCCTTACAGTGGTTCTGATTGGTGTATTGCAAGATATACTCATTTGAATAGCCTTGAACAGCTTGTAAAATATTTCACTCCAATCTTTATCAGGGATACAATTATTCCGACACTGTCTCTGATTGGTGCAATAAATGATGTATCTATCTTTCTGACCAATCGGCCGGTAGTTCTCAGGGGGTTAACAACTATTATACATCTTTTGAAAATCTGACCTACAGACCCTACCCTTTGGAGGTGATCTATGGACAAACAAACACATTATTTTTGTGCCTAACAGATGCCAATCAATACCTGAACTCTGAGTCTGTATCTTTATACCCCATAAGTGAAATTTTAGCAATCAGGTAATTTCAGGGATTAAAGCAAAAAGGATATACACAAATAGTTTCACTTTTCATTTTTTTAGATATAAGGCACAGAGGCCACTCAAATATAATGGGCTATTCCATTTGAAATCCATACCCCCTTCTATTGAAGATTTTACATTAATCTTCCCCACAGGGAGTGAGAATGTCAAACGGGGTTACCTGCATTGGTGACTCCATTTGAAATCTACGACAATCTTGGTGAAATCTGTGTAGAAGATAAGGGGTATTTCCGAAAATCTGTGTAGAAGATAAGGGGTATTTCTGAAAATCCGTGTAGAAGATAAGGGGTATTTCCGAAAATCTGTGTAGAAGATAAGGGGTATTTCCGAAAATCTGTGTAGAAGATAAGGGGTATTTCCGAAAATCTGTGTAGAAGATAAGGGGTATTTCCAAAAGTCTGTGTAGAAGATAAGGGGTATTTCCAAAAATCTGTGTAGAAGATAAGGGGTATTTCCAAAAATCTGTGTAGAAGATAAGGGGTATTTCTTCCATAGGGGGTGTATGGATTTAAAATGGAATAGTCCAATACTGTAACAAGCTCAAAAATTAAGGTACTGCAAACATTTACAATTTTACTATAGTTCGATTAGTTCCAAATTGGCATGAAATATATGTTTTTTATCTCTGTGCGCATAAGTAATTCAAGCGTCACACAGTTGGTTCACAGTGCGCTTGTTACGTTCACGTGCGCCTACAACCGTCTGTATTCATTTGCTGCTGTGAGCAGGCTACGCCAATTTGGAACTGATCAAACTATATATATATCGTAATAGGAAAGGATCTAGTCAGTCAGCTGATAGTGGTCAAGGGCAAAACAACACAATATATTGGTTAATATTGCTGTATGTTTGCGCAATTTTCTTACAAGTTTAAAGGCATATTATGTGATCTTTTCCAGGGAGCGCCCTCTATTCATGATTTTTTTTAGAAAGTAGATTTTCTTGCAGATTTACATTTCTGATCATAAATCGTACATACATTCCAAGTTACAGAGCGATACGATTCCTAATTACCTTAAAATCATGGTTTTAGAGTGAATTTAGAGAGTAAAATAAGTTGTCGGATATCCGACGGATTATTTTCACTCTAAAACCATGATTTTGAAGTAATTAAGAATCGTATCGCCCTGTATTTACTTGGAATGTATGTACGATTTATGATCAGAAATGTAAATATGCAAGAAAATCTGCTTTCAATTTTTTCCTTTTCGATGTTGAGGGCGTTCCCTGGAAAAGATCACATAATATACCTTTTATTTGTATTTCAATTTGCTAAACTAATAGAGAATGATTATATACAAATGTGTAAACATGCCGAAAAGCATATAAAAATATAAAAATGCTGAAAAGAAAATGTAATGATATTCAATGTTAACATGAAAAGCACATGAAAATGTGTTATGTGTTATGTAATTGTGTAAACATGCTGAAAAGCATATGAAAATGTACTAGTATATGAAAATGTGCTATACATGATATGAAAGGTAAACATGCTGAAAAGCATATGAAAATGTGCTATACATGATATGAAATGTAAACATGCTGAAAAGCATATGAAAATGTACTTGTATATGAAAATGTGCTATACAAAAAATGTGAAAATTATGAATGTAAACATGCCGAAAAGCATATAAAAATACAAAAATGCTGAAAAGAAAAGGTAATGATATTCAATGTTAACATGAAAAGCACATGAAAATGTGTTATGTGTTATGTAATTGTGTAAACATGCTGAAAAGCATATGAAAATGTACTAGTATATGAAAATGTGCTATACATGATATGAAATGTAAACATGCTGAAAAGCATATAAAAATGTGCTATACATGATATGAAATGTAAACATGCTGAAAAGCATATGAAAATGTACTTGTATATGAAAATGTGCTATACATAAAATGTGAAAATTATGAATGTAAACATGCCGAAAAGCATATAAAAATATAAAAATGCTGAAAAGTACATGAAAATGTGCTAAACATGTATATGATATGCAATGTAAACATGATGAAAATCATATGAAAATGTGTTATACATGTATCGAAAATGCAATGTAAACATGAAATTATGTGAAATGTGAAAATTATGATAGAAATAAACAATAAAAGATAACAAAAAATAGAGAATGATTCACATTTGATGAATCCGATTCCACCTGGAGTATGACTGTGTCAGCATCTATTCCAGTAACAAATCTTTTTGACAAATATTCATTTTGATGGTACAATTTTATGCAAAACTTTATGTAGGAGATCAATTTGGGATGAAAAACATGTGAAAACCTTATTGTTAAGGGAGTATTTTAAATTAGGAGAACACCTGTTAGTGTAGGAGTGTCTGAAAACCCCCTATTAAACTGTATATTTTGGTGCCACCTTCGGCCTAATATATACTGTGCATGAACTTTGAGACCCTCTTAAAGGGAAATTATGCAATCTGTATTCATGAAATGACCTCTATCTTTGATGTTGTCCTCCAAATGCAATTGTTTTAAGTAAAATTACATTTATAAACACAAAACTAAGATATCTTCTAAGTTACAGAGCAATATGTTTCCTAATTATTGCTTGAACAGAAAATTTTGAAAATAAGTTGTCGGATAACCCAACTGTTTTATTTTCTTAGTGGTTTTCTTGTTCGTAAATTTAATTCCATGGTTTGACACTGTGTCATAACACCGTTAACAGTGTTTCCGGCTACAATACCAACTGTACACAAGTATACAATAGTAGGGAATGCTGTATGATGAAACTCAAAAAAATGTATTTTAACAAATTTCCAAAATTTGAAGCAACATCATGATTTGTATGGTTCTGTGATGGTTTTTACAGAAAATATGGTTATTATAGATTTATGAATCAATGAATTTCTTCATTATCAAGAGAGAAAAAACCCCAGGGGGTAACAATTTGAAAAAGATCACATAATATTGCTTTAACCCTAACTCACTGGGTGTGTTTCTAGCAATGAAACTATCAGGGGAGCAAACAGGGTCACATTTTTGGGAAAAACATGTCTCCGCATCGCCAGGGATCGAACCCAGGCCGTGTGCTTACAAGTCCGAGACTCTATCTACCAACGGGTGTGCTTACAATAAGTTTTATTTGTGAGATACCCCGTCGGAGTATGGCACAGAATACATGGCGCCATTGAGCGGTACTGTCAGCTAGCAACGTAGGGATTTGTAGTATGTAAGATGGTTTGGGTTTACTGAACATGAAAAGAAGGTTGGTTTTAACCCGTCCCCCTAACATGCATGTTTTTGGAAATGAAACTTTCAGAGGAGAAAAAGGGGTCAATTTTGTTGTTGTTGTCAATTTTTTTTTTTTTTTTAATTTTAATTTTATTTTGTTGGGGGGGGGGGGGGGGGGGGGGGGGAATCAGTCTCCACATGCGCAGGGAATGAACCTGGGCTGTGCGCGCGTAAGTCCAAGACTATATCCACTGCGCCAACATGTGTGCTTCAAAAACCTAAAAAATGTGCTTTAAAAAAGTTTTTTCAGAAGTTGATACCCCGTTGGAGCGTGGTACAAGATTCACGGGGCGATTCCGCGGTACTGTATGCTAGCATCGTAGGGATTTGAAATGTGAAGGATGGTTTGGGTTAATATTCATATTATCAGGCATGAGAATTTTCAGTTTTTAAACTGAATTCAGTTTTTTTATGTTCCAAATTTCCGCACTTTCATTTAATTTCAGGCTGTTTTTGGCCTTTTTAGCCCGATTTCACGCACATTTTCAGTTTTTTCAGTTTTGTTCATGTTTTTTTCATTCTCATGCCTGTATTATGAAACATTGCAACTAAAAAATGCCCTTTACAATTCTATATGTCGGAAGGAAACAATCATGAGATAGCTCTATGGACAAGGACACAACAAACAAGGATATGTTATCCTAAAGGGACAAACAAGAACAATACCTGTTGAAAACCCAGGGGGGGGGGGGTGCTCATGTAATCAAAGAGTTTGACAATTCTATATGTCGTAAGAATGTTCAAAGGGAGGAAATAATCATGAGATAGCTCTATGGACAAGGACACCACAAACAAGGATATATTATCCTTAAGGGACAAACAAGAACAATACCTGTTGAAAACACGGGGGGGGGGGGGGGGGGGGGGGAGTTGCTCATGTAATCAAAGAGTTTGACAATTCTATATGTCGTAAGAATGTTCAAAGGGAGGAAATAATCATGAGATAGCACTATGGACAAGGACACCACAAACAAGGATATATTATCCTAAAGGGACAAACAAGAACAATACCTGTTGAAAACCCAGGGGGGGGGGGGGGGGGGGGTGCTCATGTAATCAAAGAGTTTGACAATTCTATATGTCGTAAGAATGTTCAAAGGGAGGAAATAATCATGAGATAGCACTATGGACAAGGACACCACAAACAAGGCTATGCTTGAAGCATGTGTCTGTATGGACCGACCGTGTAAACAAATATTCTCCTACAGAAAAGGGACAAACAAATACCTGGGGGGGGGGGGGGGGGGGGATGCTCACGTAATCAAAGAGTTTGACAAATGTATGTGTGTTTAGCACCTTGGATGTCTAGTAGGCAATTCATCTATTACTGACTGATATTGTCCTATAATTATGGTGTAGTTCACAATCTTTTTTATAGTTCGTACCACTTTTTGTTTTTATATATTAAATGGTACAGGGTGTCCCAAAAGTCTATGCACGACTTTGAAGCTTTGTATGTCACAAAATATAAGTCGTATCGAATATATGAATACATATTTAGAAAGAGGAGATGTGGGAAATAATTTTGATACCAAACATTGGAGTAACATCTGCTTGTAATGCCACCCTAGATGTATAATATGTTATACTGCAAAAATGTAATTTTATACTTCGGAGGAATAAAGTTCATAAATCAATATTGAGATTAAAGGTAGATGACCCGATCACATTTTCGTAACACAGAATTATTTCAAACATACGGAGATTTTCATATCATATGAAAGCTCGTATTTTTCTCATCATCATACTGAAATTTGACGGCCTAAATCGGTATAATTACGGAGAAATCGATGAAATGACGTCGAATTACCGCGAATGGTGGTATACCACCGATATAGTTTGTGTACAACTCAATGGGTACAGTTCACAGCATCTTGTGCGTCTAAAATAAGAACCATTAGAGCTATGCAACTCAAACTTTGGGACACGACTTTTTTAAGGCTGACCTTTCATGTAGAATAGAAAACTTCAAGTTCAAAATCGGAAAAGTGATCGGGTCATCTACCTTTAACAAAAAGACGGGTAGAGTTGGTTACACGGAAAGTGATCCGTCAATTGAGGACCCTAGATCTAAAAGGGGGTTAAGTCACATTGGGAAAAATTGCAAAAACTGGGTTTCATTGTGTCCATGTGTGGACTTGACCCACTCGGGTTTTACCTCACATGGACTCTTACATAGCTTTACCACATGACTTAACTGTAACATTTGAACAGAGGGTGCAGAGATCTTCCTTGTAGCAGAAACTGATACTTAACTACAATTTCACAAGATTGTGACTTAACCCCCTTTTAGATCTAGTGTCCTCAATTGTAATATTAAAAATTTGACATTACAGGGATCCCATCATAATAACAAACTATATTACACATAGTTCTCGTTTCTATAGTGAAATCTAGTTTAAATGTTTTCCATTTATACAGAGACGTGTGCTAATGCAAAAACACAGACCTAAAAAATTGAATAACGTAACAGAAAAGTGAACACACACGTCACACAGCGAATAGATCTCTTTGGACTTTTGGCTACTGCATGTCTTATGATATAAATGTGACTACCAGTCTTTTTTCTACCACATCGAGACAAATCATGCACAGTTCCTGTGTTCAAAAATGTATCCACCAACTTAAGAATGGATATTCTTCCTGGTGCGCGTTTCACTTTAAAATGTTTTCTGAACTTTTGTTGAGTAAGTTGAACTGAATTTGTTTCAGCTTAGAATCATAAAATTTGTATTCGCTTATCTATGCTGTAAACCATCTTGAATGAAGACTTTTGCTGTGCAATATTGTCTATTACGCCTATTTATGTTGTGAGTGACCGAGTTTGGAAATAACATAAATGTTGCAAGGTAAGCAGTGAACTGTGACTAATGCGCAACGTTGCTTTCATACCGTTAATTTATGCGCACCTGTTTTTAGCAACAATGTGTGGTATTTGGTATGGGTGGGTCTCACATGGCTAAAAACTTTCAACCAGTTTTATAATGTTGTGGGTTCACCAATAGGGTTGTTTTTGGTATCAAAATAATTTCCAAAATCTCGTTTATCAAAATATGGTTACATTTATACCATATGATTTAGATTTTACGAGATATGACTCTTCAAAAACGTTCATAGACTTTTGGGACACCCTGTATATCCACTTGAAACGTTGGTTACGTTATATTTTTGTTGTTTTATTGCAAAGCAATTGTTATAGCTTGTCCCAGTGCATTTCTGTGTGCTATATTGTTATCTCATTATTTTCCCATGCCAATTACACATACACTCTAAGTGGTACCTGTTCCTACAAAATGTATCAGTTCTTCCCTTTTTCACGGTTACTTTGATTACTATATCTAATTAGAAACTATTGCTACTTTGTTTTCTAATTAGCTTAGATACAACATATAATCATTCTTAAGCATATAATCTTAAGTTACTGAAACAAATTCTTAATTTGGAACACTTTTGGTTTTACCTGAAAATTAGCATACATCGAAAATTAAAGTCTTGACTAATATAAGGTTTTCACTTTCTCTGCTGCTGTATGTAAAGTTCCCAAAATATCTCTTTTAGTACTTTGTACCTCAAACAGATTAAATATAAAACAACCTGTATCTTAAGATTGAGAAAAGGTAATATATACATAAATATCATAAATCAAGTACATACCTGTAAATTGTTGAACTCATATTCACTAATTACAGTAAATAAATCTGCTCTGGAAGTATTAAATCTATGTATGAAATTTAATGTGTCATCAGAACGTACAAAACATCACTACAGTCGGTAATACATGCAAAACTCAACTAGAGAGAAAATGGGTTGGGCTGGGTAGTGCTAGCTAGCTAGGCCAAGTTTGGGGGTAGTGCGGAGGACAAGAGATCAGAGGTTTCATGCAAATTAGAGGAATGCTAGCTAAGGGAATAAGTAGAGCGTGGTACTGTGGATACAAGGGACTGGTCATTATTATATCAGTAAATATTATAGGTATAGTAATGCTAGTAATAATAAGACATTATATACATTAATTATGAGAGTACATCTTATAATCGTAACATTAATAAGGAAAATAGACATGAGAATATCATAAGTTTTACACACACATCTCGACTGTAGTAAAGCCAGAAGTTGTTTAATAAATCTTCATGACCTCAGATTAAGATGCTTGTGGATAACTTTCTGATGCATTATCATAATCTATTTTACAGATAATTATGTCAAAGTTTCTAAAAATATAGGGGGCGACATTTTCCTATCAATAATAACCTTGGGGTGTGTTGTGGGTATAACATATAATACTAAAGGCACTGTCACACCATGGCGTATCGCCTGAACGTATGCAAACGTATGTGAATATCGAAAAATATGTTGGTGTACGTTGGTGTACGCTGATATAAGTTAGGGGTAAGTTGGGGATACGTCGTTTACGTTGAGAAAACGTTCAACATTTCTCGAAGTACTCAATGTGTGCTTAAATACACTCTGCATAAGTTCCCGATAGGTTCGTGGTACATTAGACATACATTTACATACGCTGACATACGTAAGACATACGTTGACATACGCTGACATACGTTAGACATACGCTGACATACGTTGACATACGTTAGAGGTACGTTACTCGTAAGTTATAGATTGGACCTATTTATCCTTCTAGATATTTTAATAGTTTTATCGTCTAGGCTGCGTTTACTTGAACTGGCAACACTTGTCCCGCCGTGTACGAAACTCAATTTCTGCAGCGACATAAGTAACGTGTTCGTGGTACGCCGAGGATACGCTGAGGATACGTCGAACATGGCAGACATACACTACGTATACGTTAAGCATACGTTGGTCATACGCTTGAATATATACGCTGTGATACGCCGTCATAAGTTTGTTACAAGTTAGTGATACGCTGTCATTACGTTAGTCATACGCTATGTATACGTTCAATACGCTATGGCTACGCTATCACTCTGACAATTTTCGAGCTATTTTTTGAATACGTCGGTATACGTTCAGGCCACGTTCAGGCCATACGCTATGGTTTGACAGGGCCTTAAGCAATATCATATTTTTTCTCTTAACAGATGTTAGTAACAACTCCAGAGAAATGGGATGTTGTAACCAGAAAGAGTACCGGAGATGTGGCCCTGACACAGTTGGTGAAACTTCTCATTATAGATGAGGTGCATCTTTTACATGATGACAGAGGAGCCGTCATTGAAAGCTTGGTTGCTAGGACACTAAGACAGGTATGAAAATATTCCTTTCAGGGATGGTGGGGGAAAGGGAGAGAGAGGTGGGTGGGTGGTGGGAGGGGGGGGGGGGGGGTAGAAGGCTGCATCATCTTGTCCATGGCAACAGAGGAGCCGTCATTGAATGCTTGGTTGCTAGGACACTAAGACAGGTATGAAAATATTCCTTCCAGGGATGGTGGGGGTGGGGAGAAGATGAGATGGAGGGGGAGGGGGTTGAAGGCGGCAGCATCTAGTCCATGGCATCAGAGGGGCAGTCATTGAATGCTCGGTTGCTAGGACACTAAGACAGGTATGAAAATATTCCTTCCCGGGATGGTGGGGGAAAGTGGGAGAAGGAGAGGGGGAGGGGGAGGGGTTGATGGCGGCAGGATCTAGTCCACAGCAACAGAGGGGCAGTCATTGAGTGCTTGGTTGCTAGGACTCTAAGACAGGTATGAAAATGTTCTTTCCCAGGATGGTGGGGGAAATTGGAGGGGGTGGGGTGGTGGGGGTTAGAAGGCTGCATCATTTTGTGCATGACAACAGAGGAGCATTACTTGAATGCTTGGTTGCCAAAACACAGGATGGTAGGGGAAAGTGGAGTGGGGAAAGCTTGGTTGTTAGGACATTAAGACGAAAATATTCCTTCCAGTGATGGTGGGGAAAGGGGAGGGGTAGAAGGCTGCGTTTACACCCTGTTGATATTTTGCTAAAATCAGGGAGAAAAACATTGAAAAACCTGATTTTATACTGAATTTATTCAGAGGAAATTTGTGTTTAGGGTTGTCTGGGTACAGACTACTATACTACTAACAGCCTGCATGTTAAAGGCTGTTAGTAGTATACACCATGAAAGTTGATTGGCCCCCTTAAAAGGGAATGAGAGGGAGGGAAGAAGGATTGATATACATGGCATCATCTTGTCCATGGTGACAGCAGGACCAGAAGTTGTCCAAGTTGAGTAGACTAAGTGAGAAAAGGATCATGCTTATCACTTTGGTTGATGAGAGACACTCGCCCTTGTTCTTGATGTAAGAACCCCTTTTCCTGATCTATACATAAACCACTCCGAGTATAACATCACATCGACAGAATTAAAGTGTCAACAACTCACTGAAAATGTGTGGACAATGAAGCACAAGACCGACTGGATAGTGTTGTATGCTTATATGATCAAACAGTAAACAAATTGATGACACTTAATCCCCTGGGGTCTACCTGTCTATCTTACAGCGTTTC
This sequence comes from Ophiura sarsii, assembly GCA_035610835.1. Classification (NCBI taxonomy): domain Eukaryota; kingdom Metazoa; phylum Echinodermata; class Ophiuroidea; order Amphilepidida; family Ophiuridae; genus Ophiura; species Ophiura sarsii. Next base: position 9,689,656 of record CM069455.1, read on the forward strand.
TGATTGGTTAATTACAAGATATACTCATTTAAATAACCAATTACAATACAGCTTTTAAACTATATCACCCCGATCTTTATCAGGGATACAATTATTTTAACAATCTCTCTGATTGGTGCAATAAATGATGTATCCATCTTTCTGACCAATCAGCCAGTAGTTCTCAGGGGGTTAAAATCTATTATATTCTTACACTTTATAGGTGGAATCATCTCAGAGTATGATCCGCATTGTTGGGCTGTCTGCAACCCTTCCCAACTACCTTGATGTCGGCAGATTCCTCAATGTCAATCCATACAAAGGTCTCTTCTTCTTTGATGGAAGATTCCGTCCTGTTCCGCTTGGTCAGACGTTCATTGGGGTGAAAGCTACCGGTATTATGCAACAGAAGAATGATATGAATACTGTGTGTTATGATAAAGTCAGAGATATGGTCAGAAAAGGACATCAGGTAGGTCGCACATTATAGTGAATACAAGCAATGCAAGACAAACAAGTGTGTAATCCACAAGAAATGGGAAGAGCGTAAACCTATTAAAATACTGGGTGGGTGGGAGTGGAATTTTTAGGAAAGCGACCAGTCTCGATGAAGCCGATGAGAAATATGATGGGAATACGAAAACCAAACAAAGGCCAAAAATCGCGGGCATGAAAGCAAGGATGCTGATTGGCCCGATAAACGGTAACCAAGACACAGAGTCGCACTATTGCAAAATGGAAAGCCCAGAGGGTATCTGCCCTGGTAAATAAATTGGTTTATGAAAGAAGGCCTGTCATAAACCTAAAGTTGTGGGGAAGGGTCTTCTGATACCCTTAGCCAATTGGCTACACCCGTTATCCGTGCACCTGGGATACCATTCCAGAAGATCTTTCCTCCCCACGTAGCTGCGTCTGTTTAGACCTGCCCATTTAATAATGGAGTCGCCAATAATCCATCTCCTCAGATGCCCTGTGTTAAAATTAACAAAAATAAAAACAAAGCAGAACAGAGGCAAGAATAAAGGCAAATTGCTAAAGCAAGCAAGCAAATAAAAGGTTAACTATGGTAAACTGTGAGGTCTGAGGATTACCAATTATTGATCATGTCCAAAATCCAAAGTCTCATTACTTTGATGCCTCAATATTATAGAATTAAATTGGTTTAGAGTCAAGTAGATAATTATCAAACAAAGGGAGTAATGGGCAACATGTGCAATTATTAACAACATTTACCAACTGATATAAACAAACGGATGGCTTGAAAACCTGAACAATGGGTTAAATTATGAGATAGGCTTTTACGACGGGTATTCATAATATAAGTTAAAAGTTTTAACGGGTTCGCCGTCGGACGAGTTTTAATCTGTCAAGCTTTCGTCAGGATTAGCTCTGACTTCTTCAGGACCAAATTATTATAATATTGTGTTACGTGTTCAGTGGAAGCGGCAATCCATCTGAACGGCTCTTTTCAGAGCCACCAATTCTTTCACAAGTAGGAAAGGGCACCTACTCTCAAATCATCGGGCAAGGGGCAGCCCAAATGATGATAGCAAGAGAAGTGGCAATCTCTATGTTTTGTTCAATATTATAATAATTTGGTCCTGAAGAAGTCAGAGCTAATCCTGACGAAAGCAGATTAAAACTCGTCCGACGGCGAACCCGTTAAAACTTTTAACTTATAATGGGTTAAAGTTCATGCATTTATTTATTGGCACATGTAATTGTGCCATGTCATTTTTGTTTGCAAGATGAACATGCATGACTGAATTTAGTGCCAGTTTGGGTTGCTGATCAAACAATATTGATTCATTGGGATCAGAAATATATGAGGCAGAATTAGAATTAGAATAAATATTCTCACCATCTAGATTTCTTGCCAAGTTGCTCTAACGCTGCTGTACGCCTGGTCCACGGAATAAATTGGGATGAGGTGGTTTGGCCAAATGCATTGCGAGTTGGTTCTTGGCGCTGAGTTGCATTTGATAATGATGATGTGGCGTTGCCCTGGTTACGGCTTGAGTGTACTGAAATATTATTTATGGCTCTCTCCTGTGATCTGGTTTGTCTTACGATCGCGATCGTGTCACTTGTACCAGGATAATTATTAACCAGTTGGGGCATGGGTTTCTAGCCGAGGCTGTAGGGGCCGCTGCTTTCCTTTTGGTACCTTTCTTAGGCCGACCCATGTTGATGTTTAGATCAGCGATTTGATATTTACCGTAATTATTACTAACTACAAAGTAATATATAGTTACTTGTCCATCACGATAGTGGTTGCAAAAATCCAAATAATACCAAGTAATTTTCCGAGGTTTGCTGGATCCAAAGTAGATATCAGTCACAGTTAAGTAGAAACGTTAGCAAAACAAAACAAAACCTTGTAGTATACCAAGGAGTTTTTTTCAGGAAAGCGACCAGTCTCGATGAAGCCGATGAGAAATATGATGGGAATAAAAAAACCAAACAAAGGCCAAAAATCGCGGGCATGAAAGCAAGGATGCTGATTGGCCTTATAAACGGTAACCAAAGACACACAGTCGCACTATTGCAAAACGGAAAGCCCAGAGGGTATATACTATCTGCAGCGGTAAATAAATTGGTTTATGAAAGTAGGCCTGTCATAAACCTTAATAATGGAGATTTGATTGGTGAATGTGACGCATACTTACTGGACACCTACCCCATGGGCAAATTTCGTCGCCTCCCATTATATGATAAATTAAATATCATATTTTCATAAAGAATGTTATTTGGTTAAAGAACCCCAACTCCATGGGCTAAGATCGGCGAACAAATGAGGGAATCACATCTATTAATCAAATACTGATGCAAAAAACCTGATTTCCAGGATAATTGAGGGTGCAATCCCATACATATCTCTCAATGCCCCTTTAAGGCAATCATTCCTCTGTTGATTATTATCCGGCAGGCTGTGTTGTACAAAATATTTGATGTTATTACACTTGAATTATTATTTCTTTATCATTGATCCCCAGGTGATGGTATTTGTACATGCCAGAAATGCCACCGTCAATACAGCCATGGTGCTAAGTGAATTGGCTAAGAATCTAGGTGACTCGGGGCTTTTTACTCCCTCACAGAGTGCTGAGTATGGACAAGCACTAAAACAGGTATGTAGACTGAATAAAGTTACCCCCCCCCACCCCCGAGCCAGCGTTAATACAGCCATGGTGCTACCTGAATTAGCCAAGAATCTAGGGGACTCAGGGCTTTTTGCTCCCTCACAGAGTGCTGAGTAAGGGCATACACTAAAACAGGTATGTAGACTGAATGAAGTTACCCCCCCCCCCCCTGAGCCAGTGTTGGAAATAAGAAAAATAAATTGGTTATCCAGTGGATAACCCAGGTTGTGATTTTGGTTATCTGCCAACACTTTTGGTTATCTGCATTTTTTCAGTTGTTCACTCAAAGATAATATTTTGCGAAGCGAGTCTTCATATAAACACATAAAAAGGGCGAAGAAAGTATGGATAAATGCTTGTTTTGCCATTTTGCAAACCCGGAAGTGAAATATCACCATTTACAAAGACGAAGTTGTAAGCATTGAATACTGAAATTAACTTAATCACGCTTCAAAGCGCACTCGGTAGAAAGATGAGGCTTCCACTATATCCGACAAGATTTCATTCATATAACGAGAATGAATGATAGGGGTTAGAGATTCGTAGCCACATGTGGCTTCTAATTAAATGTACTAAAATATTTCTGGTTTACTGCGACATGGTTCAGTTCGTACAACGGGAGAAAATGATAGCGGTCAGAGATCCATAGCCATCTAAACACATCATAATCAGATTTGCTGTTTACAAATTACAACGGGAGTATACATTTGTGAAATTAAGGAATTTTGAGCTCATATTAGCAGTACCATTTATTCCTTTTTCAATATAAATGTTTGGTGTCAACAAAATTGTGTTTAGCCGCCGGATGATCGGCAAAGAAAAAATGGTTATCCGCTGGTAAATTAGGTAATTTTGGATGCCCAGATTACCACTATTTTGAACGCTACCCTGAGCATTACCTGCCTATCTACCAGTGTTTATGATTGGTTAATTATATACATGATTTACTCTATGATTTGATATTGTTGTGAACAAATCCAATAAATAGTGAATAGGTTTATTACAAAATAAAGGTGGATGTTCTGATCTCTTTAGCTTTTATTTGCCCATCAACATATTTTGATATCACTACAGGTTTCTTCTGTAAAATGTTTGGCGCAAGATAGGCTATGTTCTGTTTAGACGTTATAGGCCAAAATGCAGTGAATTACTGAGGAGTAATTCTGTTATACCCTTCACAGATGTATTCATAGTGCATGTTTTTTTAAGAACGACGCATACTACCGATGTAGGTGTGCAGGGTATAACAGAATTATGCCATTACTGAATTAAACAATGGTTATGTGTGTATAAACATGAGGTGAAATAATTTAATTTTGTTACCGTTGTTGACCCATAGAAATCATGTATTAGACGATAAAAAACCTTCTTTGTTGTACAGGCATACAGACTTCTCACATTGGTTCGGTCAGTCTTGCGTTTTTCTCTATCGTTTTGTTCCCTTTCAAAATGACCATAACATTTTAAAGATCTGTAAATATGTTGCCGTTTTTTGACAAGTAAAAAATACATGTTTGGGATGATATTATTAATTTGCATGTGCCTCGTAGAACAGGGTGTTTTCCGTGCCTATTGCAGTTGCTGTGGGTGCATATATAAACGTTGAACACATAAAATAATTCATGTGTACTTTATGTGTTAGGGAACAAAAGATTGTGTGTATTTCATGTGTATCTTATGTGTATTTCACCGGGCAAATTGAAACAATTTACCACCAGAAACACATAAATACACATCACACTCCAAAAATACACAGGTTTACACATAATATGATATATGATATGACATGATACTCTAAAAATACACAGGTTTACACATGATTGCTAATCCTCTGCCCTAAGCCTCCCATAATGAAGTGCCTATTTTATGTGCCTTTATGTGTAGGCAAACCCATTGTTCTCTTCTGTACACATGTCAATTTTGTGTTTATGTGTTGCAAACATATTTTACACATAAATACACAAACAATACACATAAAAACCAGTAAAAAATTGGAACAAATTTCTAAATTTTCCATGAACAAGATCAGTAACAATTTTAAGATAAAAGAGACAGAAAGCAGAAAGTCCAGTCATGTTACATTTTAAACTATTCAACAGTCATTGGCATTTATTGTGCAAAGTGGAGACCTGTTACCACGAACTCTATAACGTTTACATTTATATATACACCTAGCACATAAAGTCCCTGACCAAGTGCTTTGAGGTTGGCTAATTCAAATATATAAACGGTACCAAAAATCTGAGATATATATTAAATGAGCAAATTTCTTCTCCGCAGTTTGATACCTCATTCAACAAAATCAATGGATACTTTTAAAGTTATGGTGATTTCAATGACCGCGCATAACAACAGCAAAGTTGCACTAGGTATAGGAAATCATTGATTTGTGTGTGATTACTGTCATAACTGTGTGCTATCTGAGCGAGCCAGATGAATGGGTCTGGAGTGATAACCGCAATTTGCGGGACAAAGGGTGTGACTAGCTGTGAAGAATAAAAGTCTTAGCTGATTAGCTGTGAGTTTTTTCAGTGCGTAATCACACACAAATCAATCGATACACACCTTCTAACTACCATCTGAAATCACTGAGCATCATTTCCACTAATTCATGTAAAATTTGTGAATTTGGATAGATTTTTAAAATTTTAATATAAATTCAAATCGAAATTAACAAATATATATATAAATTGCCACAGATGGCTTCTTACCAATTTGTGTTGTGTTTAACCAAAGATGTTCTAGTGCAGGGATGATAATCTCTATTGAAAAGCCGTTAAGAACTGATACTATGTGTGTTTCATAGCACCTGTATGACATGCCATATTTGAATAGAGCAGTGATTAGTAGGGGCATTGGTAGTCTCATGCGACAACAGCATGGCCCTTGTTGTGGCTGTTGTGACACAAAACTAAAGTTAAAAACGAGATGGCACAGTGAAAGTGTAAATATTTCTAAAATTTTCAACATATTGAAATATTACATACATTTTGACTATATGTGTGATAATTGTACATAATTCCTCCACCCAATGTTTTTAAAAAACTAAACCCGAACCCATGCGCGCAATGGATAATGTGTGCATATTGTTCAGATCGATACTAATAGATGCAATTGTGAATATTTATTGATGACTTGTTGTTGAGTTATTTCATGACAGGGCTAAATACTACACATTCTTATATTGGTCTGAAATACACATAGCTTCAAATGACTTGGCACCCATAATTTGTTATCTGGTGTAATATCATGACCTCCCACATTTAAGTGGGAGTGATCATTTAAGATACGATAAAGCGAAAAGCATCAAGAGGCTTCAGAAAAGCTGTGAAAATGGCTTATATTTTCATTTTTATTGATTTTGTGAAGAAATCATTTCATCAGAGGGTTTTGACATATATCATATATCATATAATTCAATTATAAGGAGGGTAAAACCATCCAATGGAAGAGTGCGCCACCCCTAAAGGGAGCCTTTGTAAACAAAAAATTAAGATTTGATTTTACATAGTGCTTTACAGTACTGTTTCGTAATCATATATCTAAACGGTTAATGTTATTTAGTTTCTCACTCTCTCTTTACCTCTTTCTTTGTTGTTGTTGTTGAAAAATCTCTCTGAATCTCTTTAAAGTTTAAAATATTACCGTTTCTTTTTTTGGGTGGGGGGTTGACTCCCCTATTAAGTTATGATAGGAATTGATATCCAGATATAACCATATAATTAGATTAGGATGACACATTAATTAAACATTGTAATTATGTTAATGATTCTTTAAACAAATAAGAATATCTCTACATTTATCTGGATGAGGAAATAGCTTTTGTTTCTGTGTGTGGTGGTGCTGGGTTGCCATTTGATTTTAAATTTTTACTCATACCGCTGTTTCATCGATCATAACATATGTGTTCCCGTTAACATTGCCTTTACGGTCTAAGCAACTAAACAACGAATTACCGATGATGGTGTACAGGAATGGATTGAGAGCGGAATTTATCGGAAGTACAAAACCAATTATCCACGCAAAAACGTCGGGATTAACCTCTATTGCATCCTTCTGCACCAAAATCCCGATCACAACAATTGGCAACCAGCAAAGCAAATCGGTCAACGTGATCAGTCCCATTTTGAAAGCCATTTTCAGATCAGTTTTTAATCGGGACATGTTTGATCTTCGTATTTGAATGAATAAACTGATATAACATACCGCAACAGTAACGCAGCAGAAGAAATTGACTCCTAGAAATATGACAATTGAATATGTGGGGCTTAGATGGCTACCAATTTTCTCATTTGTATAGAATGTCAAAAAATCATCATCTCTACCAATTTTGTCATAGGAGATTGTCATATTGCTTGATGTTGTACGAGTTAATAATCTTCTGGCAAGTGGTAACCCTATACATACTTCAGAAAATTGATAAACATGGTGATCTTTCTCCAACCCGATTCCTAATGAACTTAAAACCAGTGCAACCAACCACACCGATATTGTAACAAGTATTTTTGACCTTGTTGTCAAAAACAGTTTCCGACTCACAACGGTATTTCTGAAGGCCCAAAATCTGTCGATACCTATCAAAAGAATAAAGAATAGGGAGGATTCACTTGAAAGGATCGATAGAAAACCTGATAACTTACACAATGCATGACTCCTCCAATGATCAGCTTGAAAAGGAAAATATTGCTTAAAGTACTGATCAGCTGATGCGATTATAAGCATATACACTCCCATGAGGAAATCAGCAGCGGCAAGGTTGGTTATGAATAGAACTTGTTTCTGGTAATCGGTTTGTTCTTTTCCCCTGGTTAGTTTCCGGCAACCCCATACCAGAACATATGTGTTAGCAAATAATGCAAATATACCAATAATCCACATTGAATACTTGATCAATGTATTTGGTAGAAGGTCACCACAAGTCATGTATTCTGATTTTGGTTCTGTCGATATACATCGAGGTCCTGATGATGAATTGATAAAACAACAAGATGCTGCATTGTCTACTCTTATAGTAGTAGCATTTGTAAGTCCAGCAAAAGAGTTTGACTTAATTTTTGTAAGTTGATTATTTTTTAGATCAATATACTTCATGTGGGTTTGATTTTCAAATGCATATGGATGAATTTCACTTATTTGGTTATTTCCAAGGTCAATTACCACAAGCTTATGAAATTTAGAGAAGGAGCCATCAATGTTTGATATATTGTTATTAAATAAACTCAGAATTTGCAATTTATCACAGTCCCTAAGACTTATCAAAGCTGAAGACATCAGTAGGTTATCGCCTAAAAAGAGACTACTTAATTTACTAAGATTCCAAAATAAACCTGGTTGTAATGTAGTCAATGTGTTTTCCTGCAGTCTTAAATCAATCAAGTTAACCAATCCCTTGAATGTATCCACATGAAGACTGGATAACTGGTTATTATATAAGAACAGTTTTGTTAGTTTACCAAGATTCCCAAATAAACCAGGTTGTAACATTATCAATGTGTTATTGTATAGCTTCAAATAAGTCAAGTCATCTAGCACCTTGAATGTATCTACATGGAGACTGGATAAGTGGTTCTTGTACAAGTAAAGCTTAGTTAGTTTACCAAAATTCCTAAATAAACCTGGTTGTAACGTTGTCAATGCGTTATTATGCAGCCACAAATCATTTAAGTCAACTAACCCCTTGAATGTATCTACATGGAGATTGGATAACTGGTTATTGTACAAGTACAGTTTTGTTAGTTTACTAAGATTGCTAAATAAACCTGGTTGTAATGTTGTCAATGTGTTATTATGCAGCTGCAATTCCGACAAGTTAATTAACCCCTTGAATGTATCTACATGGAGATTGGATAACTGGTTATTGTACAAGTACAGTTTTGTTAGTTTACTAAGATTGCTAAATAAACCTGGTTGTAAAGTTGTCAATGTGTTATTATTCAGCCACAAATCAGTTAAGTCAACTAACCCCTTGAATGTATCTACATGGAGACGGGATAACTGGTTATTATACAAGTACATATTAGTTAGTTTATCAAGGTTTCTAAATATACCTGGTTGTAATGTTGTCAATTTGTTATTATTCAGCGCTAATTCCAACAAGTTAGATAACCCCTTGAATATAGTCACATGGAGATTGGATAAATGGTTATTGTACAAGCTCAGCTTAGTCAGTTTACTAAGATTCCCAAATAAACCTGGCTGTAATGTTGTCAATGTGTTAGTATGCAGCGATAATTCCAACAAGTTAGATAACCCCTTGAATATAGTCACATGGAGACTGGATAACTGGTTATTGTACAAGTACAGTCTTGTTAGTTTACTAAGATTCCCAAATAAACCTGGCTGTAATGTTGTCAATGTGTTAGTATGCAGCCCCAGATCAGATAAATTAACTAATTCCTGGAATGTGTCTACATGGAGACTGGATAACTGGTTATCATACAAGGATAGCTTTGTTAATTTACTAAGATCCCTAAATAAACCTGGTTGTAAAGTTGTCAATGTGTTATTATTCAGCCGCAAATCAGTTAAGTCAACTAACCCCTTGAATGTATCTACATGGAGACGGGATAACTGGTTATTACTAGTTAGTTTATCAAGGTTTCTAAATATACCTGGTTGTAATGTTGTCAATTTGTTATTATTCAGCGCTAATTCAGATAAGTTAACTAACCCCTTGAATGTATCTACATGGAGATTGGATAACTGGTTATTGTACAAGTACAGTTTTGTTAGTTTACTAAGATTGCTAAATAAACCTGGTTGCAATGTTGTTAATGTGTTATTATGCAGCCGCAATTCCGACAAGTTAGCTAACCCCTTGAATATATTCACATGGAGATGGGATAACTGGTTATCATACAATGTCAATTCTTTTAGTCGCCCAAGATCCCCAAAGATACCAGGTCCTAATGTTGTTAGTCGGTTAGTATTCAGAAATAGCACAGATAAGTGATATAATCCTTGAAACTGATCAACATGGAGAGATGCCAACTGATTTTCATACAAAGGTAGATTTTTCAACTGAGCACAATCCCAGAATACACCTGGTGCCAGTGTTTCTAGAACATTTCCATTCAGTGATAGGTCCAACAAGTTAACCAACCCTTTGAATAGATCTTTGTTAAGATGAGATAATTTATTATTGGCCAGATTGAGATGCGTCAATTGAACCAGATTCTGGAATGCGCTGGAATTTGTGGCATTTTGAAATTGGGAAATTTGATTTCCATGCAATGATAAATGTGTCATATTCATGAGGTTCTTAAACGTATCTATACTTATATTAGCAATTCTATTTTCAGAAAGGTCGAGGAAATACAAAGTTTTTAAATCATGAAATATGTTTTGGTCTAGTTGAACTAGAATGTTTTCTGATAAGGACAAAGCTCGTATTAGGTTTAAATTGGAGAATGTTGCTGGCTCAATGGTTGAAATTTCATTTCCTGATAAATAAAGTACTTCCATATTAGGAATACCTTCAAACATACCAACTGTTAAGTGCGATAACATATTACTGTTTAGAAACAATTGCCTTAGGCTATTCAGACCAGAGAATGAACTAGAGTTTATATACAACAGTTTATTATAAGAAAGGTCAAGTACTTGCAGCTGAGATAAACCTTCAAAGTTTCCTCGATGAAGACTGGAGATGAGATTGTGGTCCAACAGCAGAATGATGATGTTGGAAAGGTTTCTAAAGCTTCCTAGGCTAACCAGGTGTCTTGCACTTCCATCAAGAACAGTAGATGTGTCGACTTGGAATTCAGTTGACAATGTTTCATAGATAAGAAGTGTTTCCTCCAGTTGTTTGCCATCAGAGCACTCTGTTACAAATTGGTGGAAGTTCAAACTACAGACACACCCATCCGGGCATTCGGGATATTCAGCAACTTGTATATTATCATTTTGTGATGGACTGAAATCTGGTATATCTGATGTAGTCTGACTTGATGCAGGGAATATTGGCCGCAAAGATGGATGAAGGATAGTCAGATCTTGGTACTGTTCAACACGCTGGTAAGCAATATTGTATACATTAGTATATCTTTCAACTCGTCCACATGTCTTCATCAGACTGATGTCATGCGTAACATTCTGATAGAGAGTACAATCTGATGGATCCAGTCCCTTCACGGAATCACTACTATCACCAGATCTGACAGCGAGTAGTTGGATTGTGGATCCTACATTGGTGTTTATTTCCAGATTCGCGCTGTTGATCGTCATACTACAGGAACTTTGACTTGGTTCCATTAATGCTATGATGTCATTCCGACATTCCTTGTCAGTTGAGTTAGGCCGCATGAAGAAATAGTTATAAATAGACCAGTCCGACTGCGTTGGCAATACACTTAGTTGAATTTCAAAGCCGGGTAAGGCATTGACACGGAAACTGCATTGTTGGATTTCAAATATACGAAGCGTTACAGGAAGAATCTGGTTTCTTGCTAGAGTTACATATCTGTCGGGGCATTGCGTGGCATTGTCCATCATACTATTGCTTCCATTATCAGTGTCCGAATCCACATGATCAGAGTGGGTCAGATTACCTACTTCTACTTTTGATGAGTTGTCAGTCGCTGTATCAGCTGGAGCCTCAGTGTTGTTATGTGGAGTGTCTATGTTTAGCAAGCCAGACACATTCGCTGAAGACTCAGTTTTATTGTGTGGAGTGTTTATATATGGCGAGCCAGACACATTCGCTGGAGACTCAATTTTATTATGTGGTGTGTTTATATGTGGCGAGCCAGACACATTCGATGAAGCCTCAGTTTTGTTATATGAAGAGTCTATGTTCTGTGAGCCAGACACATTCGTTTTAGCCTCAATTTTGTTAAGTGAAGAGTTGGTATGTCTAGAGTCCGACATATTAGGTGACGTAGCATGGGTACCATAATATGAAGAGTTTGTATATTGTGAGTCGGACACACTAGTCACTGAAGCCTGAGCCCTGTTATGAGATGAGGCCGTAAGTTGAGAGTCGGACACATTAGCTGCTGTAGTCTCAGTGCTGTAAACCGAAGAAGTGTTTATATATTGTGAGCCTGACTCATCAGCCATTTGTCTAGCGTCATTCAGACTTTCATTGTCCATATGTTGAGAGTCAGAGTCATCATCTGTACCCATACTCCTATATTGTCTATTCCTATTCCAATTTGACATGGAGTGTGCAGTTGGAATGTCAGACATGACATAGACTAGTACACAGAGTGAAGTGAGGATCCACATATTAGATAAATATTTAGCCTCCATATTGGCAGTGCAAATAAATTCACCTGAATGTTTAGTGAACAATTTCTCTCAACTCAAGTAAGGTACGTGTGGCCAACTACGGTATGAAATCATTTCACACTACCATATTTTATTAATACTAAAAGTATAACAGGTTTTATTTGAGTAATAGTTTAAAAATAGAATGTGATGGAAACAGGGAATCTTGTTGACAATCCCCAACTTGACTGTTTTCTATGCTTCCTTTGTGTCCTTTACAATTTATTGCACACATTAACACTTTCCACACGGCTATTGGTTTCACCATACAAAACAGATTTTTTAGAAACCTTTCCCAACTTTTAAGGTCTATATCAAGGATCACTAAACCAATACTAGGCATGTTTGTACTTATTTTAATGCATTTCTTTTGATGATTCCAAATATGGTAACGAAATTCAATAATCTTGACATTTTGGAAACATTTTGTGACATTTTGGAATGTCGTCTGCAGAGATGCCTGCCGTGTGGAAGGCATCTGTGGAAAGTGTTAAACTAACTTCATCAGTCATACCTGGGTTAACTACAGTGTTGCCAATACTGCGGCTAGGCTGTGGAATTGGGCTACTTTTTACCCCTATGCCACGGCCAAAACAAGTTGGGCAACCATTGTATTTTCGATGGGCTCGACAAAAACTCGGCTACTTTTTGTTGTGCGTTTGCCCCACGCTTTGGGACAATTTTCCTTTGGCAACAGTGGTTACATTTGAACAAAAGTTGTTACCAAATAAGCAATCAAGTAAATGTTTATGAAAGTGTGAAAGAACTTTTGACCTCAGACGATCTGCTTGCATATAATAATAACAAAGGGATAATAACAAATGTTGAGTCGATGGCCAAGATTTATAAGTTGAACTGTTGATATTTTGTAAATTTCCCGTAATAACGATATAAATAAATAAATTTTATATTTTGTTTGTATCAGTAATAAATTCAATTTTGATTAGAAATAACATTTGAAATACCTGTCTTAAGAAAAAGAACTTCTATGACAGAGGGCATGGCATCCGTCACCATGGAAACACCAAAGTCTTCGTTCTCATGTAAAAGATGGTCACATTTTTAATTAAGATTATTAACCCTCGTCCTAAACTGAGCTTTTTTTAAACATAGCTTACTAAGGGGGGGAAGGGGGGGGGGGGGGGGGGGGAGTTACCACCCCTATAGTTAAATCCAAACAGAGATGAAGAGTATGCTTATTTTGCTACCATGGTATAGCTATGGTCTCTTCTTCCATGCATACCAAAACAAGTACAAACATCTCACGCGTGACCTCGCAGTCATAAACATGGCCGACCTCAAAATGCTGTTGTATTTTTGTACAGTAAAATATAGGCCGAAATTAAAATAAAAAATATTTTCTTTCTGTGAACGTTTGTGACAAGTGATAAAAATCTGTTTTATATCATGATAGGCTTGTGTTAGTTTTTACTATCATTATGGCTGGAAAAGAATAATGTGATATCATGATATGAATCAAATATTGAATGCCGTTTGCTAAAAGGAAGTTAATGGGGAAAATTAAGGGTGGAAAATCCAAATTGCAAAATACCACTTCATGCAGACTGAACATGCTGAATGCAAATTATTCATCCAATGATGCCGGAATAACTCGGGGAATACCCAGTGCTGTACCGACTGTACCTAGCTTGTACTCAAGGCCTCCAAAAGGCGCAACAAGTACAAATATGCCAAAGCTTATTCCCCATGGTCAGTGTAAATCAATTACACCACTTGACCATCCCTTTTATAGATTTGTGTCCTATAATTTTTTTTCTGGGACCCATGATTTCTTTCTGGGAACCCTGTTCCCGCATTCCCACAGATTTTGTAGCCTTGCCTGACTATATGAACATAGCTTATACATGCATGTGATCAACATGAGTTAAACAGATCGAGCAAGCTGATAAAGGCGGCCAGATATGTATATTTAATGTTATAATATACAGGGTGTGCATGAATTATACAGGGTGTAACATAATAGTGATAATACACTCACACTGTTTTCTAGTTCTAACAAACAAGATGGTATTAACCTACAAATTGTTATGATAGTAAGAAGGAATAAAGGGTTTGCTGTTCACTGTAAAGCTAATTTACCAATTGTTATGCATTAATATATAGGGTGTTCAATTTATGTATATTAAATAATCCCCAAAAATGATTGGGAAGACAAAGAGTGTCATTAAATCTATGTTTAAATGTTCAGAGAACTAGACGAAGAAAAATAGTTATTTGAAGGGTTTTGTCACTCAATTGGACACCATTCCATTACATAAGGAGGATGCAAAGTGTATTGAACTGTGATTTTACTAAGCAATTAATAAATTAAGAATGACTAGCAGTATGCATGGGATACAGGGCTACCACCAGATGGTCAATAAGCCTAAAATGTCAGAATATTGACTTAAAAAATATATAAAATAGGCCTATGCATTGTATTTACTCCTAAATGTATTGTTTCAAATTTCATGAACTCCCTCATTTGGTTTACACTTATAAGAAACCAATTACCTTATCAACCATAAACCATCTCCTTTTAGCCTAAGCTACATTGGGTCTACTGCGCCTCAGTGGCGTACCGACCGGGGGGGGGGGGGGGGGGGGGCAGGGGGGGGGGGGGAAGTTGCCCCCCCCTGGCTCCAAATACCGGGACGCTAAATTCTCAATACCGGGACGCTAAATTCTCATAAGAAAAAAAATAGGGCCTAAGCCGAAAACATTGAGAATTGGGCATTATTTGTTGACTGTTGTGCTTTTTTGCATGCGAAATTTTGTGACCGTGCGAATTTTGTTGACCCTACCCCCCACCCCCCCCACTTACGTGAAATGCACGAGGTGACTGACTGGGAAAAAATTTGGGGCAACCTTTTACGAAAATTTACGCCACTGTCGGGACGACATATACTTCTGCCCCCCCTGGCTCACATGCCGCGGTACGCGCCTGCTGCGCCTCTCAAACCCTATAAGAAACCACATAAATTCATTACCCCCAGCTTATACCAATTTACTTATCCAAAACCATATCCTGTCATTAGCTCCCTCCTGTGGTTTATAGCACATTATTTTTTATTAAACCCTACCCAAAGCCATATCCTGTGGCAAATACTTATTAATTAAGATACCACATAATTTCATTCCCCTGGCCCCTTGGTATGGCTTAACCACCCGGTTTACCACCCGTTAGTTTGTGTACTATATAAATTGATGGGCAAATTTCAGTCACTTTGTACTTCTATAAGAACCATTGGAGTTATGCAACTCAAACTTTGGAATACAACTATTTTAAGGATGTAGAATACATCAAGTGGAAAATCGGTCAGCAATCGGAACACTTACCTTAATAATCATACTGCAAAAGCTGCTAGTTTAGCAGTGAAACATAATTAAAAACATTTGCATCTATTCACTATTTATTGGATTCGTCCACTGGTAACAAAATCAAATCACAGATGTTTAATAAGGCAAAAAAGAAAGAAAAGTTGTGTTGCCCTCATGTGGCCGGGTCAAAATTCCGAGAATGTGGGCCGGGTATTTTTCTAAATTTTTGTAAAGGATTTCTTCTTTTTTTTATCTTTTTTTTCTCTCTTTTTTTTTTTTCAAGATTTTTTTTCACATTTTTTTTCTTCTCAAGATCTTCCAATCTGTGAAAATTGCACAGAGATGGGCAAGAAACCAAAATATTCACCATTGGGTTGAAAATACATCCAGTAAGCGTTTTCCTTAGTATCTTCACACATGTTGACTGAAATAATAGGTATAAAATCATTGATTTGGTAAAATTAAAATTAAATTAAAAATTAAAAAAATCCGGCCGGCCGACCATCCCGATTTTAGGCTTGTGAGGGCCTAACGTTCCAGGTGAAGTGAACTTATTCAAAGACATACTCATTTGAATAATCAATTGAAATACTGCTTCTAGAATATTTTACTTCAATCTTCATCAGAGATACAATGTTTCTGATTGGTAGAACAAATGATGTATCTACTATTATCCATCTTTCTGACCAATCAGCAGGTAGTTCTCAAGGGGTTCAAGTGTTTTCTTGTAGAGTTCATGTAGAACCCTTTTGATTTAAAAAGTAGCAGGTTTTATAGAGCAATTTCACTAGACCAGCTGAAATCGGACAGAACCAATTCAATGAAAAAACCCATCTGTTGTCCATTTTTTGTAACAAATTTTAAACATTAATTCCGTATGCACAAAACAACTCAGACCGGGTCTTAACTTTTGTCTAATTGAGGAATGGTCCTCCCCGAAATGATCTTCTTATGCTTAGATGAATTTATTTTGCATCATTAATGGAACTTATAAGGGGCAATACATATTAGTGATATATTAGCCTAATTAGGACAGTTCAATTTTACTTCTGGACTTTGTAAGGGAGAAAAGATGTATACAAGGGATATGAAAGAAAAAAGGGTCCTACCATGAGGACTATCCCCATTTACACCAGGTTAAAAGTTAGAACCGGTCTAACTTGTTTTGTACATACCGACATAAGACTCAAATTAAGGCACCTCTATGTTAAACTTATGGTTCAAAAGACAGCCTACTGACTATCAGTTAAAGGGATATGACCCGATCACTTTTTTGGGGCTATTTTTTTTCTTCTTCACATCAAGATATTTTGGTATCAGAAGAATCCCCATATTTTTCTCATTATGTCTGTAAAATATTAGGGGCCAGAAATGTTTCATTTGGAAATTATAGGCTAACATGTGGTGAATTACTGCCAAAGGTGGTTAACCACCAACCAGTCTGTGTACTACTCAATGGGCACATGTCTTTGCTTGCGCTTCTAAAAATAGAACCATTGGAGTTATGCAACTCAAACTTTGGAATGCAACAATTTTAAGGATGACCTTTCATGTAAAATAGAAAACATCGAGTTGAAAATCGGGTCATCTACCTTTAAATCTACTCTTATTTATCCTCAACTCATAGGTGACGAGATCTCGCAATAAACCAGTGAAGGAGCTGTTTCCAGAAGGTTTCTCTACGCATCATGCAGGGATGTTAAGACAGGACAGGACAATGGTAGAGAAATTGTTTGCTGCTGGGCATATCAAAGTATTGTGCTGTACTGCTACATTGGCTTGGGGTGTCAATCTACCAGCTCATGCTGTGGTTATTAAGGTATGTTGGGGTCTGCTGGGCATATCAAAGTATTGTGCTATACTGCTACGTTTGGGGTGTCAATCTACCAGCTCATGCTGTGGTTATTAAGGTATGTTGGGGTCTGCTGGGCATATCAAAGTATTGTGCTGTACTGCTACGTTGGCTTGGGGTGTCAATCTACCAGCTCATGCTGTGGTTATTAAGGTATGTTGGGGTCTGCTTGGCATATCAAAGTATTATGCTGTACTGCTACGTTGGCTTGGGGTGTCAATCTACCAGCTCATGCTGTGGTTATTAAGGTATGTTGGGGTCTGCTGGGCATATCAAAGTATTATGCTGTACTGCTACGTTGGCTTGGGGTGTCAATCTACCAGCTCATGCTGTGGTTATTAAGGTATGTTGGGGTCTGCTGGGCATATCAAAGTATTGTGCTGTACTGCTACGTTGGCTTGGGGTGTCAATCTACCAGCTCCTGCTGTGGTTATTAAGGTATGTTGGGGTCTGCTGGGCATATCAAAGTATTGTGCTGTACTGCTACGTTGGCTTGGGGTGTCAATCTACCAGCTCATGCTGTGGTTATTAAGGTATGTTGGGGTCTGCTGGGCATATCAAAGTATTGTGCTGTACTGCTACGTTGGCTTGGGGTGTCAATCTACCAGCTCATGCTGTGGTTATTAAGGTATGTTTGGGTCTGCTGGGCATATCAAAGTATTATGCTGTACTGCTACGTTGGCTTGGGGTGTCAATCTACCAGCTCATGCTGTGGTTATTAAGGTATGTTGGGGTCTGCTGGGCATATCAAAGTATTGTGCTGTACTGCTACGTTGGCTTGGGGTGTCAATCTACCTGCTCATGCTGTGGTTATTAAGGTATGTTGGGGTAGGCTGGGCATATCAAAGTATTGTGCTGTACTGCTACATTGGCTTGGGGTGTCAATCTACCAGCTCATGCTGTGGTTATTAAGGTATGTTGGGGTCTGCTGGGCATATCAAAGTATTGTGCTGTACTGCTACGTTGGCTTGGGGTGTCAATCTACCTGCTCATGCTGTGGTTATTAAGGTATGTTGGGGTAGGCTGGGTATATCAAAGTATTGTGCTGTACTGCTACATTGGCTTGGGGTGTCAATCTACCAGCTCATGCTGTGGTTATTAAGGTATGTTGGGGTCTGCTGGGCATATCAAAGTATTGTGCTGTACTGCTACGTTGGCTTGGGGTGTCAATCTACCTGCTCATGCTGTGGTTATTAAGGTATGTTGGGGTAGGCTGGGCATATCAAAGTATTGTGCTGTATTGCTACGTTGGCTTGGGGTGTCAATCTACCTGCTCATGCTGTGGTTATTAAGGTATGTTGGGGTAGGCTGGGCATATCAAAGTATTGTGCTGTATTGCTACGTTGGCTTGGGGTGTCAATCTACCAGCTCATGCTGTGGTTATTAAGGTATGTTGGGGTCTGCTGGGCATATCAAAGTATTATGCTGTACTGCTACGTTGGCTTGGGGTGTCAATCTACCAGCTCATGCTGTGGTTATTTAGGTATGTTGGGGTCTGCTGGGCATATCAAAGTATTGTGCTGTACTGCTACGTTGGCTTGGGGTGTCAATCTATCAGCTTATGCTGTGGTTATTAAGGTATGTTGGGGTCTGCTGGGCATATCAAAGTATTGTGCTGTACTGTCATAATGCAACCACGGTGGGATGTGTAACCAACTACCTGTTAATCATGCATTTATTTCATATCTATTGATTCCTACTACAGGGCACACAAATATATGATGCCAACAAAGGCGCCTTCAAAGACCTTGGCATTCTCGACGTCATGCAGATCTTTGGACGTGCAGGGCGCCCTCAGTTTGATGATTATGGAGAGGGTACGATCATCACGACGCATGATAAACTGTCTCACTATCTCTCTCTGATGACAAGACAGAATCCCATTGAGAGTCAGTTTACAGGAAGATTAGAGGATAATCTTAATGCGGAGGTATAGTATTCACATATTCATTCTAGGATTCATCAAGTTACATAAAAAAAATTGCACCTGCACCTTCGTTAACTTCCTTAAATGATTCTTAACACTTTCCATTCGGCAGGCAGGCGTCTGCAGACGACATTCTAAAATTTCACAAAATGGTCCAAAAATGTCAAAATTATTAAATTTCATTACCATATTTGGAATCACCCTGAGAAATGCATTAAAATAAGTACAAACATTCCTAGTATTGGTACAGTACTTAAAATAGGCTTAGAAATTTGGGAAAGGTTTCAGACAAATCTGTTTTGAAATGGTAAAGCTAATACCCGCATGGAAAGTGTTAACTCCAATTTGAAAACATGATCAAAGGAGAATATGGCTGTGGCTCTTTTGTAAAAGTGCTTTGCCTATCATGGCTAGATTATCTGCTAACATGACCTCCACACGTGATATGACATAGAGTAAAGGTCTATGGTAGTTCAATGTGCACTACCTATAGGGGTTTATCCTTGGTGTAAGACAGCATGGAATTAACCTAGCACAAAATCCTCTATTGACGGATTAAATGATTATACAGCTTTATTCCGTAATGGAGTCTTGACACTTATAACTTATGAATGTTTTACACCAAGGATATACCACTATAGGCAGCCAAGATTAGTTTTAATACCTATTTTGATTGTTTCATCTATTTCA
The DNA here is from genome assembly GCA_035610835.1 of Ophiura sarsii. Lineage (NCBI taxonomy): Eukaryota > Metazoa > Echinodermata > Ophiuroidea > Amphilepidida > Ophiuridae > Ophiura > Ophiura sarsii. Next base: position 9,709,838 of record CM069455.1, read on the forward strand.
GATTGCCTTGGGAACAGTGACCAATGTTGATGAAGGCATTAAATGGTTGAGTTACACCTACTTCTATGTCAGGATGTATATCAATCCATTGTGCTATGGACTCAATTATAAGAGGGTTGAAGTAAGTATATGTAACCCAACACGAGTAAATGAGGCACAATGAAGGCAATATGAATATTGAGTTGTTGATATCATGATAATATGTATAAGTTAAGGGACATTTTGGTACCAAAGTCAATGTTATATCACATTCCTAACAAAGTTACAGTTCATTGAAAATCGTGTTGTCTCAAAACATCAAATGCAAATTGTTAAGCTATGGACATTTAAAATTTTGGTTTTGCTAACAAATCAATGGAGTAAATGAAAATGAAATACCTCAAAATGTAGTTTTAATCTTTATTTTCATGGATTTTGAATCTTTGGTTGGATCATAGATAATGAAGGTATGGATGGCGAAGTAAGTCCTTTCTATTGAAACTATGCTCGTCTCGGATTAAATATGCGCAACACAAAAGCCTGTATAGTCTTGTCATGAAACAACTTCTGACAATTCATAAATAAAACGTCACTCTTGTTCCCATGCGTTTAGTATTGATTTGAAAAGATGTGCTCATTGTCCATCAAATTTATGGTTTTGAGTTTAGGTGTTATTAAAAATGGGTAAAGTTGATGTCTATAAAACTTTACAAAGAGTGTTACACCAATCGCATCAGGGAATGTGCGTATTAATTTAATATATTTAAAATATTAGAAATATTTGAATTTTCATATTGGCTTTTTTTCTCAAATATTTGTTATATATCCCATCAGCTTATATGAAATATGCTGTTGCTGCAATAGACTAGCAGTACCCACATTTATTACCAGTCTTTTCAAACATGCCAGTTATACAGGTGTGAGCGAGACGCACATAGGATCAGCTCTACACTGCATTTCAATGGGATTTCAATAGACATGTTTGTCCCCATATTCAAGGTCTATGGTTGGATACAAGATGTATAAAAGATCAGAAATAAGACTTTTATGAATTTAGCTACTGCCGCATTGTGCCTTATTTACTCATGTTGGTCACATTTTATGTAATCATGTATGTCCTTGCTTCCCGGATACTGGCAGTCGTTCAGGATAAATACATATATACATGAAGAAATGAAGAGAAAAACCTTCTATCCTATATGGTGATGACTGTCCTATATTTTTTTAGTTCCTAGTATTAATTTATTATAAACATTGAATAACAAAAAAGAACAATCAAAGTATTTTGAAATTTTCCCCCTTTAAGTTTTCCCTTCCAGATATATATAATTTAAAAAAATGGATGGTAATCTTTGTTAAGAAATACTTAATTGTGTGGTCATACTTTAATTGTCCATTATCACCACATGGAAAAATTAAACAAGGAAACATTGATCTGTTTGTGCCTCATGTCGGGCATTAAGAAGGAAACACATTTTATTTCCTACAACATACAACAGGCATTTATGAATGTAACATAATCTAGCTCTACATTTATTTTAAACCTCGGATGTTCACAACGTCGTGCCTGATGCGGTCGCACAGGCGACACAACCCCCCAGTAACTACTTTGGAGTAAAAGTTCTGTTCATCCAAAATACGAATTTAGCTAGATTACATTTATTTTAACCACGATGTTCACAGATACTACCTAGAAGTAAAAGCTGTGTTTATCAAAATAAATTATTTAATTCATACAACATGCCTTTGTGAATGTATCCAAATTCAGCCTGATTACATTTCTTTTAAACCCGGATGTTCACAACATCTTTGTGTTTCATCCCAAATAATTAGTTTACTCTTCTTCACCGCTGGATCACCTGTGTATAAACATTTCAACTCGTTTGCCTGAAGTAACTACTCAAACGGTCACCAACCCCAGTGAATACCTAGGAATTACATTGATTTGTTATACTACATTAACCTGCCACGGATTTGAGCAAATGATATATGGTAAAATGAAATGGCTGAACCTTTCTTATCATTATATTCTTTAATGAAACATAAGTTGGCTACTACGCGATTTATTTATTGTATTACATGTGTAATATATTTTTTAAAAGTGACATTTTATAAAATTCACAAAAAAACTGCCACATAGGTTACTTGTATTGACTTGGCATGAGATGAGCTGCCTTATTGCGAAGTTGCCACTTCACTGCAAGGAATCTACATACTTCCCCCCTCCCCCCCCCCCCCCCCCCCCCCCCCCTCATGTGTATGCATTTGACCTCTTACTGCACTGTCGATGGACCCAGGTTAGGTGGATAAAGAAATTCCCCAGGGTATTTATTAAAATACAACAGTGCTTTTGACAGCGTCTCGCGGAAAAGAGCTAGACCTATGCTAGACGGATGTGTACAATCGTACTCATAGATTGGGCCACTTACGTTGAGGTTCTGCTTATTGAAAACATGGCCGTGCGATATGACATGCACCTTTGGTGCCAATTCTCGGCAAACCTTGTGTGCATACTTATTTATGTTGCGCAGACAACGTTCTCCGGCCCCTTTTGTCACCTCATCTGGATACCCTAACCTTAACAAAATGTCCGACCAAATAATGTGTGTATTTGGTATCAGCTGTCTTATTGACCTGAGGGTTTCTGCGACCATGTTCCGTATTTCCCATGTCCGTGACTTCAGAATGTCATTAGTCCCTATGTGTACAATTATTGTGGTAGGAGAAGCAGTCCGGTACAACAGTTCTGTTATCTGATTAACAAAACCCATTAACTTCCCTCCTGGTTTCCCCTGCCACCTGACTCTGCCTCCGCTATATAGCTGCTGCTTTCCTCGTCCAGCTCTGGCGATAATACTATCCCCAACTACCCAAGTCTTTAGATTTGCATCTGTAATGTGAGCAAGCAAGCGAGAAAATATAAGCAGCAAAGTAGGCAAAGATAATAGGATACTTATAAACGCATTTATATGAACATTCCTTGATCCTGTTCAGCCACCATGACCAACCACATTTTTTGGCTTGTGTGAATACCAATACCTTTCTCAAATAATTATCTGAAAATTAAAATTAACGTTAGTCATATGTGGCAACCACTCCTTCGACCCACCTGGCTCCTTTGACAACTGTATTCCATCGGATCCGAGCGACTGCCGGACCCCTTTAAAGGCGAATTACCTGAAATTTTAGAAAAATTAGTCATTATTAATTAAAGCGCATGGTCTAATATAAAGTTTAAATGCTGAGGATTTCCATCTTCCTAACTTCTTAATTTCCTCATCCGACATGCCTGACATGACTGCCGCTGTGGCTGCCCCAATCCTGAAACTATGTGGGCTAAAGTTCTCTGGGCTAAGACCAATCAATTTCACCCCTTTTTTCAGAATATGCGAAAACTGAAAAGTTGTCAATGGGTCACCACCAAAATGAACAAATAAAGGTCCATCGTGTGATGGTCTGGAATCTAGAAAATCAATCATGGCTGCAACTGGACATAAATGTGGATATATAGATCCCTCCAATACCAATTTAACAGTTGCCCCCAACTGGTCAGTTTTTGAAAGTCTAATTACCACCACTAGAATTTTTGGATTGAATTGTACCTTGACATCGTGCACCGATAACACCCGTGGGAACGTCCCCGTCTTATTAGGACAGGTGAATTCACCTATCCGTAGAAATCCAAAAAAGCCAACAGAAATGCAGACCTGAACAGGATAGCCTCGTAGGATGAATTGCAAATTGCTGGTAAACTCTGAATGAGTTTCGCCAAAATTGTTGGGCTAATGGGCAACCTAGCATCCACCCGTTGATTTGTTCTCCTGCAACCCTCCTTTAGCTTCTTTATCAGAAATGTATTTGTTGGGTCTTCCCAACCATTGATATTATGAATGAATGCCAAAGCGGAGATGTGGGAATTGATTGACGATGGCGCCCGCCCATTTAATGACATAAAAGCAATAAATGAAACAATGTTAGCCTGTTGAACCGGCCAGGACATGCCTAGTTGGAATTTGTCCCTGAACTCTATGAAATTTACCACACATCGTCTATAAGACGTCCATGTGCCAGGCGCTAGCGATACCTGAACCAATCAATGTGCTTCACCCTCTAGAGATTCCACACAAATTGTGGCACTGGTGTGGCTTCCCAATCTGCTGCTGGAGCCGCCTCCCGGAAACTCACCATCTGGAAGCGTGAAAGTGAATCTGCAATGTTATTTTGTTTGCCTGCAATATGTTTTGCACAAAAGGACAAATTCACCTTAAGACATTGTAATATGAAAAATCTCACCAGCCTCATAATGAATGGACATTTGGAAGTTTTCCTATTTAAAATTGACACTACTGCCATGTTATCTGACCTTATGATGACCCTTTTTCCTTTAAGGCGATCCGCCCACGCTACCACTGCTACCAAAATTGGAAAAAATTCCTGCCAGGCAATTGAACGGGAAGTATATGTTGCATTTGGCCATCGACCTTGAAACCATTTGCCTGAAAAGTACCCCCCGAAACCTTGCTCACCGCTCGCATCCGTGAACAATTGGAGGTCACCTCCCTCTGTCCACGCTACCTCTGGAATAATGGCGACCCCATTAAATTGCCTTAAAAATATTAGCCACATCTCAAGATCTTGTTTTGCCCCTGTTGACAACTTAATTTTTAGCCATGGTTTTTTAGCCCCACAAGTTAGGTCAATAAGCCTCCTTAAGAATGCGCGCCCGGGCGCTACCGCTTTGCAAATAAAGGATAAGGATCCTATGACAGACTGTAACTCCCTTATTGTTATTCTTGTTAGAGCTAGGGCGCCCTCAAGTTTCAGCCTTATTGCAACCAATTTCTCCTGTGGCACCGCAATAATCTGTTTAACTGAATTAATCTCGAGACCTAGATAAGTTATCGTTGTTGATGGACCCACAGATTTATCAGGTGCTAATGGCACACCTAATTTTTCACATACATGTTCCATACATGACACTAATCGTGCACATGATGCTGGGCTTGTCTCGTCCGCACATCCTGTCAAAAATATGTCATCCATATAATGTGTAACCCTATCGGATGCTGCTGCCCGTTTTATGGCCCACTCTAAAAATGTGGAAAAGGTTTCGAAGAGTGCTGGCGAACATGAAGCCCCCATTGGTAATGCCTTATCTACAAAATATTGATTTGAAAGCTTAATCCCTAGCAATTGAAAATCATCCGGATGAACTGGCAAAATCCTAAAGGCTGATTTGACATCTGCCTTCGCCATGAGCGCCCCTTGCCCCGCACTTACCACATGTTGCACTTCCACATCAAAGCTTGCGTGACTGCACATGACTCTCTGGGTCTATATGGTCGTTAATAGACTCCCCTGGTGGATATGACAAGTGCTGTATGAGCCTAAATTTTCCCGGAGTTGATTTTGGGACCAAGCTAATGGGCGATATAATTAAGCCTTTAATCGGATTTATTGCAAATGGCCCTGCCATCCGCTTCAAATTAATTTCACTCTTTAATTTGTCCATAGCACGCTCAGGATTCTTAACCACTGATTGGAGGTTTGGTGCCTCGCGTGCAATACGTTTTCCCATGTAACTTAACCTGAAGCCGTGAGAAAACCCATCCAACAAAATTTTTGAAGCCTTTTTATCAGGGTAAATGTGTAACAGTGGAGCAAGTATTTCCAACTTAACTGGAGAAGGGTATTTGCAACAAACGCAGACCCCGTGACATTCAGTTTTCCGAGTATGACCTAACCAACTATCTCCCCCCTTTACCCTTACAGCTGGCTGCGCCATGGCCTCCCGCCTGACATTTTGAGCACTTATGGGTGTACTTACAACTGGTTCTGGTACACCCCCCTCTATTAAAGGGGAAACAGTATTTGTCAGATTTGGCTTTGCTGGGGGCAGCCGTTGAGTAACTAGACCCGGATTGAGAACGAAACCCCCCTGACCCGCCCCCCTTAGCTGAAAAGGGCCGCGCAGGGTTTTGTCTATTCATTGGTATGGCCACGTAAAGGGCCCACAACTCACCCTCTATTATTGCCCATGACCGATTTGGTTGTGCCTGCTGACGCATACGAAATTGCTGATCGTATGAGCGCCACCCCCAACCCCCAAATTTGGCAGCCGCGAACCTCACTATAGACATATATTTTAGAAGCTCTTGTGCCCTGGTTGGATGGGCTTCTAAAAATATGGACATGAAAACCAAAAAGGCATCTGTCCATGCGTGAACTGTTGTTATCTTATTTTTTGCCCCCTCGTTTTTCACGACAATATTGCCCTCTTGATTGACTGAGAGCCCTAATGGTTGACCCCCACTGCTCCCTTGATCAAATTCTGATTTTGTCATTAGTAATGCCAAATCAACAAACTCCCCATTGATTATCTTATGTTTAACATTTTGGGGCACTGAAACGCCTAATTGGCTACACACCGATACCAGAGGTGTGAAACCTAATTGTTGACGTTGTATAGCCTCGTTGTTTGCCAGAGAAGCCGTACCATAGTTTACATTCCACTGGCCCCCCTGATTCATCTGGTTTGAAACCATGAACGGACTGGTAGATGGCATGAAACCTGTATTATGACTTGGATTTGCTGTTGGCATGGCCATGCCTGTGTACATGCCTGAAACCAATGGATTTGGGATCACTGGCTGATACATATTGGCATTTTGAATCCCCCCAATGGTCACATCATCATCCTGAACCTGTACATTTGCAACATTATCATTAATACATGGATTTGATAACAATGGAGTGTTTCTACCTTGTAGCAACCTATCCGCCATTCCCTCCACCGACATGCCTGATCCTTGCGCCTGTCGCATTTGACCTGCTGCTGCCGGTTGTAATGGTGCTAGTGCAGCCACCCCTGCCTGTTGTACTGGTGCCGGTTGTACTGGTGCCGGTTGTACTGGTGGTGCCGCCACCCCTGCCGGTTGTACTTGTGCAGCCGGTTGTACTGATGCCGCCGGTTGTCCTCCTGCCGGTTGCGCCGCCATTCGTTGACCCGTGAGTCCCGCAGCTACTGCCATTCTGCCCATATTATTGGTTCGGCTTCTCGTTTCCCTTGCTGGTAGTGGTATTGTTCTCAAACTGCCACGCCCCACCATACCTCGACCACGCCCCCGTGCCGGCGCCCTGTTTGTTGATCTTCTCCTCCCCATTATTTGTATCTGTGAAAATACTGGCGAATTCTTCGCTCGCCCGGCTGAATATATGAAGCTTCTATTGACTGCGGCGACGAATCTCCGCAAAAATTTGACTGCTCCTTCCTCAATGCTATCTTGACAGAGAATGAAATTTACGCCAAACCAAACGTGGCGGCCTAAACGATAAAGCCTCTGATTGGTCTACCATCTATCTAAACCCCCCAATTTCATTGGTCCTTACCGTAATGCCCCCAAACAACACAATAACATTAGCAACGGAACCTACCATTTTTCCAGAGGTGATAATGTTTGGTTTCAATGGACGGGCCATGGAAACTGAATTTTCCTGGTAAAAAAACAGTATAATGAAGTTACCACATTGAAAGAGAATCCGGTCTATATTTATGACCCCCACAAAAGCAGGTTACTTTATTTATTTTTGTGCCGAGTTAAGCTGACCAATATACAAAAATATAATTTTCGTTTATTAAAAATTGCTTTCCCGCAGACTGATCCAGGTTTGGAGGGATTCCGTAGAGAGCTCATCGTAACCGCAGCACGCGCCCTCGACAAAGCACACATGATACGCTTTGTAGAACATAGCGGTGATTTGAATGCTACTGACCTGGGACGTACAGCCAGTCATTACTACATACAGTATGCTACTATAGAGACATTTAATGACATGTTGAAGCCGCTAATGACCGATGGAGAGGTGTTTGGAATGGTGTCACAGGCTCAGGAATTTACACAAATCAAGGTGGGTATTGAAGACGATAGGGCCTTTTTATTTCACAAATATCGAAGCCCACAGGTTAGATACATTTGCCCTGATCTTGACTATTGTAATCATTTCGCTTCCATATCTTGAATCCAAAGTGGCGGATGGAGAAGTGTTTCGGATGGTGTCAGAGGCTCAGGAATTCAAACAAATCAAGGCGGGTATTGAAGACGATAGGGAGCCTTTTTATTTCACAAAACCCCATATCGGAGCCCACAGGTTTTATATAGATATATTTTGCCCTGATCTTGACCATTATAATAATTACCCTTCCATCGAGACGTTTAATCATATCTTGAAGCCAAAGTGGCAGATGGCAAAATCAAGGTGGGTTCTGTGCGAGTGTTTTTCCACATGATCCCTACCCTACCCAACATCACAGGTAATGATTATTCTCCAAAGTCATCCGATCTCTGCATTGAAAAACCAACCAGAGAAGTATGACATGTTGAAGTTATCAGATGGAGAAGTGTTTGAAATAATAGTCATGCTCAGGAATTTGAACACATCAAGATGAGTCTTATGGAACACCTGTAGGCGATCTAAATGCAACTAATTACTTAACCCAATACCTGATTTTGACCAGACAGGCAATACATGCAAAATGAGTCAATTTGTTATTTGTCCACCATTCAAAGGCAGGTGAAAAAGGCTACAGTATGATCCAAACCCCACTTAGTTTTAAAATTACAAACTGTTTACCAACTGAGAAAACATAGTAAAACATCGATATTTTTCACTTCTTTTTACCTATAACTCAAGTATAATAATATAATAACTCAATATTCCCGATATATGACTCATTCCGCTTGATCACCTGACTCCTGCTATCCAAAGAATAGTAAACTTTAGAAGTTGCACAGCTCCCCATCCAAAATCCGACTTCCGATTTCGCTTCCATATCTTGAATCCAAAGTGGCGGATGGAGAAGTGTTTCGGATGGTGTCAGAGGCTCAGGAATTCAAACAAATCAAGGCGGGTATTGAAGACGATAGGGAGCCTTTTTATTTCACAAAACCCCATATCGGAGCCCACAGGTTTTATATAGATATATTTTGCCCTGATCTTGACCATTATAATAATTACCCTTCCATCGAGACGTTTAATCATATCTTGAAGCCAAAGTGGCAGATGGCAAAATCAAGGTGGGTTCTGTGCGAGTGTTTTTCCACATGATCCCTACCCTACCCAACATCACAGGTAATGATTATTCTCCAAAGTCATCCGATCTCTGCATTGAAAAACCAACCAGAGAAGTATGACATGTTGAAGTTATCAGATGGAGAAGTGTTTGAAATAATAGTCATGCTCAGGAATTTGAACACATCAAGATGAGTCTTATGGAACACCTGTAGGCGATCTAAATGCAACTAATTACTTAACCCAATACCTGATTTTGACCAGACAGGCAATACATGCAAAATGAGTCAATTTGTTATTTGTCCACCATTCAAAGGCAGGTGAAAAAGGCTACAGTATGATCCAAACCCCACTTAGTTTTAAAATTACAAACTGTTTACCAACTGAGAAAACATAGTAAAACATCGATATTTTTCACTTCTTTTTACCTATAACTCAAGTATAATAATATAATAACTCAATATTCCCGATATATGACTCATTCCGCTTGATCACCTGACTCCTGCTATCCAAAGAATAGTAAACTTTAGAAGTTGCACAGCTCCCCATCCAAAATCCGACTTCCGATTTCGCTTCCATATCTTGAATCCAAAGTGGCGGATGGAGAAGTGTTTCGGATGGTGTCAGAGGCTCAGGAATTCAAACAAATCAAGGCGGGTATTGAAGACGATAGGGAGCCTTTTTATTTCACAAAACCCCATATCGGAGCCCACAGGTTTTATATAGATATATTTTGCCCTGATCTTGACCATTATAATAATTACCCTTCCATCGAGACGTTTAATCATATCTTGAAGCCAAAGTGGCAGATGGCAAAATCAAGGTGGGTTCTGTGCGAGTGTTTTTCCACATGATCCCTACCCTACCCAACATCACAGGTAATGATTATTCTCCAAAGTCATCCGATCTCTGCATTGAAAAACCAACCAGAGAAGTATGACATGTTGAAGTTATCAGATGGAGAAGTGTTTGAAATAATAGTCATGCTCAGGAATTTGAACACATCAAGATGAGTCTTATGGAACACCTGTAGGCGATCTAAATGCAACTAATTACTTAACCCAATACCTGATTTTGACCAGACAGGCAATACATGCAAAATGAGTCAATTTGTTATTTGTCCACCATTCAAAGGCAGGTGAAAAAGGCTACAGTATGATCCAAACCCCACTTAGTTTTAAAATTACAAACTGTTTACCAACTGAGAAAACATAGTAAAACATCGATATTTTTCACTTCTTTTTACCTATAACTCAAGTATAATAATATAATAACTCAATATTCCCGATATATGACTCATTCCGCTTGATCACCTGACTCCTGCTATCCAAAGAATAGTAAACTTTAGAAGTTGCACAGCTCCCCATCCAAAATCCGACGCGATTTGTTATTGTGACATTCCACACTAATTAAAGATGCAATGCAAGCCCGGTTCAGCCTTGACGAAGAAGAAAAAAAATCAAATACCCCAACATTGCACAGTGACCACAGTCATAGTCTGTTGTGCTCGGCCTGTGCTGCTATTAGGCAAAAAAAAATTGATATGTTGTCCTCGACCGCCCGCTCGTCAGATTTAGGGCCGCTTCGATTTTTTTTCATTTTTTTTTTCCCGATATTTTTTTAACAGTTTAAATGGCATTGAATATTAAATTAAGTGTTTATAACATATATGTGCGATTCTTAGAGTGATTTCAACTTCTTGTTGGCTGAACTTTGAGCTTCCGCTGGTAAAAAAAAGAAAAAAAGAAGAAAAAATCCGCCCGCACGCGCCTCCTCTCTGAAAGCTGTGGAGGACAACATCATTTTGTTGTTGTTGGCCTTATTGAGACGTTAAGTCGTGATAGGGCTTACAGTGTGTAGGGGTGTGTTTGGGATGGTGTCATAGGCTTCTCAAAAGATGAAATTGTGAGGCTCATCCATCACAAAAAGAATTCCACTGGTGTGGTATTTATTAATCTAACTGCCCATAATTATATAGCATGTCTCATATGAGACCTGTCACCACAAAATGAGCGTTAAGTCGCTAGTGTGCATTAGGAGATATGGTCCAATAAACATGCCAAAAATCAATAGAAAACAAAGGCATTTTGCAACTTCAATTTGAATTTTGACAGGGAAAACATTGAGCAATTATGACATGTTGCATATCATGTTAAAGCTTGTTTTCTGAGCATTTTGAATCTGGACAAACCTGAAAATTAAATTTTCCGACTTAACTCTCATTTTGTGATGACAGGTCTCATATGCATGTTCATTACGATTTGTGTTAATGTGTTGTGCCTCTCTTGAATATAATTCAAATCTTTAAGTTTGTCATCAATTGGGTATTTGATTCTGAACCAACTGTAAGAGACAGTCTCACTGTGTTTTTACCAAATTATATTATTTTATTTTGTAATCAGGTTCGCGAGGATGAAATGGTCGAGTTAGAACAGCATCATCACGATAGTTGTGAGATGGAAGCAAAAGGTGGAGTGGAAAATGCCTACGGAAAAGTGAACATCTTGCTGCAAACATATATATCACGGGGGTTTATTGATAGCTTTTCGTTAGTGTCTGATTCATCATACGTAGCACAGGTGAGTTTGGGTTTGAACAATGGAGGGATAGGGGATTGAAATGAGGGAGGGAAGTTCAGGAAGGCAAGGGAGAGAGGCAATGCTTCATAAAGATTTATTGATAGCTTGTTGCTAGTGTCAGATCATAGTCATCGTATGTCTGGGTTTTGACAATGAGTGGATAGAGGGGAGGAATCACAACAAAACAGTGACCACGGTCAAAGCAGGAGTCAGTCTGTTAGTGCTTGACCTGTGCTGTTCGTTGAGATATTGAGTCATGAGTTTGGGTTTGAACATTGGAGGGATAGAGGATAGAAAGCAGGGAGTGGGAAGTTCAGAGAGGCAAGGTATTACAAGAATTCATTGATAGCTTGTTGCTAGTGTCATATTCATCATATGTCTGGTGTTTGACAATGAGTGGATAGAGGAGGGCGGGGAGGATGATATGGGAGAGGATAAAGTCATCATCTTGCTGCAGACTTATATATCAAGAGGATTTATCGATAGCTTCTCGTTAGTGTCAGACTCATCGTATGTAGCACAGGTGAGTGGGTTTGAACAGTGGAGGGATAGGGGATAGAAAGGAAAGTTCGAAGTTCAGAGACGCAAGTGAGAGAGGCAAGGTCTCACAAGAATTTATTGATAGCTTGTTTTTATTTGCTAGTGTCATATTCATCATTATGGCTGGGGTTTGACAATGAGAGGGGAGGCAAATCCGCGATGTCTGAATAACAAATCAAAACAAGGTGTGTGATGCGTGCATCGAACGGCGCACATGCTGAGTGCATTATTTTAGTTTCTTGCTTTCGTATTGGTTCGACACTACTATGAGTGTATGAATGTAAATTAATAGATCACTTATTATTTTACTCTTTCATTGGTCCTGTAGAATGCTGGTAGAATCATAAGGGCGCTATTTGAAGTGGCACTTCGCAGTGGTTGGCCAGTCATGGCATCCAGATTGTTAACTTTATCCAAGGTTGTTGACAAGAGGTTATGGAGTTATGAGAACCCCCTCAAGCAGTTCCCAATGATCGGCCCAGAAACATTCCGCAAGCTTCAACGTTGTCATCTCACACTGGAGCGCATCAAAGAGATGAACGGCAAAGAAGTTGGTAGGTGCATTGGGGTCAAAAGGTCAATTAATAAAAGTGTAAACTAAATTTGAAGATGGTGTCAGCATTCTCCATGCGGCAGGCATCTACAGATGACATTCCAAAATTTCACTAACTTATTAAAAAATGTCGAAATTATTGAATGTCATTACCATATTTGGAATCACCATTGGAAATGCATTGAAATAAGTAAAAACATGCCTGGTATTGGTCCATTAATCCTTGAGATAGACTTTGAAAGTTGGAAAAGGTTTTTGAAAAATATGTTTTGTATATGGTGAACTAATAGCCGCTTGGAAAGTTTTAACCATTGACAAACACGTTTTTCCGGCTGTATCACATGGTGTTTGTGACCAATGGTATGTATTCAAAGGAGCAGAGGAATTTTAACTAAATAACTTGTTTCTGTACTATAAGTGATTGACAAATATATCCATGTATGTATGCGCAAAAGATAGGACAGTTTTATCATATAAAAGTAGAATGGAAAGAACGAACAGGTACATATGTACATACAATGTGACATAAGATGACATGGTCATGGAAGAATCAAACGTTTAGTAATCACAGTAGATGTGGAAATGTACTCAATATCTGTTTTATTATGATTTGCATTACAGGTCAAATGATCCACCATCCCCGTATGGGAGAACAGATCAAACAATTTGCTCACCAACTTCCTGACATAGACATAGAAGCAACTATCCAACCAATCACACGCACTGTCCTTAGAGTACGTCTGACTATAACCCCACAGTTTAGATGGAATGACAAGGTGCATGGCACGGCATCAGAGTCTTGGTGGATATGGGTCGAGGACCCAGAGAATAATCATATCTATCACTCGGAGTACTTCCTGCTTCATAAAAAACAGGTGGGTCAAAAACATGGATTTATAGTTTACAGAAACCATGTTTGGCAAATTTATATGAATATTGACGAATTTGGAGATTTTTTTGACAAATAGATGCAAATTTGATAACATTTGGATGACTATTTAGTAGAGTCATTATCTTGGATTCCGTGACCAATTTCTTCCTACCTTAGTTTCTTAGTGAATTTGTCAACTAGAACCATTTTAAAAGAAAATGAGCTCCCATGCACCTCTCAAAAGTGACGGGAAGGTTCTTTTATAGCGCAAATTCCAAAATGGCCGCCATACAGGGGCCCAAAAGTTCAAATGGCTTTAATTAAGCTAAAAAGCACACCAAATTGTTCGGCTGAGCACAAGGATTCCGAAATAGTATAGTTTGCCCTACTTCTGATGTTTGGTTAACGAGCTATCGGGTAAAACGTAAAAAGGTCGTTGACCTTTGCATATGGGGTCAAAATTTAAACTTGCTCCGATTTTGAAAAACAATATCTCAAATTGTTCGTCTGATCCGTTTTAAGTGAATATTGTTACTTGCACCATCAAGTAAATATCCGTAAATTGTCTTGATATTTGCAGGCTATCTCCAGGGAATCCCAGAACCTAATCTTCACAATCCCAATATTTGAGCCCTTACCTACACAGTACTATGTCAAAGCAGTGTCAGATAGATGGTTAGGGTCAGAGACTGTTGTACCCATCTCTTTCCAGCACCTAATTCTGCCTGAGAAACATCCACCACACACAGGTAAGTACTGTGTCAAGGCAGTGTCAGAGACTGTTGTTCCCATCTCTTTCCAACACCTCATTCTACCTGAGAAACACACAACTTCCATAGGTAGGTACTATATATCAAAGCCATGTCAGATATATGGTTATAGAGTCAGAGACTGTTTTATCCTACCATCGAGACGATTCTCGTGATCCTATTGGATAAGCGCTGACTAGATATATTCCGTATCCGACCCCCAAATCCCGTATACGGTCAGTAAGGAACTGCGCATGCGTTGTAGTAGGATTGCTACGCCGGCGCGTGACGAACGTCATGATTGCATTTGAACTTGCTCGGGTTTTAGGTGACTTACAGAATCATTTGTTCTTGTTTTGTTTTAATAGTGTTTTAGTAGGATAAAATCGTTATTAGGTGAGGTTGGGTCGGATACGGATTATATCTAGTCTCGGAGTCTGTATCGGGACTCGGGCTGCGCCCTCGTCCCGATACAGAATCCTCGGCTAGATATAATCCGTATCCGACCCAACCTCACCTAATAACTAATAGTATCCATCTCTTACCAGCATCTCATTCTACCTGAGAAACACACAACTTCCATAGGTAGGTATTATATATCAAAGCCATGTCAGATATATGGTTATAGAGTCAGAGACTGTTGTATCCATCTCTTACCAGCATCTCATTCTACCTGAGAAACACACAACTTCCATAGGTAGGTACTATATATCAAAGCCATGTCAGATATATGGTTATAGAGTCAGAGACTGTTGTATCCATCTCTTACCAGCATCTCATTCTACCTGAGAAACACACAACTTCCATAGGTAGGTACTATATATCAAAGCCATGTCAGATATATGGTTATAGAGTCAGAGACTGTTGTATCCATCTCTTACCAGCATCTCATTCTACCTGAGAAACACACAACTTCCATAGGTAGGTACTATATATCAAAGCCATGTCAGATATATGGTTATAGAGTCAGAGACTGTTGTATCCATCTCTTACCAGCATCTCATTCTACCTGAGAAACACACAACTTCCATAGGTAGGTACTATATATCAAAGCCATGTCAGATATATGGTTATAGAGTCAGAGACTGTTGTATCCATCTCTTACCAGCATCTCATTCTACCTGAGAAACATCCACCACATACAGGTAAAATGTCCTTGTGCAACTTGGAACAGAGATTGTTCTTTTACCAGAGTTTCTACTAATACTTATTATACACACAACAAAATATGTACATAATCAGACCAAATTGCCATGTCACTCATAATCTGACCAAATTGCCATGTCACTCATAATCGGACCAAATTGCCATGTCACTCATAATCGGACCAAATTGCCATGTCACTCATAATCGGACCAAATTGCCATGTCACTCATAATCGGACCAAATTGCCATGTCACTCATAATCAGACGAACTTGCCACACATAATTATGATCTGCTTATTGATATTCTTGAAATGATGCCACACATAATTGTTTGGTAGATTCCCATGTCTGTGCACGAAAATCCACCAAGAAAATGTCGTGTTAATTTATGGCAAAACCAGCCATAGCCAGTGAGATTTAGTGCCACTTTATTTTCTGTATAAAAATTGGTAAATGGCACAATTTCTTATCGTTGCATTGTCTCAAGGCCAACACATATGGTATCCAAATGTGCCTAACGATTGGGTGCATCTTTCTAGCTGAAAATTATTTAAATCCATCAAATATTTTTGAAATATTCTAGTATATGCTAGGGGGGAACTTACATATTTTGTTGGGTGTACTTATAATATGTATGATGACATGTTTCTGATATTTATGTGATTTTTTTGGGACAAGATCGTATGAATATGTGACAAAATGTATGTGACCAGTTGAAACAAATATATAGGAAAACTATTGATTTTGTGTGAAGTTTAAAGTTATTAGAGGATAAAATATCACATATTTGCCTCCACAATGGACTCTACACAACTTATTCATAGATGCAGGTACGTGAAAATCATGTCATCACATTGATTTGGTGGTGTAAAAGTCATGCATGTGCATGGAATAACGTAAAATAATCCACATATACATTTTATCAATCCTAGCTTCACGCTTAGAACGATTTATAAATTCGCTGATTGGCACAAAATACACTGTGTCTGCACCCACGACAGCATGTAGCATGCTCCTCATTGCGCGGTAGCCATGGCAGCAATTCGGTATTCGATGCGTCACCTCAACTACAACTTGTGTTGATTGTTATTTCCTGTATGTGATAACAGAGCGAGGCGTAATGTGGTGTAGAGTCGATTCTCACAACTTGTAGGACCAAATGTATCGGCGATATACGATACAGTGATTTTCATTGCCGGACCGGAATGGATTTTACGCTTGTAACACAGTCTTACAAATTAATTTCCACCATTATCTTCTTCTTGTGTTAATTGTCTCTCGATCTTCTTATTATTCAGTAATTATACGGTAAATATTTAAACATGATGAAATAACTGATGTTTTCTCCATCTTGCTAACACCAAAAAACTCTTAGAGGACAGCAGCACGTAAACATCACCAAAATGTGATTGCCAAACATAGCAGGACACAAAAATGATCAAATTACAACATTAGCACTTACACAACTAATGGATGAGTTGGGAACCAGCATGATAATTGACAAGCATTCTTGTAGACCCACCCATTTATTGTACAACAATTTTGATCTGAAGTGAAAGTAAAGATGCTTTGAAAAATATGTGAAACGTTGTATGTTCATTTCAAATTGCTATAATAATGTAACTGTATATATTTAATTCATTTTATTTCCAGAGTTACTTGACTTAACACCACTACCAGTGACAGCTCTGAACTATGCCCCATATGAAATGCTGTATAAATACACACATTTCAACCCGGTACAGGTAAGGAGTCAACACACTTGTTTAAGTTATCCACACAACATTTAGTCATAAAGGTGATGTGGGGGGTGAAGGGGAAGGGGGTATATACAGGGTGAATCAAAAAGAATTGTGCACAATTTGAAATGGCCATTTGACCTTGATGCGTGCATTGAACCATGGAATTGTTGTTGTTTGTATAGATGGTGTGACCGGTGACGTAGCGCCCGGCAGTATGCGTGCGCACCTACAGGGAATGTGCTTTAATTCACACTTGATTGATCATTATTTACGAGTACACACCACCAAATAATATTTTGCATTTTGGCCATACACAGCAGTGTTTGAAATTAAGATTGACCCCATCATAAGTCTAAATTTAACATCCTAGAAAGGTAAAAAGTGCTGTAAATGTACCAAAATGTTTCATAATTTGTCATTTGTAGGTTATTTCCTCCACATTAGTCCTGACATCCCTAACTTTTTCTTGAATAATATCATTTTACACGATTTCACTGTTTCCACAGATTTAGAGCTAAAACCCCTGATCTAAGAATAAAGGCAGCCTGTTCAACCTAAGATAGATATCATTGGTCCGTAGCGGTAAAAAATGCTGGTTACCCCCTACAAAAGTGATTGTTTTTAAGCAGAAGACATCTAGATCTTAAAAAAACCCAATGATTTGAATGAACCAGTTTGCTCTAAAGGTGAAAAAAATTAACACCAACTTGACCTCTTTACCACACGAAGCAATAGGGAACTGATTGGTGGTGTGGGACCTGTAGGAAAAGAGATTTCCTAATAATTGTGACTTCATGGGGGGGGGGGGGGGGGGGGGGTATAAAGATATGAAACATTTAGCCTATGAGTTTTTTAGCTTGTCTTTGCTACAATTAACAGTATATTTTGAGTTAAATATTTGGGCACTCCAAATGAAATAACTCTAAATTTCTGCATACTATTTTCTAGCAATATGCTGCTATCTTCATCAGTAGATAGTAAACTTCATAAAATAGTACCTATGATACCCAAACACCTAAATTCAATGAAAATAATTGCTTAGATATGAAGAAAAGGACTCCAAAGATGTATTAATATTGCACAAACACTACAAACAACATTTACAGACAAATTCCACACATGTAGAGTACACACCACCAAATAATATTTTGCATTTTGGCCATACACGGCAGTGTTTGAAATTAAGATTGACCCCATCATAAGTCTAAATTTAACATCGTAGAAAGGTAAAAAGTGCTGTAAATGTACCAAAATGTTTCATAATTTGGCATTTGTAGGTTATTTCCTCCACATTAGGCCCGACATCCCTAACTTTTTCTTGAATAATATCATTTTACACGATTTCACTGTTTCCACAAATTTAGAGCTAAAACCCCTGATCTAAGAATATAGGCAGCCTGTTGAACCTAAGATAGATATCATTGGTCCGTAGCGGTAAAAAATGCTGGTTACCCCCTACAAAAGTGATTGTTTTTAAGCAGAAGACATCTAGATCTTCAATAAAAACAGTGATTTGAATGAACCAGTTTGCTCTAAAGGTGAAAAAAATTAACACCAACTTGACCTCTTTACCACACGAAGCAATAGGGAACTGATTTGGTGGTGTGGGACCTTTACCATGCTTACGGATGGTCTGCATCCCTAAGCACAATGAGAGACCAGGTACTAAATCTGGTTGCCCGGCAGTATGCGTACGCACCATAAGGGCATGTGCTTTTAAAATTGGCGCTCAGTGATGTGTGTTTTGCTTTCAAATAGTATGATGTATGCAGTAGTCATGGACTAGTACCTCTAGCATGTCTTTAGACCAGGCGCTAATCAATTTGTAAACACTACTGATTTAAACAACGGTCACCTCATCTATAAAGCGTTGTTAATCTAGTTTATCCTCCCAAAAAATGAAAGTAATCGACTGAAAAATAAGCTAACTGTGGCAAGTTTCGTAAACTGACCGAGTTTTTTGCCATTCCAATGGGATTTACACACAGTAAAATTGGTTTTGCTAAAATGGTCATTACCATCACATTAATTGTCAAAATGTTCATGAATAATCATTATTTCACTCTGGGATTAAGTAATTAAGAGTGAATTTTTTCTAAGTTGACAAACTTTTGGACACACATTTTTTAGATTTTGCCTAAAGTTTGGGAGGTGAAAGAAATTTAGTAGTTATGTAAAAAAATGGTATTAAAAAATTCAGCAACCCTCTGTTGCCATGGTAACGAGCCTATCTTGTTTTGGGTCATTTTAGGGGAAAATTCTCCTAATTATACTGATTTCAGCAACAAAAAAAGTAAAAGTTTGGCAGAACCCTACACCAAGGTGGTACATTTTTTGCCCAAACTGACTTCATGAATGAGTTGCCCTATCTCTGGCCTAACAAACCAACCGATTTAGATAAGTCAGTGTTGCCATATTGATACCCTGTTGCCATGTTCAAATATCACATTTTGAGGAAGTTGAAAAAGTCAGATATTACTAACCGACTTCGGGTTGCTACAGTTCCCCTCGAGGTGATTTGTTTTTCTTTGTACTTTGTTTATATAACAAAGACCTAATACCCTTTGAGTTAATTCAAGAAAAAAAATGGGGAAACCCGGCACTTGCGTATGACGTGAGCTGAAGTCACATGATCCAATTTACGGGAAACTGCATAGCCCGGTATATATGGGGGGTTACCGTGCACCCCCAGGATTCCCCAAAACAACTTTTTTTTACTTCCTTTCATTGTCCTAAAACATATTCAGTATGTTACCAAAATGATTTTGGTATGCTAAGGGGTTATTCAAGATGGCATCGAAAATGGCCGCCAAAAGGTCAAATTTCCTGAAATTATATCATATCAATCAAAATCGGGATCAAAATGTATGGTGAAAGTATAGTTTTAATAGTGGGACGTATGTATTAGACCTCTAGACACTCATATCGAGTACATTTACTTTGTTAACATACCTAAATCCAAGGTGGCCTCCAAAATGGCTGCCAAAAATGCTAAAATTCCATACATTTGGCATATATCAGCCCAGCATGTATGATTAGAGTATAGTTTTAACAATGGGGTGTATGTGTTAGATCCCTAGAAGCTCATGCTGCATTTTTGATTTGTTTACAAATCTTAAATCCAAAATGGCCGCCAGAATGATGGCCAAAATTGGTCAAAAGTCCATAAAATGACATAATATTAATAAAATGAATGATGAAAACAATGGGATGCATTTATTATATCACTAGTAACTCATATCCAGTTTTTTTGCTGTGTTAACATACTTAAAATCCAAAATGGCTGCCAATATGAGTCCCAAAATGGCTGCTAAAATTGTCAAATTCTATAAGATATGATAATAACGACCAGAATGTATGATGACAATATAGTTTTAACAATGAGATGTATATATGTATATATTAGACCACAAGTAACTCATATCCAGTATTTATGCTTTGATAACATACTTAAAATCCAAAATGGCTTCCAAAATGAGTGTGTATTTTGCATCACATTCGCCAAATAGTATGTTCTAAACTGCTAAGCTATTGCATTTAGATATAAGACCCACCTCTGTGACAATTTTTATTCTGTTTCAGTTTCCAAAATGGCTGCCAAATGGTTGACTTACTTGACTTACTTGACTTAGGGCGGATGATTTTTCCGAACCACAATGCCTCTCCAGATCTTCCTATCCAACATAGCTGTCTTGATTTCTTCCACCTGCAGTCCTGTATCACGTTTGAGTATGTCAATGTAGGTCAGGGCTGGTCTACCACGCTTTCTTGCTCCGTGCTTTGGGATCCAATGTATAAGTTTGTGTACAAATGGTTAAGTTGATGTTAAATGACCTACACAAATTGCGTTGTATTGTAAATGACCATACTATGTAATACCAATACCCCAAATCTAATGGGACAACATTCACTATAATATATGATAAAGCCTAGGGGCTGTATCTAGTTTGAGTATTTTAAAACATCTAAGATGTCGTCCAAAGGTTAAAATACCTGAGAAGCAGCATTAATTTATTGTTCGTGTCATATTAGAACATATCATTTGGTGAATGTGATACAAAATACACACTTATAGACTATTTTTACATTTACAATGACCATTTTGGCGGCAATTTTGGATTTAAAGTACTACAAAGCAAAAATACTGGATAGTAGTTACTAGTGGTCTAATACATACATCCCTTTGTTAAAACTATATTTTCATTGTACATTCTGGTTGATATCATCCTATTTTATGGAATTTGACCATTTTTGGTGTCATTTTGGGACCCATTTTTGCAGTCATTTTGGGACCAATTTTGGCAGTCATTTTGGGACCCATTTTGGCCGTCATTTTGGGACCCATTTTGGCAGCCATTTTGTATTCTAAGTATGTTAACAAAGCATACATAATGGATATGAGTTACTAGTGAAATAATACATACATCTCATTGTTAAAAACTATATTTTCATCATACATCTTGGTTAATATTATGTCAATTTAGGGAATTTTGACCAATTTTGGCCATCATTCTGGCAGCCATTTTGGATTTAAAGTATGTTATTACAAAGCAAAAATACTGGATAGTAGCTCTACTAGTGGTCTAATACATACATCCCGTTGATAAAACTATATTTTCATCGTACATTCTGGTTGATAGTATCCTATCTTATGGAATTTGACAATTTTTGCAGCCATTTTGGGACCCAATTTTGCAGCCATTTTGGATTTAAGTATGTTAACAAAGCAAAAATACTGGATATGAGTTACTTGTGGTCTAATACAATACATACATCCCATTGTTAAAACTATATTTTCATCATACATTCTGTTTGTTAATATCCTTATCTTATGGAATTTGATAATTTTAGCAGCCATTTTGTATTTAAAATATGTTAACAAAGCAAAAATACTGGATATGATTTACTAGTGATATAATAAATACATCCCATTGTTAAAAACTGTATTTTCATCATTCATTTTGATAATATTATGTCATTGTATGGACTTTTGGCCATCATTCTGGCGGCCATTTTGGATTTAAGATTTTTAAACAAAGCAAAAATGCCGCATGTCAGCTTCTAGGGTCTAACACATACATCCCATTGTTAAAATGATACTCTGATCATACATGTTGGGCTGATATATGCCAAATGTATGGAATTTTAGCAATTTTGGCGGCCATTTTGGCGGCCATCTTGGATTTAGATATGTTAATAAAGCAAAAGTACTCGATATGTGTTCCTAGTTGTCTAATACATACGTCCCACTATTAAAACTATACTTTCACCGTACATTTTGATCCCGATTATGATTGATATAATGTCATTTTAGGAAATTTAACCTTTTGGCGGCCATTTTCGACGCCATCTTGAATAACCCATTAGCATACCAAAATCATGCTGGTAACATACTGAATATGTTTCAGGACAATGAAAGGAAGTAAAAAAATGTTGTTTGGGGGAGTCCTGGGGATGCACGGTAACCCCCCATATATACCCGGCTATGCAATTTCCCGTAAATTGGATCATGTGACTTCAGGTCACGTGATTCGTAAGTGCCGGGTTCCCCATATTTTTTCTTGAATTAACTCAAAGGGTGTTAGGTCCTTGTTATAAAAATAAAGCACAAAGAAAAACAAATCACCTCGAGGGGAACTGTAGCAACCCGAAGTCGGTTAGTAATATCTGACTTTTTCAACTTCCTCAAAATGTGATATTTGAACATGGCAACAGGGTATCAATATGGCAACACTGACTTATCTAAATCGGTTGGTTTGTTAGACCAGAGATAGGGCAACTCATTCATGAAGTCAGTTTGGGCAAAAAATGTACCACCTTGGTGTAGGGTTCTGCCAAACTTTTACTTTTTTTGTTGCTGAAATCAGTATAATTAGGAGAATATTCCCCTAAAACGACCTAAAGCAAGATAGGCTCGTTACCATGGCAACAGAGGGTTGCTGAATTTTTTAATACCATTTTTTTACATAACTACTAAATGTCTTTCACCTCCCAAACTCTAGGCAAAATCTAAAAAATGTGTGTCCAAAAGTTTGTCAATTAAGAAAAAATTCACTCTTAATAGTCTGATACCGAGTTATCAAATGAAAAGGCAAATCTGAATACAAGCATCACCTGTTACAGACCAAGAAGGCAAGTAGTCTTCAAGAAGTGGAGGCATGTGTCAGAGCCGAAGTGACAGGCTACACCGCTACAGGGGAATGGTTAGACGAGCTGTTTGCAACATGTTGGCCAGGGCACGCACCTGTCTTCGGCAATATGGTGGCCATGTCGAAGGAAGGCTTCATTAAAAAACCTTAATATCAGCAAACAACTAAATGATTTCTACTTTAAATTGCAAGGAAGCTAACATTTAATTTTATGTCTAAAAAAAACACTTTTAGCAGAAGACCGTAACTCATACCGTATTATTTGTGAACCTAAAGTGCAGTGTTAACTTGGGTGTCTAGTAGTCAACATCTATTACTGACATTGTGCTATATTTACAGTGGTGGACTTGTCTAGTTCATTATCTTATTTATAGTTCTTAACACTTTTGTTTTTTATATTTTGTCCCTGATGAAGGGTGGTATATCCACTTGAAACGTCGGTCTTTATTGTTACCATATATCTTTGTTGTTTTATTGCACAGCAATTTTCATTGCTTGTCCCAGTGCATTTCCGTGTGTTATTGTATTTTGTTATTAAGCTGTTTTATCGCGTTATCCTCCCTTGTTATTACCTGTTTCCCCACACCCTGTTGGTATACCTTGCTTTTACTCTTAGCATTTTTACATTTTCGAGATATCCTCTTGTATCAGTTTTCTGATCCTTGGTGTGTTTTGTTCCTGGTTCCATTGGATTCATCTTTTAACATTTTATATGTGAACCTAAAGGCAAATGTGAATGACTTTTCAGTACAATTATCAAGAAACAAAGGGTCTTCAGAACATTTTATTTCCGCAATGTTTTTAGTTTGGGAAGTATTATTTATTTCTACAATGTTTAACCACCTTTGGCTCATTTAATATACCAGGAACCTGTAATAAATTACAGGCACAACAATACCTTGCTTGTAGACTCTCACTCCATATCATCATGCTGCAGTAATATTCATGTCTTAACTGTGTAAATCCCATTGGAATGGCGAAAAATGCGGACAGTTTACCAAACGTGTCACAGTTTGCATATTTTTTAGTCGATTACTTTCATTTTTAGGGAGGATAAACTAGATTAACAACGCTTTATGCAGACAGACAACAATGGTTCAATGCACACATCAAGGTCAAATGGCCGTTTCAAATTCTTTTTGATTCACCCTGTAGAGTTGGAATAAGAATGTAACAGCCATCAACTCTCCAAAAAACACAGATTTACAAAGTTACAAACTGCGGCTATATCTTGCTAGACATCCTGTATGGATTAAACTGTGTACTATTACAACACATTTTAATTGTTATGCGTATGCGCACATCAATTACAGAACGTCTAGCAAGACATTGCCCAACTGCTCTATAGTTCAGTCAGTTCCTAATAGCAGGGATGTAAAACTTCTAGAAATTTCTGGAATTCCGGAAATGAGGCCATTTTTTTTTAAATTTCAAGAATTGGATGATTATTTCTAATGATTTCTATTTTTTAGGGGGTGATGCACTGTAGCCGATTCTCTGGACGAGCCTGCATACATAATTGATGCCGAGGGCGACCGTCTGGCCAATGGCCAAGCTCTCGTAAATAAATTCAGGAAATGGATCAATCACCCACTTACATCCCTGAAATTGGCAAGCTAATTATAAATTGAATCTTTACAGCAGAGAATCAACACAGAAGACAGTGGTGCACATAAGGCTTATATAACGCAACAGCACACACTGTACTGTGTACATCATATGCATGACAGGTGCTACGCTGTAATCGCACATGTACGCTCGGATTACTTTAGCGCGAGGAGAGAATAAAATTGCATATTTCTTGCCAAATTGGAACTGACTAAACTATATAAATGACACATTCTGACCTGATATATGGGAGGAGAACTCATGTTATAAACATTCAGATAATTTAATATGAGGAGGGATGGTGTGCTTTAAAATAAACGAGCACAGGAAAAATAAATTGTTTGATTGTCCATAGATGCTCTCCAAAGAGTAGGGTTGTGTGGTCAGAATTTTAGATTTAAAAAAAAAAAAAAAAAAAAATTATATTCATTAACTTTAAAATAGTTGCTAAATGCACAAACTTTTCTATTTGTTTTCTCTCAGACTCAGATATTCCATACTCTATATCACACTGATCACAACGTGTTGCTGGGGGCTCCTACCGGCTCTGGGAAGACTGTAGCAGCCGAGATTGCAATGTTTAGAGTGTTTAATAAACAGCCTAATGCTAAGGTAAGTTACACATAGCTTACTTAAAATAATCTGATCACAATGTGTTGCTGGGGGCTCCTACCGGCTCTGGGAAGACTGTAGCAGCCGAGATTGCAATGTTTAGAGTGTTTAATAAACAGCCTAATGCCAAGGTAAGTTACACATTTGAGCCTTGAGGCATTCTTAATCACAACATTTTGCTGGGTGCTGATACTCAATAATGTTTTGACAACGTGAATCAAACAAATTGAATATAATTTTGACAGTTGTGAATGTAGTGTTGTCAAGTAAATGTTGAACAATTTGAATGAGAATTTTACAAATTTGAATGAAAATTAAACAAAATTTTTTATTCAGCATTTGACTAATTTGAATGAAAATCTGAAAGCGTTGAATGAAAATTTGACGTTTGAATGAAAAATTGACTTTCGAATGAAAATTTGACTAATGTCAACGAAAGTATGATCCTCTTTTTAAAGATAAACTTTGATACTTTGAATAGAAAGACTAGAGTTTGGCTAACCGAAAACTTTGCTTGTTACTTACATAAACAGACAGCTTTTATGACTAAGCTTGTTAGACTCGTTGATTTTATGTAGCCTTTGTTACATGTTGCTAATAAGACTCTTTTCTTTGTGGTGTTTGAGAAATAAAATATCCATTTCCTGACCGGGATTTGAACCTGTGACCTCCCGAACTACAGACGGAGGCTTTACCAACTGAGCTAAACGCCCTGTCACACTTGTGTATAGAGCTTATGTGTGCCCGACGTTTTGGAAATTTGGGTGTACTTTCGTATAAGTTATCAGTGGTTTGTGACATATTTGGCATACCTTGTATTCGTTAGCAGTTTGCTAGGGGTTTGCAGAGGAACGCTGGGGATTATGGCATTTTTTGAGCATGTTCAACATTTTGAGTGGGTGACAATGTAGTAATCAAAATGCTATGTATACCTTGAGCATTCAATGCATGAACATTTCACACGTTGGGTGTAGGTTGCTTATTTGTCAGCTGTTCGGCTATAAACGACGCTTAAGAAGAAACCTACACCCAACATGCAAAATGTTCATGAACAAATGACAACTTACACAAACGCACACCCAAATTTTCAAAATGTCGGGCACACGTTTGCTCTATACGCAACAGTGTGACAGGGCCTGCACGAAGACAATCGGTATCAAAGCGTTAGAAATGCATCTAAAGGTTTGGATGCATTTCTAACACTTTGATACCAATTGAGCCAATAGTTACCTCAGTTGGTCTAGAGATCGGGAGGTCCTGGATCCTGGTCAAGGAAATGAATACGCCTGGTCAAGGAATAACATTTTAATTTCTCGACTACCACAAGGGAAAAATTATTATCATCCTTACTTCCATTTACTGAATTAAGTTACTTTGATTTCTTTATTGCAGGTTGTATACATAGCACCATTGAAAGCTCTAGTAAGGGAAAGAATAGATGACTGGAAAGTCAGACTAGAAAAGAAACTAGGTAAAAAGTGAGTATCTGATCAAATTAGAATCAGCAATAATTTATTCAACACTTTCCACATGGCTATTGGTTTCACCATATACAAAACATATTTTTAAGAATCCTTTCCCAACTTCCAAGGTCTATCTCAAGGATTACTGAACCAATACTAGGCATGTTTGTACTTATTTTAATGTATTTCCCATGCTGATTCCAAATATGGTAATGACATTCAATAGTTCTGGCATTTTTGAAACATTTGAAATTTTGGAAAGTCGTCTGCAGACGCCTGTTCCTTGGAGTGTTATTGTTACCATGTCTGCAACATTTCTGGATGAATATTTATAGGTACGTACAAAATCTGAAATAATATCCGAGAAAGTAGAATATTTGCAAAATTTTGATGAGTAATTTACTAAAATGGATGAAAATCAACATTTCTTTGACAAGAGTATGACAAATTTACATAAATATTTGACATATTTAAACGAGATTATTAGTAGACAAATTTGTCTGAATATTTGACTAATTTGTATAAAATCTGACAAATGTTGATGAAAATATTTAGTTGAATGAGTATGTGTACATTTAACCAGTCCTGGAAATAGCACCCACCCACCTGCCCATAGCGTGTAACCTTTGTGTCATGCGGGTGAAGATACAAAAGTACCCACCCAACTGGCAGGTCAAGTTTTTCAAACTCACAGCGTAAGGGAGTTACACTGGCTGGTGGAATATTTGTCGGGCAGGTATTTTTTGTGAGTTACCTGCCCGACAAAATCTGAAGTTCCAGCCCTGAATTTAACATCGTCAGCCTGCTTCGATAATTGCCTACTCATTTTTGCTAGTTCTTAGAAAACAACAAAAATATGAAAAGTGAGTAAGGCAATTATCGAAGCAGGCTAACGATATGTTAAATAGCACCATGAATAATGCAGGTGAATTCTAACAGGAGCAGTAACTGTTGGATAGAATTAGGTTGGGGATATACCTTTGAGTGAAATGTGGCTTGTTATAGGCCTAATACGAGTTAATATGACCCATTTTAAACATTTTACATAATTATTACAATCTGCCTAACTCACAATGCTGACTTAGGCAGATTTGAAATTGTGCATTTATCAACAATTTTGATAGGTCAATGACTTAAGTCATGATTTATGCAAAAATCTCAATTTTGCTGAAAAGTGAGTTAGGCAATTATCGAAGCAGGCTGACGATATGAAACTATACCTGATACAAAATGTTTCCTGGAAAAGGTAGATGTTCTGATTGCTGGCCCGATTTTCAACTTGATGTTTTCTATTTTACATGAAAGGTCATCCTTAAAATTGTCACATTCCAAAGTTTGAGTTGCATAACTCCAATGATTTTTATTTTAGAAGCACAAGGTCACAACAAATTTGCCCATTGAGTAGTACACAAACTGGCTGGTGGTGAACCACCTTTGGCAGTAATTCACCACATTTTAGCCTATAATTTCTAAATGGAACATTTTTGGCCCCAAAGATTTTACAGACATAATGAAAAAAATATGGGGATTCTTCTGATATCAAAATATCTTGATGTGAACAAAAATGTCATTGGCCCAAAAAAGTGACTGGAACATGCACCTTTAATAATCGTTCATAAATGTATTTCCCCCGCTCCAGTGTTGTGGAGTTGACAGGTGATGTGATGCCTGATATCAGGGCCATCGCTAAAGCTGACGTCATTGTAACCACTCCAGAGAAATGGGATGGTGTGAGCAGAAGTTGGCAAAACAGGACGTATGTCAAAGCTGTTGCTCTATTAGTCATTGATGAGATACATTTACTAGGTAAGTTATAATAATCTGGTTGCCCTCCATAGGGGAAGTATATAGGAGGAGGGGATTTTTGTGTATATTTGTGTATTTGTATATATTTTGTGTATTGGTGTCATCTTGTACACTACTCCAAATATGGTACCGCCTTTACATTATGAGACCAACATACATGTATATAACAAAACAGCTAAATCATCTCTTGGAGACTTAATCCCGCCATTTAGTCCAATGTATTGAAGATCTCTCAGTTATTTTTGAAAATCAAATATGACTTGCAGTGCAGGGATAGCACTGGATCAAAAATGTGAGAGGTCCCATGACATTTTTCAGGACCCCGTAAGACTTCAAAAACAAATTTAAGGGGTCCCCCAAGAAATTGAGGGGTCCTGAAGTTTGGGTATTTGAAAATTTTACTTTTTTATGGACATTTTTAATGAATTTATATTGTGAGCAAAGGATGGATATGTAATTTACTGAATTTCTTAAGGTTTCCATTTCCATGCATCGTCAAATTTAAGGGGTCCCTTCAATTTTGATCGGGACCCGCAAGTCTTTCAAATTTGAAACATGACGCGTCACTATAAGAAAGTGAGAGGTCTAGGACGCGCAGACGCGTCAGAATGCGACCCCTGTTGCAGTGTTCCCTAGGAGAGGATTAAACTTGTTTTTCCTAACGTATCAGTCACTTTTGTTGCTTGAGTCTGTTAAAGAGACATCTAGTGGCAAAGTCAAAGCAGAAGTCAAGCTATTTATGTTGTGGGTTTATGTATTGAACAGAAATACCTTGGCGGTAAGGGAAAATTGTGCAAAATTAAATTTGAATTCCGCTGAAACCAGTGTTTATAAATGTCGTATCATTTGATGCATGGTATACACACATAATATGATTTTTGGGACACTTTTCATTAATTGTGATGAACCAGTGCTGAAATAAGATTAATACACATCTAAAATGAATAATAATTATATTAACATAGTCGTCTTTTGTTTTTACTTTGTCAGGTGATGAGCGTGGTCCAGTTCTTGAGGTTATTGTGTCTCGTACAAACTTCATTTCATCTCACACAGAACGTGGAGTAAGGGTGATTGGGTTGTCCACAGCATTGGCTAATGCAAGAGACTTGGCAGATTGGCTAGGAATTAAGCAGGTATAGTTCAAACATTGTTATCACTTTCCACACGGCAGTCTGCCTGTAGACGACAGTTCCAAAATTTCAAAAAATGTTTCAAATATGTCAAAATTATTGAATTAAATCACCATATTTGGAATCACCATGATAAATGCATTCAAATAAGTTCCAATATGCCTAGTATTGGTTCAGTCATACTTGAGATTAGACATTGAAAGTTGGGAAAGGTTTCTGAAAAATCTGTTCTGTATAGTAAATCTAATAGCCGCATGGAAAGTGTTATGTTATATCTCATTGTAATCAGTGCCAGGGGTATCTATTCTTGCAGAAAACCTAAATTATTCCCCAGCTCTACCATCGTCTGACACAGTCCTTCCCCAAATTAATCTTCCCCAACTTGAATGCTACAGCTTCCACCCAACTGGCCCATACATCAACCATTTGAAATACAAATTGTCTGTTCAAATGATTCAGATAACTTAAAATGACACACAATTTGAAACAAATAATACTATACTATACTATTCTTTTATTTTGTACTTTTTGTTTAAATAAAAATGTGAAATTATTCCCCAAAAGAGTAAAATTATACCCCAGCGTTTTAAGCAAATAATGGAAGAACAGACACCCATGTTTCAGTGCTTGTACAGGTTCCTAGAAATGTGTTCCAAACATGAAACATTTTGTAGATAAATCTGAAAGTAGATATTTTTAACTCTCAAAATTCTATATTTTTGCCTAAATTTGCCTTTATTAAGCCAAAATTGAGACAATTTTGCGCAATAGTCTGCTGTTTTTTAATAGTTCATATAATTTTTTCACCTGATATGAATATGCCTGTATAAAGGAAACCACCTCTTCATGTATGAGATTGTGAAAGTGTTGACTTTATTTTGTGATGTTTTCTTATGATGTGCAGATACATTGTAAACCATTCCCCTTAATTTCACGGGAAATCAGTCATCAGGGTAAATTTTACTTGAGCCATAGGACTAGTTGAAACAGATATCTTCAAAATAATCCTCCTTTAACCCTAACCAGCTAGGCTAAGTTTTTGTGTGGTCAGGGGGAGGGGGACAAAGTATGAATTTTGTACCCTAAAAAATCGCCACGAAACCCCCGCTGACCACTGAGCGAAGCTGCCAACGCTTGCCCGGGCAGCGATTTCGTACCCACATATCAGCTCAGACAATGACGTCATCCAATCAATGCTGTAGCCTGCGCTTATACATTGTTTTTTGCCGCAGTGAATTGTAGTGTCTAGGAAGGTTAGGGATAATGCCAGATATTTGTTTTTAGAAATATTTCTATAACTACATGGTCCACCTGGCAATAACTTGATGAGTACTAATTAGTTGTATGTCACAGATTTGTTCATTATACTTACGCAAACAGAATTTTAACACATTTCACTATAATTGATGTTTATTTCTTCTCATTCATTTCCAGGTTGGTTTATTCAACTTCCGTCCCTCCGTTAGACCTGTACCATTAGAAGTACACATCAGTGGCTTCCCTGGCAAACATTACTGCCCTCGTATGGCCACAATGAACAAACCTACATTCCAAGGTAAATGTCAAGGTTTCTGCAGACGACATTCAAAAATGTCACAAAATGTTTCAGAAATGTCAAAATTTTTGAATTGCATTGCGATATTTGGACTCACCATGAGAAATGCATTGAAATAAGTTCAACATGCCTTGTATTGTTTGAGTAATCTTTGAGATAGACATCGAAAAATCAGTTTTGTATAGTAAAACTAATAGCGACAGGGAAAGTTTTAAGAGAAAGCTAAATAAATCAGATATTGAATTGCAACATTCTGTCTAATAAAAAGAGGTTGCATTTTGATGACATATATCACTTAAACTTCTGGAACTTATATACAGTCATCAAAAAAATATCTGACCTGGTAATGAATGTGCTAATAACTCCAAAAGTATAACAATACTACATAAATATATCAAATTGTGTTGTTGAGAAATATATCCTCTTTAATTTTAGATATTGCACGCTAAGAATGGTTGATTATTGAGGAAGTTAACAATCCCATATGTAAGGTCAAGTACAGGGAGAGTACGACAGGTAAAACGTGTGTGGCCGTATTGATCCACCGGAACAATGCAGCCGGCCGACTTTCCAACAACCTGGGCATCGACCAGTGAAAAAGCACTACCACTACCAGTGATTAATAATTGGTCCATATATATCTGAGTCCGCGTGAAGAAAAGCAAAAATGTGAAAATTTAAAATTGTTTGCTGGATTGTATACTGTAAAACCACTAAATTTCATGAGGGAATTAATTTAATACCCGCGAAACTTGCAATCTTGAATTGAAAGAACAGTAACATTTCCTGATTCGCGAAATTTAATGCCCGCTAAAATAGCAGTTATTTTAAATTCGCGAAATAAAGTATCCGCCAAATTATAGTGTTTTACAGTATTCATATTGTCCAACACAACTAAATTACCATCATCCTATTGTCTGACAATCGCCTATTAGGCACACAAGCTCAGGAGTAACAATTTCTATTCCGGAAGATCTATACATTGAATAAACATATTTTCTATATCTTTTTCTTGTTATTTACTTATTTGAACCATACCCAGCTATTCGCAATCACTCTCCCAACAAGCCTGTACTGATTTTTGTATCGTCAAGACGACAGACCCGTTTGACCGCCTTGGATCTGATCGCATACCTAGCAGCTGAAATGGATCCCAAACAGTGGCTTCATATGGAAGAAAGACCGGTAGGTCATACACATTTTGAGGCAGCATTTATTCGTAAAACAACTTTTCTGTGTGCTGCATAAAGTTATATGTATGAGTTCTAACAATGATAATGATTTTTGAGGCTATTTGACTTGTAGAAAACATTTCAAGTTTATTTGCCTTATTCTTTATCACTTCAACTTCTTCAACAATATTTCAAATGGTTATGTTTTCTTTATGTGTCAAATTATCACATTAGAATTTGTGCATCTCAAATGCTTATATACAGGGTGAGTCAGAATGATTTGGTTTAACCCTAACACTACCAAATACCACAAAATACCATGACCCAGTGCATTCGGCATGCGTGGATGGTTTTCCATGACGTAATTTCTTTCAAAATTGTTACACTAAATGTCGAAAAAAGTAACATTATGACTCGCCCTGCATTTGTATTTGCACAAGCCTTTCAGTGTATAAAAAGTATTTATAAACCATATTAAACATGTTCTCTTGATCAATGATTTCTTCAGATGGAGCATGTGATATCTGGTATCCGTGACAACAACCTCAAGTTGACGTTAGCATTTGGTATCGGTATGCATCATGCTGGCTTACACGAGAGAGACAGGAAAAGTGTAGAGGAACTTTTCTGCAATCAGAAAATTCAGGTTTGTTAAACTTAGTCTGTAAGTCCCCTCATCCCAGTTCATTATGTTCTCGTCATCCTGACTCACATGAGGAAGGCAGAAAACTATTTGATAATCAGCCAATTTGGGTTCACTAAATGTGACCTAACATGAGTAAATGAGGCACAATGCAGCAGTAGCTTAATTTGATTAAAGAGAAAAAATGGTTGTATCACATACTTAAGTCACCTTAATAAAAATAAAAAGCTTATGGTTATATCCTTTGTGTATCCGTCTGTGTGTTGGGGGGGGGGGGGGGGGGGGGGGGGGGCAGGAGGGGTGAGTTTCAGACTTGTATTACACACTTTTTTTGTCCATTACTCTTTAATTCAAAGACAATAGCATACACACTTTGGTCAAATTTAATATGCAACATGGAATGTCTATGTTAACCATACTTTGGTCAAAGATACCATCTTAAACCATCACATATTAATGAGGTCAAAGGTTTAATCCAAGGTCATAGATCATTTTGATACTTTTTCTTTGTAGTTGGGTATAATATCCTTTTCTTTTTATCTTTAAGTTCAAGACATATTGCCAAAGTCATTGACTTCAGGAAGTTTGCTTGACTACCATTTTAAACATTGTCTTTTTTTCAGTATGTTTGCTTTTATTATTATGATTCGGGTTTGGGTAGACACAAAATAAGACAAAGGCACCTGAGTGTACACATCCCTTCATCTCAGTTCATTTCAGTTTCCTTCCCTTACCATACCGTGTGTTATTCCACCTGTTATTGTTCAGGTTCTGATTGCTACCAGTACTTTGGCATGGGGATCTAGCTCATCTATGCATGAATTTCCCCTCATCCAAATTCAATAAGTTAGTCCCACTCGTACCTTATTTCTATCTTTTTGATTCGTGTCTTGATACCTACCAGAACCATGGTATGGCGTGTCCCTTTCCCAGCTCAAATGCGCGGCCTCGCCCATACTGTGGAGTTACATCCCCTCTTACCGAGTTTTTTCCTCTTTGTTATTCAGGTTCTGATAGCCACCAGTACATTAGCTTGGGGAGTCAACTTCCCAGCTCATCTTGTCGTTGTCAAGGGAACGGAATTCTTTGATGGCAAAACAAAGAGATATGTAGACTTCCCAATAACAGGTATGAAAGTCCTAAAATATATTAAAACATTGCTTTTCATATCGTCGCTGTTCTGACATACCGGCACATCTCTTTACTTATTTCTGTTGTGATGTGCCGGTATGTCAGAACAGCGACGATATGGTAACTCTGATTAGGTCCTAGCTACAGTAACAGGTATAAAGTCCCTAAAAGATATTAAAACATTGCTTTTCATACGGTAACTCTGATTAGGTACTAAACTAATTTTACCATTTGAGGAAACAATCAAAATATAGCTAGCATGTATTAGCTTGATCCTTTTCATTTCTGCTACTGTTCTTGCAGTGTCTGTAATTGGCTACTTTAATGATATTAAAATCAGAGTAACCTTGCAAAATTCCAATGAGGCAGTATGGTTCAATCTGTCTTTTTAATGTGATAACAACGACAAACACATGCGATTGCGTTGAACAAGTTTAACAATTGTATATGGTATTGTGACCAAACCTTTCAGCGTGTGTTTTATATTAAGGAGCCACAGAAAAGGGGACAACTTTGGTATCAAAATAATTCTTAACGTTTTATTTATCCAAATATTATGTTTTCAGTTTGATACTGCAAATTATTTTCAGCTAGATACAAAAACTTTAAAATGGTATCAAAACTTTTAGACACCCTGTACCTCACCATTAACCATAAAAATGTAATCCATAGTTTTTCTCATTTTCCCGTTTCAGATGTACTGCAGATGATGGGGCGAGCAGGGCGCCCTCAGTTTGATAATGAAGGCAAAGCAGTGATTCTAGTCCATGATATCAAGAAACATTTCTACAAGAAGTTTCTCTATGAACCATTCCCAGTTGAATCAAAGTAAGTACATGTGTAAATAAATTTGTGATTCTATAACAAAACAAAGCTGTTACAACTTTTAGGTTTATCAAAATGGGGTAAACTTTCCTCCGGCTCACACCTCTGATTTGGAATTTTTACTGCTTGATTTTTATTTGTCCATAAAAATGTATTTTCTTTTGTTCATTCTTCTATAAGCCGCTATGTGAACCACTATTTGGTATAATTGAATGTATTGGTAACAATGCTACATTTTGGAGAGAACTCATTAGAAATAGACACTTAATTCTAAAGATATTTAAGCGATTGAATGGTTTTCAAAAAAATGAGAAAACAAACGAATGTGGAAATATCTCAAAATTTATAGTCCCGACGTCCGACTCATTTTGCTTGATCACATCACATGTGATGTAGAACATCAAAAGGGGGACTTTGCAGATGAAGTCAGTGTTGAGTTTATTATGTGTGCTCCCAGAGCATCTTCTAAGCTTTAAAATGACACCAAATTTATCAAAATTAATCAAGGCATTCAGATTTTATGAGTGAAAATGACTCCTAAATACTTATTATTTTCAATATTATTCTGTCCGTTTTCATCTTTATCTTGAAAAACACACAGCCACAAAGGTCCCCCTTTTGATGTGCTGCATCACATTATAAGTGCTTCATTGCCTATATCTGTGTATGACAATTCTTAAGATAAAATAATTATGAAAAAATAAAACCAATTCTGGTGATAGTGTAGCTGTATGGATATTCTTCTCAAGCATTTGTGTAGAGAAGCACATGACAAAAAGAATGACTATCACAGTTTTATTTATTCATGAGAATGGTAGGCCATCGCCTAATTACAAGAACAAACAAAGTATAGTATTTAAACAATCAATCTAAGTACTACAAGAATGGTAGGCCATCGCCTACAAGAACAAACAAAGTATAGTATTTAAACAATCAATCTAAGTACTACAATATTCTCAAACAATTCGGCATTTCCCATGCTCCCATCCAATATGCAATTGACATTTAGATTTTAAGCACTGTGAACCAGAACACCCTGCTATGGACCAACTCATATTATAAGCGATATTGAGCAATTTTGACAAGCAATGAGTCAATGAGCTAGAGTTCTGGAACAACCTGCTATTGAACAACACTTGACAAGATTCTAGCTGATATTGGACAAATTTGACAAACTCCTACAAAAGGACATACAACATCGAGCCGGGGAGGCAAGGGCACCCGCAGGGGTCGCCGGGCAGCCCTCATCCTAGATAGTGTCTCCAGTGAAAAATGCTATCCTGCGATCCCCCGGGCCCCGCATCCCAGGCTCAATCCTCCAACCTCCATACCATCCCACTATTTATCAGCAATATACGACAACAAGGACCCCAATAACGAGGTGTTAAGCTTTCCCCCCATCTCTCACCCTTTGGAGGAGGGTGAGGGGCGGGAGGGAGGCCAAACCAAACTCATGAAAATCAAAACAGTGAATGATGAACACACAACCTGAAGCACGTAATCACGCCAGGTGCAACCTGCGCCATGCATCAACAACAAACCAAGCGCGACGCGCAATTGCCGCGTACAAAGGATACCGACCGGAAAGCCGCGCGCCACTACCAGACATAACCTATATATGACCGGTCATCGACAGCTATAGAGCAACTAACGCGTAAACAACCTGTAATAGGTCGATGACCTTTTGCGCCTACTGAAAGTCATATGGCCTCACACAATTAGCATTTACACGTGAATGGTGGAAATGCATTTGTGTAGAGAAGCACATGACAAAAAGAATGACTATCACAGTTTTATTTATTCATGAGAATGGTAGGCCATCGCCTAATTACAAGAACAAACAAAGTATAGTATTTAAACAATCAATCTAAGTACTACAAGAATGGTAGGCCATCGCCTACAAGAACAAACAAAGTATAGTATTTAAACAATCAATCTAAGTACTACAATATTCTCAAACAATTCGGCATTTCCCATGCTCCCATCCAATATGCAATTGACATTTAGATTTTAAGCACTGTGAACCAGAACACCCTGCTATGGACCAACTCATATTATAAGCGATATTGAGCAATTTTGACAAGCAATGAGTCAATGAGCTAGAGTTCTGGAACAACCTGCTATTGAACAACACTTGACAAGATTCTAGCTGATATTGGACAAATTTGACAAACTCCTACAAAAGGACATACAACATCGAGCCGGGGAGGCAAGGGCACCCGCAGGGGTCGCCGGGCAGCCCTCATCCTAGATAGTGTCTCCAGTGAAAAATGCTATCCTGCGATCCCCCGGGCCCCGCATCCCAGGCTCAATCCTCCAACCTCCATACCATCCACACCATATACAATTTTTTTTTTTTTTTTTTTTTTTGGATTTTGGTTTTTTTTATTTTTTATTTTTTTTTGATACGAGAACTGATAATTACAAGCAACGCTCAAAATGAAGGGTCATCCTGTCATCCGCACATCCGTATTTTATGATGGATAACCCATTTGCCATTGAGGTTATCCGATGGACAACCAATATTCAAAGACACTACAATAGTTTAACATGTTTAATGCACATAACCCTCAGTTTAGGATTACCAAAATAGTTCCAGATACCAAAACCTAGTAGGTATATTCAAAGACACTACAATCGTTGAATGCACATAACCCGCAGTTTAGAATTACCAAAATAGTTACGGATACCAAAACCTAGTAGGTTATTCGTTGGACAGTGACACCAATATAAACTTTCTTATTTCCAACGCTGGATACGAGACCCTATATCAAATGATCAATACAGCTGGTATTTACATCAAAATATTTCTCAATACATTCATTTTAACATCCCTTCTCGATGCAGTTGGAAGAGACACCAAATCTATTTAAGTAACCCAGTCCCTCTTTACACCTGTGTCCAGCTCTAAAACGAAATGATTATGTTACTCTGTGTCATATTTATATTATATAGATACAAACTGAACTCAATTTTTTAATGCCGCCTTTATAATTATGCTTAGAGCAGCCTGCCAATCAACACTATACCATGTCCTGAACAGCAGCTAACATACATACATACAATAGGCTTTTATATAGCGCCATTTCAAGTGATCACAGCGCATTAAATACGACAATGCATGAAAAAATACCATAAAATAGATACAAGATAGCGCCATTTCAAGTGATCACAGCGCATTAAATACGACAATGCATGAAAAAATACCATAAAATAGATACAAGATGGTGTCTACAGGATAATACAACATAAGCACACTAGTTATATATTTGAAAACAAATATGTAACAGCCAAAGAACAATGCATCATGCATGAGAATGAACGAAGGTGAGAACAAAGGGACAAATGCCGAACCCGGCCACCCAGTTATTCTCATGCCTGACCACTATTATACCGCTGCCATGCAAGTGGAAGAACCAAAATTTCCCTACTGCGATGCTGGATTTTATGTTGGTGACCTTTTTTGCCTTTCCTACTCAGTCTAGTAACCTTCATTTACCATAAAACAACATCAATAATTGTACGCTTTAGCTCAAAGTTTAAAGTACCAGAGATACTCTGTCTATATAGTGGCTTCTAAACCCATGTACCACTGTAGCCAATCCATGTGCCACTGATATGGTCAACTAGGATCTCCTTTAGGATACCACTGCTACATGTCATCAATGAGAATATCCGCACAATTACACAGTGAAGAATTTAATGGTAGGGAATTATTATGTACTCGTTGCCAAAGGCCCAACACTATTCACCAATTATTTAATTGCAAAGCATCAAATGTCTTTTGTTATACTCTACAACCACATACCTTGCCTTAGAAGTTAGAGGGGTGGCTGTTTTTCAATTAATAACAATAATGTCCAAATAACGCCTAGTAAATAAACATTGTTAAAATAGCCGATCATTCCAAAATAATATAAAGAAATAGAAACATAGTAATTGCCCCAGGTGTTGGCTATCACATGCCAACCCGATATTGAACACTAACCCGTCCCGGCGCCCACACCTAATGAACTCCCCAAGAAGGGTAACCAACAACCGTAACTAATATTGAACATGCACTAAATTAGTGGTGCAAATCTGGTGGGCCAACTGACATGAATGATCTACTTCACCCCGACCTTACTCGCACGATCCTTCATGGTTACGTAACACCAAGAAAGCAACTAATAGCCTAATTCACTTCGATCGTTCAACCGATTATATTTAAATATCTCCTGATCAAAGGGTTACACTGTTGTTTATCTTGAATAAGTAACATATAAGGCTGATCAAAGAGTTACACTGTTGTTTATCTTGAATAAAGTAACTTATAAAAGGGGTACATTGTAATATCATTATTATAGGCCCAACGTTTGATAATGTACATACTGTTATTTAAAATCATATTACAAGACATGTTCTAATTAAAACATTTACAACCTTATAAATGTAAGTATCAAACAATAGAAAAATACTGAACAAGGTAAGCACCTAGGAAAAATAAATAAAGGAAGGTACTATAGCCCACTTCCTTGTACATATGTTTGTTTACCAATATTTATGTCATGTCTACATCAACGAAGGGCATGAAAAGGTTTTGCTCACAAATCCAGGAATAGTTTTTGTTATAATGTAATTACATAGCCTGTGGATCGACATGTTACCTCATCATAATATAAGGTGTTAAGTCATTGACTGAATAATTGTCCTAAACTACTCCTGCAGATCCGTCACCTGAAATATTGCATTTCTCAAATGTCATTGTGTCACAAAACTGTAAATTCGGACTGGAATACAAGTTCACCTCGGCATTCTACACCTTGACATATTACACCAACATACAATATCTGGCTAAATATGATATAATTATGAATTTAAAATAGAAACAATTTGAGAAACACACTGTTTGAAACTTTACAATTTGTTCTACAAGATTAATGCAAACATAATTCCCTACGATTGATAAATACCCCAAATTTATCAAGGTTGCCGAATCTGCCCCCTCGCATCATTATTTTTTTTTAATTAAGCAAAGTTCTACACAAGAAATCTGCAATTTCCCCAAATTAATTCTGTAAGTAAGCTATGCCTGTATACTTAACACTTTTGCTGAACATATCGTTGAAACGGAAATGTTAAGCTAATTGTGATATCCCATCCCCATTCCATCTCAAGACCCCTGTTGCCATGGCATGGAATGACCCATATGACTCCAAATTAGTGCAAACTACTATGATTGATAACCCAAGACTTTCATAAGACAATAAACCAAACTGAGTGGAGTAAAAACGACTACTATTCATTTGTTATTGCTATAAAGCACTTAGACATGTTACTCACGTTACATTTCATGTTACTTACGTTACATGTACATTGTTACTCACGTTACAATTTCACACCTCTGCCATTGTAATCAAACGACACATATCCCAATTTATTACCTGTTTTCAAATTAAGAACCTAAAGCATAATTATTATTCAAATTGGCACGTTTTTAAAGCAATGAACCATTCAGTAGGCCAATTGTTCATGTTACATTGCTAACTACCCTCAGACACAGGATCGAGTTTCCTCCCAACTTGCGTCAATCCATAGGTATTTTTATTTTATTTTATTTTTTAGGTAAACCTGAAATTGAAGGTATTCTGCCTTTCAGATATCAACAATATTTTATATTTACAGTTAATATTAATGTAACTAAACATTAAACCAAATTCTTCACACAGTTGATTGTCCCAAATACCTACAAGCAAATATACAGTACATAACTTGCACAAGTACGTGTGTTATCCTAGACCACCCCTTTATCATGTTTTAATGCCTGGTCGGAGTCCGGAAGTCATCCTGTATTCAAGCCGTGGTAAAAACAAGACCAAACCAAGTGACAAAGAGTCAGAAGCTCTCGTGCAGCTGACAGCGCGACATCCATGGCTTGACGTCAAAGCTTGGCTTCTCTCATCCCAATATCGGTTGACCTCTCAATGGATTACTATACACTGCTGGGGTCGGATTACCCAACAATTCTTTTTAGCTGGTTTGGAAAGTTAAGTAGTACAGCCCTCCTTTTCCATGCCACTCAATCTGTGCATGAAGGTCACGGTTCTTTTGCTTGGTTTTGGCATGTTCTCGCGGCCTCTGCGAATGAAGCTGTCACCCATAAACCACACTACTGGAACTGTCAATACAAAAGAAAAAATGATGTGAGGGGTCTGAAACAAAAATAGCAACATTCAACATACGTTGTACAATATCCAGTCTTTCATTTTTCTTTTTAAATTTGTATTAATATTATTATTATTATTTATTTTATTTTTTTAAATAAATATCTTATATCTGCTGCAAACCTATTTACCTTATTTCAATGCTCCCTTTTTCTTTAAACAATATTTTAAATTGGTGTGTCACCAAATAACACTGCTGAAGTAATGCCCAGCCAATTAGTACCTAACTAAATGCCCCAATTACACACACAACCCCCAGTAATGACGACATGGCAGCATGGTATTGTAACTGGCCCTTTTTTACCACAATTTGAAAACCATCACTAAACACTACCTAGCCGGAACCTTTGCTACGAGGTTCATATGTGGGTCATCCATTTAGCAAGAAAGGTGCAACTTGCAATGCAGCACCTTAGATAATTGAACACTGTTGCATAATAAACACAATCAAGATTTAATAACAAATTATAACATCAAACCCAAACTCCCCTATTTTTTGTTATTATCATTTTGAAAACAGATAAGACTTATTTATGTGGCAAAGTGCCTGTCCCGGTAAATTTTATGCAATACAAGAATCCCTAACAGTGTCAGGAGTGTAACGTCTGTCACTGCTGCTGGCCCAATCCGTATACTATATACAGAACAAATCACATCGAACCTTAGCACTATATATCAATATTATTAATACAACAATATAGTCCAGTAATCTGAAGAAGAAAAATGGTCAAAGTGAGTAAGATGTGAGGAGGTATTGCCTGTGTATACTGAAATAAGACCCATGGTCAAAGTGAGTAAAGATGTGAGGAAGTATTGCCTGTGTATAAACTGACACAAGACCCAGGGCTGGCGCCTTGGAACGGTATGTTCAATCACAAATTATTGCAGCCCTTTTTTGAACGAAAGTGAAATCGTACTCACTGTTACCCCAATTGATAAATTCAACCATGAAGCCCGTTGGTCGGAAAAGAGCAGGCCAACTCTACAAATTCCCCCCTTCCAGATACGCCCTTTAACATTATGAAGCACTGAGACCCCGATACCTTCCCCCTTAGGGGACAGTGGGTTTGCCGGTGGCACTGGTAGAGGGTTAAAAGCCAGCGATTTACATGACCGCCTGACTTTGGTTGTTGTTCTGAGCCTGTGGTGGCCGGGTAACACGAAAGGCAATACATCTGCCCTTGGTGGTACTATGAGGGGGGAAATGGGTATCTGTTACCCAAGGCCGTGTACCCCCCTAACGCTACAATTAGACCTATTATTATTATCATTAACAAAATACTGTTGCTCACCCGGCCGTGATGTGTTATTTGCCCCTGCATTCACTGCCGGGATTCACTGTCCCCGCTTGAGCGGCAGTCACGCCTCTTGCCTGAACTTGTTGCGGTGGATCGCCTTGATTCACCCCATTCGTTGTCATGCCTTCGTTGCCGCTGAAACCCTGCACTGCCTGCTCGCCGACTCTGCCGATGGTAGCCGTCGGATCTTGTCCATTTTCCCGAGAGCTATTCAGTTCACTAGCTGTTCTCTTGCCTTGTTCTTTTGGCAATGTTAGTTCAGCATAGGCTCATAGCGTTCACTATCATGGGTAATAAGCCTACACACGGCGTCAGACTTCCCGGTTCCACAATAATCACCTTTTCCCCCGATGTAATTCTGTTTTCTACCGCGTAAACCTGAGTTACTTTGTCCAGATTTTACAAAATATTCAAATAAGCTCACGAATATTCCACAACGTCGTTCAATATGGTTCAATGCTTACACACGGCGTTGACTATCTAGACTTCCAGTTCAAAATTAGTCACCTTTTCCCTCGATGTAGTCCTGTTCTCTGCTGCGTTGACCAGTTGTTATTTGTTTTTTAAAACAGTCAAATATAGGCCCACATTCATCATACACCAAGAGCAACGGTCAATCCGCACCGACGTTCAATTTGATATGTATGCAAATGTTCATTGTCGGCTGTCTATGCATTCCGAAATTATGTCCTCCAAAGCTTATGCAACATCCAATCCGTAGGCCTCAATTAGGCCATAAAAGAAGGTCGAGAATCAGATTCCCGATGTTAATTTTCCCGAAGATTTTGTTCTTTAAAACCATTGATAAATCCCAGCGCAAGATCCAGAGTTTTTAGCTATCCAAGCCCAAGTACACTTCAGCGAGAGTACCGCTGCTATGTGTTGGTTACCAATCACCTTTTTTTTTTCTCGCTGAATAAAAATAATTAATCCTGCTTCGGGCCACCTTGGACAGCTACGATGCGAATTTGTTGGCGAATTATTATCACCAAACCAAACTCATGAAAATCAAAACAGTGAATGATGAACACACAACCTGAAGCACGTAATCACGCCAGGTGCAACCTGCGCCATGCATCAACAACAAACCAAGCGCGACGCGCAATTGCCGCGTACAAAGGATACCGACCGGAAAGCCGCGCGCCACTACCAGACATAACCTATATATGACCGGTCATCGACAGCTATAGAGCAACTAACGCGTAAACAACCTGTAATAGGTCGATGACCTTTTGCGCCTACTGAAAGTCATATGGCCTCACACAATTAGCATTTACACGTGAATGGTGGAAATGCATTTTTGTAAACAATCATGGTATAATACATGTGGTGGAGTTTAGTTTATAGTACATT
Organism: Ophiura sarsii; assembly: GCA_035610835.1. Classification (NCBI taxonomy): domain Eukaryota; kingdom Metazoa; phylum Echinodermata; class Ophiuroidea; order Amphilepidida; family Ophiuridae; genus Ophiura; species Ophiura sarsii. Next base: position 9,754,017 of record CM069455.1, read on the forward strand.
CCTTGTTCATTTTATCTGGCAGTTATTGTTTTTTATTGTCATTTTACTCTATTTTGCAGAAAAATATAATTGACTGTAAAATATGATTGTAGATATTAAATCATGACTGATGTTTTCTCCTGAATTATAGTCTCTTGGATGTGCTACCTGAGCATTTGAATGCTGAGATAGTTGCAGGTACCATCGGCTCCAAACAAGATGCTATGGATTATATTACATGGACTTACTTCTTCAGGAGGCTTGTAATGAACCCAAGGTGAGCGTGTGTGGGTAGGAAGAGAGGAGGGGTGTGTGGATAGTGTGGTTGGGTGGTATAGAGGGTTAGAAGGGGGAGGTATATTAAGATGTGGCTGGTACTATCGGCTCCAAACAAGATGCTATGGACTATATTACGTGGATTTACCTCTCCAGGAAGCTTGTAATGAACCCAAAGTGAGGGGGTGTAGGAGGGTACTGATGGGTAGGAGGGAAGGTGTGTTGAAAGTAGGGTAGGTAGAGAGGGGTTACAAGGGGGATAATAAGATACCGATGTTTCCATCAGCTCCAAATAGGATGCCATGGACTACACTACATGGACATACTTCTTTAGGAGGCTTGTTATGAATCCAAGGTGAGGGTGTGTGAGAGGGTGGATGGAAAGAGAGGAGGGGTGTGTGAATAGTAGGGATACGTAGAGAGGGGCTACAAGGGGTAACACTTGTTCCAAACAAGAAGCTATGGACTACATGATATAGATGTGCTTCTTTAGAAGACTTGTCATGAATCCAAGGTATGGGGAGTTGGTGGGAAGAGGTAGGGATATAATATAAGCAGATAAAAGTCTTAACCATTGATTCAAAGCAGAATGCCATGATAATATTAGAAGGATACACTTCATCTGAGGACTTGTCATGCATATATGGTGAGAGGTGGAGAGGGGATGGGTAGCCATCAGGAGAGGAGATGGGTGGGAAGATAGTGAGTATAACATTTGTTTTCATTTAACCTAGCATGGTGGATCCTAGGAAAAGAAAATTAGATCAAGATTAAATACCAATATTTCAATAAATATATGAAATCTTATTGATATTCTTGTATTTCTATTTCATTTTGCAGTTTCTATGAATTAGATAATACAGATCATGATAGCATCAATACATTCCTGTCTCATCTTGTAGAGAAATCCCTCCTTGAGTTACAGAACTGTTATTGTATAGAAATAGCTGAGGTATGTATCCCTTATAAATATATTTCACATTTATTGTAATGGCCCAAATAATATTGATTATATTGGCTTAACGCTTTCCGTGTGGCTGGCGTCTGCAGACGACATTCCAAAATTTCAAAAAATGTTTCAAAAATGTCAAAATTATTGAATTTCATTACCATATTTGGAATCACCATGAAAAATGCATTGAAATAAGCACAAACATACCCGGTATTGATTCAGTAATTTTTGAGATTGACTTCGAAATTTGGGAAAGGTTTTTGAAAAATCAGCAGTTTCTATGAGTATCAACACATTCCTGTCTCATCTTGAAGAGAAATCCCTCCTTGAGTTGGAGAATTGTTATTGTGTAGAAATAGCTGAGGTATGTATCCCTTATAAATATATTTCACATTTATTGTAATGGCCCAAAAATAATATTGATTATATTGGCTTAACGCTTTCCGTGTGGCTGGCGTCTGCAGACGACATTCCAAAATTTCATAAAATGTTTCAAAAATATCAAAATTATTGAATTTCATTACCATATTTGGAATCACCATGAGAAATACATTGAAATAAGTACAAACATGCCCGTTATTGATTCAGTAATCTTTGAGATTTACTTCAAAATTTGGGAAAGGTTTCTGAAAATCAGCAGTTTCTATGAGTATCAACACATTCCTGTCTCATCTTGTGTAGAGAAATCCCTCCTTGAGTTGGAGAACTGTTATTGTATAGAAATAGCTAAGGTAAATATCACATGTCATTATATTATTTTTGTTGTCATTACATTTAAGCATGGTAGCTCAACAGCACCCGGGGATGAGTGGTCACAGCCAAAATGTTCACAAAATTTCACCGATCCTACCACCCGAGTGGTCCATTTACCCGTAGAACAAATTTGTTTGTGGTCATCTTATACTCTAGTTTCAACATCACTTACCTGGGCTATATGGCCATCACGAGACAGTGACGTAACCGCGTATTCTACTAATTGCAGCACATAACGCTGAGCCTATTCGCAGCACTGGCGTATATACACGAGCATTGAAAGGCGGAAGATACATACGTGTGCGTAAAAGCTGCGCCTGTTAAGTTATGTCACTGTCCAGAGGAAGCCAAATAGAGTAGTTATAACACAGGAAACCATTCTCATCATATTTTTTTCTTCTTCACAGGACAACCGAACCATAGAGCCCCTGACCTTAGGTCGGATATCATCTTTCTACTACCTACATCACAATACTGGCAAGATGTTTAGAGAATCTCTTAATAATGCAGCCACAATGCCTGACCTGCTTAAAGTACTTTCTGTAAGTCTTTCCAATCTCTCTGATTTGCTGATTATGTGTTGTAATGATCTGAGTGACCAATCAAAAGAGAGCTTATATCGTAATACCACATTTCTGATAAGCTCAAATTAATGACTTTCCATCATATCGAGTTCCATAACTTATTTTCACTCCTCAACACATTTTAAGATATTGATGGAATTAGGCATGGACAAATAAAGAAAAATTTACAGTCATTTTCCTTCATAAAATCAAATAGCAGTATCCAATCTTAAACACAAAGGTCATTTTGAAGTATTCAAAAAGCTCCTTTTGTTGGTATGTATATCTCAACAACCTTTTTCTTTGAGAGACAACTGTATCCTTTTGCTGTGGCTGTACATGCAGCACATCAAAAGAGGGGACTTTGCAGCTGTGTGTGTTTTTCAAGATATAGATGAAAACGAAATTGAAAAAAATGAAGAAAATAATAAGAATTTAGGAGTCATTTTCACTCGTAAAATTTGATTGCCTTGATCAAATTTGATAAATTTGGTGTCATTTTAAAGCTTATACAATGCTCTGAGAGCACACATACTGAACTCAAATCTGACTTCACCTGCAAAGTCCCCCTTTTGATGTGCTGCATCATCTATTAGATTTGTCAAACTTGCTGAATGCCTTTCATATTGAATTTCATGGGTATTGTAAGAGTCACTTATTAGAGGAGAATCCCAGGTTGAAGTTTATTTTCATGGTCAGAGAAAAACAAATTGTGGTCAGAGAATTCAAACTGGTTCAATTTAGTACAATTGTCCTTTTTTCTTTGTATGTGGCAAGTGTGACCCCTTCCACCCAGGGCATATCGTCGTTGTCTTGTCAAAACCTTGTAACTCCATCTGGCCCTTAAACATGTTAAAACATATACTTCCTATGTATAACCTTTGGGCAGTCTGCTCAAAACAGGTTCAAGGGCCAAAAACACATCTATAAAAACCTTGCAAGTGCTCTTGCCCCTGAACATGTATAAAGCAACACTTCATATGCATTTGGCAGTTTTATTGTATACATGCTGAAAATCAAGTGCTAGATAAACATACAAGGTTTTGACAGAACAGGGACGGTGTGCAACTTTGAATTTTCTAACAAACATTGGCTGCTCTGTAATTCTTGATAAATCTTTGTTCTGCCCTTACAGGATGCTCATGAATATGAAGGTTTGCCAGTGAGACACAATGAGGACAGTATGAACAGGTATGTACATTAGTATAAGATAAGAGTTTAACGGGTTTGCCATCGGACAAGTTAAAAACTGTCAAGATTTCGTCAGGATTAGCTGACTTCTTTAGGACCCAATTATTATAATATTAAGCAGAACTTAGAGATTGCCCCTTCTCTATTGTTATCATCATATGGGCTGCCCCTTGCCCAGTGATTTGAGAGTTAGGTGCCCCTTTCCTACTTGAGAAATATTGGTGGCTCTGAACAGAGTCGCTTAGATGGATTGCCGCTTTTCCACTGGACAGAGATGGTGGCTCTGAAAAGAGCTCTAAACATAGGTTGCCACTGGCCTACTACATTATAAATTTGGCTCTGATAGAACCTATTCTAAAGGTGAAATAGAACCTATTCCAAAAGCAAATTAGGTTTTTTTTTTTTTTTGTGGTGTAGGTTTGTGTGTTTGTTTTTGTTTGCATATTCTTCCCCAAGCTTCTTCTTGTTTAAACTATTGGGTAGGTGACAGACAGATTTACAATCTTTCATATATTTTGCAAATTCTTGAAAAATCAAATCAAATCTAGAAACGTAAAAATTCCACATTTCTAAATTGTTATTAATGGAAGATGAATTTTCACTGGGATTTTAAAGTGTTTGATCATATGTTAATCACTGGGGCACTCTATAACATATGTGACGTGATCAAGCGAATAAGCCACATGTCGGCAATTTTCAATTTTGATATATGTCCATCATTTGAAAGCAGGTTGAAAATGCTACAGTATGGTCCAAACCCCACTAAAATTGAATTTCTAATGTTTCAGCTACAAACAATTTACCAACTGAGAAAACAAAGTGAAACATAAGAATGTGTCGCCTTCTTTTTACCTATAGCTCAAAATCAATATTACCGACATCTTACTCTAATGTTGATTAGATGCCTTGCTATAAGGACAAGTCTTTCCTCCTAAATTCATTATTAAATTTGGCCTACTCTTTATTATATTATGTGTGTGAATTTGAAACTGATAATTTCTTTACATTTTTGTTTCCGTAGTAATCTAGCTCAGAAGCTTCCTCTAGAGGTCAATCAATTCTCGTTTGACAGCCCGCATACCAAGGCACATCTATTGCTACAAGCTCACTTTGGTAGAGAGACCCTACCGTGTAGCGATTACTTCACAGATACAAAATCAGTCTTGGATCAGTCTATTCGTATACTACAGGTATGTGTGGGGAACGTTTGTATTCCTATGAATTTAAGGAGGATTTGGTTTTGGGCTTAGAGACAGGAGTTGCCAAATTGCGTAGTGAGCATGGGTCAGCTCGGAATGACGTCAAATGCCGTTGACAACAAACAACATGAAGTCAACACATTTCAGATTGCACCATCACCAAAACAGCCAAAATTTAGCTTTTTTTGTACCTCTGACCTTGAAATGGTACCATCAAACAAAATGCCAAGGAATTCCTCTGCATACTCATGCTATCATATATAGTTTTTACATGTTCTTTACAGTTGAAAGTCCGAAAATTGAGTGAACATTTTGCGAATATTGGAAATTTTGCTCATGTAAACAACAGTCACTTTACACTGCCTCACGCGGTCACTAGGAACGATCTTGTGTACGGTTGAGTAGAGCGTACAAACTGATTTGTTAAAACGCTTTTGCTTTGTTGTCAACGGCAAAGGGTATCTCCGGGGTCACCTATAGGGTTGAGGCTTATCCATATATTTATCCATCCCAAATACTAAGACACTTCTATTGCTACAAGCTTACTTTGGTAAAGAGACCCTGCCATGTAAGCAATTACTTCACAAATACGAAATCAGTCTGTACATTTACCACAGGTAGGTTGGGTCCTCTATGGCCGCCATCTTTAAAAATCGAGGGACTGGAAAAAAACCCATGGCACAAAAGTAAACGTAAGTGTTGTGGAAAGTCACGATACTTCCGGTCACTTCTAACTAATAACTGTCCATGTGCAAGTCTACTTGACAACATCACCAAAGCACCTGATTGGTCATATTTAAACTGTAGAGCCTTTAACAATCCTCACCCTGCGCTATGTGGGGTAAATCAGCGTGCTCCATCGCTTCACACAATGCACAACACTGTGTGTAACCACCAACGCTGTATGGCGTGATGGTGCTTGAATAAGCTGATGCTTATTCACGAATTTATCAGCGCACACTTTCGGAACTGTATTTTTTCAGTCAGGAAGGATTCAGTCAGGTAGACCATTGAGATTTGTCTATGCCATTGAGATTAAGAAGGTTTAGTCATGAGATTCTCGTTTAACTCACTAATCTAAGATAGTTTCTAACTGATTTACCACATTATTTCCTCCCCTAGGCCATGATTGATGTGTCTGCTTATCAGAGTTGGCTGGTGACGGCCCTCTGTGTTGTTTAGCTCACTAATCTAAGCTTAGGATAGTATCTAACTGATTTACCACATTATTTCCTCCCCTATAAGGCCATGATTGACGTATCAGCTGATCAGGGTTGGCTGGTGACTGCCCTCGGTGTTGTTTAGCTCACTAATCTAAGCTTATAAGATAATATCTAATTGATTTACCACATTATTTCCTCCCTAGGCCATGATTGACGTGTCTGCCGATCAGGGTTGGCTCGTGACGGCCCTCGGTGTTGTTTAGCTCACTAATCTAAGCTTATAAGATAATATCTAATTGATTTACCACATTATTTCCTCCCTAGGCCATGATTGACGTGTCTGCCGATCAGGGTTGGCTCGTGACGGCCCTCGGTGTTGTTTAGCTCACTTATCTAAGCTTAGGATAGTATCTAAATGATTTACCCCATTATTTCCTCCCCTATAAGGCCATGATTGGCGTGTCTGCTGATCAGGGTTGGCTCGTGACTGCCCTCGGTGTTGTTTAGCTCACTAATCTAAGCTTAAGATAATATCTAAATGATGTACCACATTGTTTCCTCCCCTAGGCCATGATTGACGTGTCTGCTGATCAGGGTTGGCTTGTGACTGCCCTCGGTGTTATGCAGTTGGTACAGATGGCGCTTCAAGGACGATGGATTTATGATTCACCGCTTCTTACACTACCCCATGTAGAACACCAGCATCTACCGTTGTTCAGGTAAAATTACCCATCTGCTTTCTTTTGTTAAAATTTTGTATTTTTCTAAAAAAAAACTAAGGCAAACTCACTTTCCAAAACAGTTTCACATATTTTAGTTTCCGGCTTTCTGATTGGTTCATAACTACTAATAAGCCTTATCGCCAATCGGAAAAAATCCATTGATTATCCTTTTCTGATGCATTGTGGGATCCAGAACGGGGCAGATTTTGCTCTTACGATCCCACAATGCAACAGGATAATCAATGGCTTTTTATCGATTCGCGATAAACCTTATGATCCATTTATTCTTGCGTCGTTGCCCATTGGCCGATGTCGTCGGATAAAAGTGAACATTGCTTTAACTTGTGGGTGGATATCCGTCGAGATCGGGCGATGCCCGACGACAGGAGTATGACAGACCTTATGAGTGTATGAATAGATTGTAATATTTTGTCTCGAAAAAAACCAACTTGTCATCAGAAGTTTTATTTTAAGAGAGTTTGTATTGACAAGGTTCTACTGCATATATTTTATTGCTATTTTTATAGGGCACCATCAAGAGTTAAAGGCAAATTTGGTCCTCTGATAGAGACATTACCAGAGCTATTACAGACACTTGGCGGAAAAAGACATCTCCTCAACAAAATGGTCACGCCAGAACTCACAGATAGACAGGCGGAAGAGGTCAGCAATTGTGCAATTTATTTTGTAGTTTGGTAACATTTTTTTGTTATTGGAAAATTGATTAAATTATGCGTTGGGCAAAAGGAAGGTTGAATTATTCTTTTTCAGGTAATGACAAGGAAGAAAATAAACACCATGTTGTATAGACTGGGTCCCCACATCTTCCTATTTGGCCGCTATCTTTAAAAATGGCGTACAGTGGGAGGTAAATAGCATGACGTGCCGTTTCACATGAACTCTAGGGTGCACTGTTGCACGATGTTGCCTGAATTAGCTCATGTTTAATCAGGCTAATTATCAGTGCACACTTTTGGGCTTTATTGTTTTCATTCGTCAGATTTGAGCGCTCTCGCAGCTCGCAGGGGCCATGTTTAAATTGTGAAGACAAAAAAGATTCAGTCGACCTGTTGTACAGGCCTGACAAGCCCATAATTTAGAATTAGATATTATGTTTTTGATTTGTTTGCAAAATATTTGTCAAATTCAGTGTTTTTTAAATCGTTTAAAATTTATTCATCATACCCTTGAAAGAAATGGAATACCAGCACCAATTCGCCAATACATTCTGTATCTGTATTCACACCTTCAGGGTAGTGTTAAAGGAGGTAATTGGACAAGTGCTCCATTTCCATTCAAACGGGGTGTTTTCCAAGGTGACCCACTATCACCCATCATATTTTTATTGGTTTTCGACCCAATCATTCAACATTTAAAGAAATATGAAACCTCACACGGGTACAACCTTGAAGGTGAACGCTACATTACTCTCCCATTTGCAGACAATTTTTGTCTCATCACCACCGACAAACGCAGACATCAAAGCCTTATGTCAGAAATTCATGAAATCACCCAATCAATGAATTTGACACTCAAGCCATCCAAGTGCAAGTCTATGTCTTTGTCTAGCGGAAAACCAAACACTTGTCAATTTAAAGTTGGTGACACCACGCTCAAAACAACCAAAGACGCCCCTGAGAAATTCCTTGGCAAACATGTTTTTTATGGTAACAAAAGTATTGATATATATAATCTTGTTAAATCTAAGGTATTGGAGCAAATAGATAATATTAATTCAAGCCACATCAGAAATGAATATAAAATGCGTGTGTATGTGCAATATTCTATTCCAGCTCTTCGTTACCTATTCACTGTTCACGAGTTAACCGATACTCAGTTGGTCTGTCTGGACCATTTACACACCAATGCAATTAAAACATGGATAGGTATTGCCATCAATGGTCCAACACCGGCAATAATCCATAGCCCTTACGGCTTATCCATACCTAAACTCTCTGAAATGTACTTGGAAGCGCATACCATCTCTTTACGCCAGGTGCCTTGTGAAAGGTGACGACAGGGTTGTTCATGTTCTTAACTCCAAATTGACACGTGAATCCACTTGGAAGCGTAAAATGCACAAGTTTAGTAGTAGACAGTGGAATAACTTTTATCAAATTGCGAGCAAATCCATGCCTACCATTGCCCAGCAAAATCCAAGTGGAAGTCATTCAAAACAAATATCAAGAATGAGCTTAAGAACCACCGCCTTGATAAATGGAGGCAACATGTCCAACCTTTGAAAGTCCAGGGAAACATGTTAAAGCTTATTGATTCAGAAAAGAGCGATCTCACATGGAAATCAATGATATATAACCTACCACGTGGCGTTCTGAGTTTTGCCGTTAGATCATGCATTGATTTTCTCCCTACCTTTACAAACCTCCGCACCTGGGGTAAGAGAACCAATACTAAATGCAAACTGTGTCAAAATACGCAGACTCTCTTACATGTCCTTAATTATTGTGCAATATCTCTTGAACAATCTAGGTTTACCTGGAGGCATAACAGTATTCTGTCTCATTTGGCACATGAGCTCCAGAAATCAAATAATAATAATTGTGCAATATATGTTGACCTCCCTGGCCACACAATCACAGGTGGTACAATCCCCCCAAATATTTTACCTTCTGCTCAACGTCCCGATCTTGTGCTTATTAATGAAAATGACAAATCTGTTCATATATTCGAGCTTACTGTTCCATTTGAAACCAATATCGCAAAGGCTCACAAACGTAAAATTGAGCGGTATCAAACACTCCAAGCTGATATATCAAAGAACGGGTTTAAATGCAACCTCAACTGCGTCGAGATCGGTTCGAGGGGTCTTGTCACTGATGAGAATCTGAAGAGACTGCGTACTGCGTTTAGGTTTGTCGGGTCAAAACTTTCCAATCCTGTCATTAAAGAGATTAGTAAAATCTCATTGCTGTGCAGTTACACGATCTGGAATGCTCGAAACGAGCCCCAATGGGACACAGCCCCATGTCTAAAAGTATGACCCAAGAACCTTCACGCAGTGCGCAATGGCTTCGGGTCTCCGCCATATACCTGATTCAAATCTTAAATTATTTATAATGGTGATGTTTGTATTGTCTTGTCCTGTCCTGTCTTTCCCTGCCTGTATGTTGGTCGGTCATTGCTGGTCATTGACGGGCCAACATCGTGTCCTGGGTTTTATGTACGTTCTTTTTATCAATTTTATTGTATTTTTAATGATTGAATAAAGAATGATGAAACACACTTTGAATTGTTTTATAATTTAGAAACAATCTAAAAAAAGATTTAAAAAAAGTCATGCCACACCAACCTGCCCATAACATACTTTCAGTTGCATGCTGTTGTGATTGGAAGTCACTGGAGTGGACTATGAAACACAAATAGCTTTTAACTATTTGACAGATCAAATTCTAACAACCTGTCACACTCAAGTTTGATTAAAGTCAATTACAGTGATCTGGGCCTATATTGCAACCTGTCCCAACCTTTTGGGAAGTCGCCGCCTATGGAAATGTTTCAAGGACAAGTGATGCTAAGTTGTCCTCATGAATGGCAAGGATCGCACAGGGACCTTAGTATGCAATGTCCATAATGGAAGAGATCTGTCTGTCTGTAGAACATGTTTTTCCTTATTGCCTTATTTTGCATTAATTTCTATTATTCTGAAGCTGACACCGTACCTATCATGATTTTGGTGAAGAGATATGGGGTTGTGTGCGGCGTGTTTAATAACCTGCAAACTAGGACGCACACCCGTATTTTTACATGCCAACTGCGGACACACCAACAAACGAGGACGGTCCTCAGTTTCCTGATACATGCAAAGTATTGTAAACAACATAAAAACACTATCTAAACGAGGTATTCTTTGGTGATACTCTCCCCCATACACCTTTTAGGCCTCTGTTGGATATCACACAGTCTAGTTGGTCCTCGGTGTGTCAGTATGTCCAGGTTTGTGGGCGGTGATTACTGGTAGGGTGGGTATGTGTGTGTCGTGTTGGGTTGGGGAAGGGTGCCAACTTTTATCTTAATGTTCCTTTCCTTTTGCCAAAATCACATTTTTTACTTCAAGAAAGGGGATTTGTTTTCCACAGGGGGCAATGGGCAGCCTGTCAACCCACCCCAACTGCTATGACATTGGTTGTTTTTATGACTTTTATTCACTCAATGAATATAAAAGTATGTGGATGAATTGTAAGAGCCCTTGACCTTGATGTTTGCAGAGAATCATTAAATTATTTGTATGAAGCGTATCTATTAATTCTCTGAAAAATTAAAATTATCGACTGAAAATAAGTTTTGTAAGTTAGCTCGCACCTTTTGTCACCATTCCTATGGGATTTACCTGCAAAACTGGTCACATTTTGCATATTTTCATTTGATTATTTTCATTTTGTAATGACAGTTTAAATTCTGCTGACTCATATAATGTTTCCTCCCTACAGATATGGAATGTATTACACAGGTTACCAGTAATAGAAGTAGGTCTTCGTATACGTGGATGGTGGGGAGCTGGCAGTCAGGAGGAGGATAGAAGACTGCCAAATACATATATTGGTAAGTTATGAACAGGGTGTTAGGGTTGGAGTGGGCTGGAGAGAGGTTAATCACAGTGCTTAGCCAGGATGTGAACATATTGGTGTTTAAATATAAAAGCTGGGTGTTTAGATTGAAGAAATAGTATAAATATGTTAGGTAAGGCTGTATAACTTGACAATTATCTGTGATTTTTCAAATTTGAGGTGCGAATTTGAGGTAACTGATTCGACACATATAACATTTATAATTGTTTAATGTTATAGTTTAACAATAAATAACTTTGGCTTAGGATTGAGAAAAATAGAGATTTCAAAATACCCCATTTCTTATTATATTAAATAATATGTGGAAAACCCGCCACATGGTGGCATTTTTCATATTGGAGATATTTATATCATAAGAAAGCTAAAACTGTGCTGATTACAGAACTGTTTCGATCATTTTTCTACGATCACTACAAAAAAAAGTTATGAGTGAATGATGATTGTGATGTCACCAAAAGCTACAAAACAAGATATCATGAAAACAGGCCAAAAAAGATACATAATTCAATATAATAACATTATAAGGTTAATAATAAAAGTGACTTAAGTAAGTTTGTCAAGGTGAAATTTCATGAAAGATGATGACACAAAGTACTGGAAACTAATTTTCTTTAAAAAAATCTAAAAAAAAGAAAAAAGTTTTTTTATTTTTTATTTTTTAATTTTTTCTATTTTACCCATAATCCCTAGTTCACATTTTGCGACATCCGACGGGTTTTCTCAGATCGCATCACATATGATAACAAAATGCCGGAAAACATATAGGCCCGTATTCTTGTACATAGTTAAACATGGTTTTAAGCTAAACATGCGTCTAACTTTGATTTTAGACACATCGTTAACTAGACGTAATTCTCGAAAATTTGTTTAACTTAAACACCCGTCTAACTCACTAAAAAGTGTCTAACTTAAAACATGGGTGTGGGGGTAGTTTAAAGCATGTTTAACTAAACTGAACAAACAATACATGTGCTTTTGAGGGTTTCGGTCGATATCTATTGTAATCCATTAGGGACACAACAAAAATAAATACCTGTATACAGTAACGCACGACTACTCTGGGGACGAGATTCGTTGTTTAAAAGATAAAATTGCGTTTAAGTTAGACATGCGTTTAGTTAGACAAGGATTTAAGCTAAAACCGTGTTTAGTACGAGAATACAGCCCATAAGGTTTTGACAGAACAGTGACGTTATCCTGTGTTTTTCCCCTCTATCAATGACACATGTATGGTACTTTTCTTGTTATAGTTGGTGTTCCCAAGGATAAGGACTACCTAGCAGTCCATGCAGATCAAGAATATGTGCTTCATGTTAAATTGAACAGACTACAGAGACAACATAAGGTGAGAACAATGTTTGATTTATACATAACACTTTCCACATGGCTGTTGTCTGCAGACGACAATTCCAAAATTTCCAGAAATGTTTCAATTATGTTGAAATAATTGCATTTCATCACCATATTTGAATCACCATGGGAAATGCATTGAAATAAGTACAAACATGCCTAGTATCGATTCAGTTATTCTTGAGATAAGATAGACTTTGAAAGTTAGGAAAGGTTTCTGACAAATCTGTTTTATATATGGCAAAACTAAGAGCCTTGTGGAAAGTGTTAAATACCTAGGGTGGAGTCTGTACTGATATATCTGACTTAAAGGTATATTACGTGATCTTTCCAGGGAACACCCTCAACATCAAAAAAAAAAATTGAAAGCGGATTTTCTTGCAGATTTACATTTCTGATCATAATCGTACATACATTCCAAGTTACAGGGTGATACGATTCTTAATTACTTCAAAATCATGGTTTTAGAGTGAAAATAAACTGTCGGGATAACACGATAGTTTATATTTTCACTCTAAATTCACTCTAAAACCATGATTTTGAGGTAATTAGGAATCATATCGCTCTGTAACTTGGAATGTATGTAAGATTTATGATCAGAAATGTAAATCTGCAAGAAAATCTACTTTCTAAAAAAAAATCATGAATAGAGGGCGCTCTCTGGAAAAGATCACATAATATGCCTTTAAAGGTAGATGTTCCGATTTTCAACTTGAAGTTTTCTATTCTACATGAAAGGTCATCCTTAACAAAGTCGTGTTCCAAAGTTTGAGTTGCATAGCTCTAATGGTTCTTATTTTAGACGCACAAGATGCTGTGAACTGTACCTATTGAGTAGTACACAAACTATATTGGGGGTTACCACCATTCGCGGTAATTCGACGTTATTTCATCGATTTCTCCGTAATTATACCGATTTAGGCCGTCAAATTTCAGTATGATGATGAGAAAAATACGAGCTTTCATATGATATGAAAATCTCCGTATGTTTGAAATAATTCTGTGTTACGAAAATGTGATCGGGTCATCTACCTTTAATACCATTAATGCAGATGAAAGGCATATTATTTAATCTTTTCCAAGTGATGCCCTCTATTTTTACTCGGGAAGCAGATTTTCTTGCAGATTTGCATTTTTGATCATAAATCGTAAAGATCTTGTAAGTTACAGAGCGATACAATTCCTAGTTATGTCAAAATCATGATTTGAAGGGGTAGAAATAAACCGTCGGGATCTGCGCCCGACTACTTATTTTCTCTGAGTGTTTTTTGGTTTGTAAATAGAATTCCATGGTTTGATACAGTGTTAACGTCATTTACAGTGTTTCCTGCTACGATCGCATCTGTACACAAGTGAACACAATAGTACAGAATGCTTTCTTTGAAGAAAATCGAAAAATTAGTTATAAGTTATGAGATTTATCTACGGAAAATACAGTCAAGATCGATTTATGAGTGCAGGAATGGCTTTCCTGATGGTCAAACTTTAGTATCAGAGAGAAAAAATATGTGTAAAAGTTTGACAAAAATCACATAATATTCCTTTAAGATATGAACTCAATGTCAAAATAAACGGACTGCAGAGGAAATAGGAGGTGCAATGAGTATTTAACATTTACATTAGCGGATAGCTTTTGAATGTTTATGGCCCGATCTCTATATGTTTGGACTGATTCTTAAACTGTCATTGGCATTTTCAACCCCTGCCAATTTGTGTTTTTTGGGGAGTTCCTTTAGTATACCCTACCACTGCATATCTTTAATGGGGACTTTTAAAGAACGACCCATACACTTACATAGTGAGGAATACAATTGGTAGGGTATTCTAAAGCTTACCCTTTTTTTGTATTATGCATGTTTTCTGAGTTGCAGTGAACCAATTGATTTACCCAGGCCGGTGCCACTGTACACAGACTCCCATTGCCGAGATTGAAGCCTTTCTAAGAGGTACATTGCGCGTCCTCATTATGCAAGAGGTACACCACGCGTCTCAATGTCCCTTATAAGGACTTTCGTGCTGACAATCATAGCGTTGTCAAGATAACGCTTCATTTCAAGAGTTACATCGCGCGTACACACCCCCACATGCCCATATATAGGAGGCTTCAGTTTTGCGATTCGAATTTCCTCTCCCATTATATAAGCTCCCTGATTTACCCATCAGAGCTCTTTGTAGATAGTTTAATACCAGTTTGATTTCTAATCACTCAGTTCATTAACCTAAAAGGGCAACAGATAGTGCATGCACTTCATGAATGAATATGGTTCTTGGTGATTTCCCTCCCTGGTTGATCATTTCATCCCAAATCAACCACTCCTGGGGTTAGAGGTTATTATTAGTAGCACTAGTATTGGTATGTGACTACTAATAATAATATGTTTAAATCTGTCTTCTATTTTGACAGCCCAATACACCAAAGCCCATGTGCCACAATTCCCAAATGTAAATCTGAATGTTGGTGGATGGTTCTTGGTGATTTCTTGGTCCCCGCGTGCCCCCTCACCAGAAGGTCTGTTCATCACAGATCAACCGCTCATGGAGCCTAGGGTTTTTAGTAGCACTATAGTTTAATCAGTTCCTAGTTGGCGAGAAATATTTGGTTTTTATCTCTCCGGGCGCAAAAGTAATCCAAGCATACACGTGCGATTATAGCAACACGCACACGGTTTTGGTCACGGCGTACGTGTCACGCATATGATGCACAGTGCTTTGTTGCCTTCATGCGCACACACATCCTTCTGTATTCATTCGCTGCTGTAAGGAGGCTTCTCCAATTTGGAACTGTTCAAACTATAGTACCAGTTCTGAATGTGACTAGTAATAATAATATGTAATCTCTCTTCTATTTTCGCAGCCAAATACCAAAGCCCATGCGCCACAATTCCCCAAGTCTAAGTCAGAAGGTTGGTGGATGGTTCTTGGGGATGTTGAGAATCGAGAGCTTCTGGCACTTAAAAGAGTTGGATATGTGAAAGGAACAAATGTTGTACAACTTGCTTTCTATACACCAGAAGTTACAGGTAAGTCTAGGAAATGGGTATTTTAACACTTTCCACCTGCAGGCGTCTGCAGACGACATTTCCAAAATGTCGCAAAATGTTTCAAAAATGTCAGAATTATTGAATTCCATGACCATTTTTGGTATCACCATGATAAATGCATTAAAATAAGTACAATCAAGCCTAGTATTGGTTCAGTAATTCTTGAGATAAGACTTTGAAAGTTGGGAAGATTTCTAAAATAATCTGTTTTATATATGGTAAAACTAATAGCCACGTGGAAGTGTTAAGATTGTATATTTTGTTCAGGAGGGGACACATGTTTCTTGGGGGGTGTTATAGGAACAAATGTTGATTGATGAGATTATTTATATCTAGTTCAAGGAAAACTACTTACATATGGACGTTTTGGAAACAACCTATTTCCTTTCTCGACACTTGTTGTGGAGCGATGATGATCTGCTGTTTCAAATAAATGTGATGTTGGTTGCTTAGTTGCAGTGTTTCTAGATAATTGATCAGCAATCAGTTGATCGTCAAACACGTGACTCAGAATATCATCATATCTAAGTATATATATTTTTTTATCATGTCTCTTCCACAGGACGTGTGATCTACGCTTTGTATATCATGAGTGACTGCTACATAGGATTAGACCAACAGTATAGCATATGTTTGGATGTGAAAGAGGCTAACATTGAAGCACAAATCAACTCAGAGATTATATTGGATGATATGGAGGCGGAGCTTAGTGGCACTGGGTCTGACTTGGAGGCAGAGCTGGAGGCGGAGCTAGCAGATATGGTTGAAGAATAAGAACTTTGCTTAATAGTATGGGGAGTTATCCGGAGTTGGAGATAAGTGGCACTGGGTCTGACTTGGTGATGGAGCTGGAGGCGGAGTTTGTAGACATGCCAGAAGAATAAGAACTTTACGAAATATGGGATGTGACAGGGTAGAGTAGGAGCCGCCCAAATAGCAATAAGACCAATTGGGAATGGGGTCTGATTTGAAGGAAATTAGTGTCACAGAGTCCGGACTGGATAGAGTGGCAGGGTAGAGTTTTCAAACATAATAACAAATATTCTTATATAGTGGGTGTGGTTTTGGCTGTCAACAGGCAATTTGATTGTTTTTTGGCCGATACGCACTATATAAGATGAGACAATGGTGTATAGTTTGGGGCGGGGCTTTTCATTCAAATAATAATACCTTCAGTGCATATGGTCATCGCGTTAGCGTGCCCTACACAAGGGTAGAGATTCTTTTGTATTCTATTGTTTTGAATACCCTTCAATCGCTAATATCTTTGAAATCAAAAGATAGAAAACTAAATTTGTGATATTTTCGACTTGCTTGATCACAGCACATTATATTGATTTTTAGATGTAACTAAACAAAGGATACAATTTCTTTTGTTTTCTGTTGTTTTGCAAACACTTCATGTACTCATATCTTTGGAATTGTTTGTCCATTCTTAATGGGGTTTTGCAAAGGGCCAATAACATCCAGTAGAAATCGTGTGAGGTTTTTGACTTCAGACTAATGTTGCTTGATTTGTATCATGGTATACCACATAATTACTGTAACTCATAATGAGTATGTTTGTGCCTAGCACATCTGGGCCCAATTGCATAAAGTTACGATGAACGCTCGAAAGACAAACCATGACGAGGAAGACAGATGAAGCATGAAGCAAGAGTCATCTATATTGACAGTATAGTGTATTTTACTTTGTTGTGTTTAACACTTTCCACGTGGCAGACGACATTCCAAAATTTCACAAAATGTTTTGAAAATGTCAAAATTGCTAAATTTCATTACCATATTTAAATTCACCATGTGAAATGCATTGAAATAAGTACAAATATGTCTAGTATTGGTTTAGTAAATCTGAGATAGACTTTGAAAGTTGGGAAAGGTTTCTGAAAAATCTGTTTTGTATAATTTTATGGTAACATAATAGCCGCGTGGAAATTGTAAGATACAAACAGCTTTGACTCTAAAAATTAATTGTGGAAAGTAAAAACATCCATGGGTAGAGGTATCAGATATTGTTTGACAACCTATTATCGGTGTGCACCAGCGTTTTGTATAATATCCAGGTACAGCGACATTCAACGACTATTGATAGAGAAATTTTGTAAAGTTTATTTCTACATAAGTTAGAAAACATATTGAAATGTGAACTATTATGTTATGTATGAGAACAACAAGAAAACTGCACAGAATAAATTATTTAATATTATAATACTTTTGAGACCTTGTGAATCACTTGACTGGTAATCATAAGTAAGGCCAACAATTTTTGTTTGTTTGTTTGTTTGTCCACGTCCGACCGACCGTGTACCATGGTGCCAACACAACGTTCTTTCGCTTTGTGCAACAATGGCGGCGACCTACACGGTATCTGCGCTTTGCAAACTTGGTACAACAATTATATTTGACAGAGTTTGCACTGTTGCAACCAATGCGACAATATTGGATATCAAAATCAGCAGTGTGAAGGTGGCCGAGAGTAGAGCAGCAATGTCGCTAACTCATGAAAAAGAGTTCTATACTGTCAAAGTGATGTGTTTTGTGTTTGGACTTTAATTCACAGTGTTCATGCTGAATTTATATTCCCAAAATACAATATCCGTATAAAAAATTAAAAAATTAAAAAATCCGACCTAAGTATTCATGCTGAATTTATATTTCCAAAATACAATATCCACATAAAAAATTTTAAAAATTAAAAATCCGACCTACCTTTTGAGGACCCTCAATGGACAAACAAACAATTTCTTTTTTTGGCCTAAGCCTAGCACTATCCAATTATTATCCTGGCTAACTAAACTAAATTGTTAAACAAGGCCCTGTGCTCTTGACAGGACTGACTCCACATTATCACGTTCACATTACTATAATTGATTTTATTTCATTTTGTTTTATTCAGTGTATTATCATAACATACACAATATACTATTGCACAGATGCCAAGGATAACCATTTAAGCAATACAAATTTATTTCCAAAGGTATAAACAATAGTTATCTTACTACAAATCTGGAAACAGTGTATGTTTGTGTATTTGTGTGTTTGTGTGTTTGTTATCCTTATTTCTCCGTTAGTTGTGATCAAAGTGGCGCCTAATTTGCATGCAAGATAGAGGAAATAACGGGAAGGGTGTTAAAGTTTATTTCAGTGAAATTGGTTAACAATTGGCTCCAAAAACAGCAAAAAACCTCTCAGATTTGGCTCATAAATGCCACTAGAATTGAACAACATTGTGCGTTGCGCATATACTACCGCGTAATCATACCGTGGTAACACGTCGCGTGCATGTTTGCGCAAGGGCTCACTGCCGCGGCACACGCACTCCTACAAATGGCGCAGAAGCCACACGGGAAACGGTTATATGCCTGTTGGTAGGGTATTTGGTGCATTGTTGAGGGAGGGGGAGGGGGTGTAAAACAACGGGAAAGGATTTAGGATAGGCCTAGGGTTATTATGATCAAACGTTAGAAGAACGTTTATTTGTCGACACATTTTTACGTCTTATGAATGTTAGTCTTGAACGTTTTCACAACGTTATAACAACGTCCCAAACGTTTAAAAAACTTTCTTCAAATTCTGTTAGTTATACCATTACGTCCAAATGACGTTTTTATAACCTATTTATTACGTTGTTGGAACGTCGTGACAACGTTTCACTTTCATTCTTGGAACGTTATCATTAAACGTTCAAAGAACGTTTATTTGCCGACACATTTTTATGTTGGATGAACGTTAGTCTTGAACGTTTTCACAACGTTATCCCAAACGTTTAAAAAACTTTCATCAAATTCGATTAGTTACACCATGGCAACCAGGGAATGGTAGTGGTATTATAGAGGGAGAGGGGGGGGGGGGGGCGGGCTGCAGGGGCATTGACCTTTTCATGTGTATGTTCTTGCACAATGTATATGGCATTAGTGAACAATGACTTGCCTTTAGCCATACATATGAGAACTTGCGTATACATATCAAAATACTTTCTATGGTGTTAAATGTATGTATCGACTTAAATTAAAAAAAATAGGTTTAAATAAATAAAAGGTGTAAATTAGCTCATTACCATAATTTAAAGGTTACAAACGAGCACCGGTGCTAATTTTTGTACCATTGAAATCATGCTAATGAGCTATTTCCACAATTTACTCGACTCATGTAAGGCCAGGTAAAATATGCAAATTAGCGATTACACCCCAGGTAACATAATTTGGTTGTGTAAACGTTATATGAACGTCGTGATGAAGCCAGATGTTAGTGATTAAAAAAATTGTTCTTTCGCTTTGTGCAACAATGGCAGCGACCTACACGGTATCTGCGCGTTGCAAACTTGGTACAACAATTATATTTGACAGAGTTTGCACTGTTGCAACCAATGCGACAATATTGGAGATCAAAATCAGCAGTGTGAAGGTGGCCGAGAGTAGAGCAGCAATGTCGCTAACTCATGAAAAAGAGTTCTATACTGTCAAAGTGATGTGTTTTGTGTTTGGACTTTAATTCACAGTGTTCATTCTGAATTTATATTCCCAAAATACAATATCCGTATAAAAAATTAAAAAATTAAAAAATCCGACCTAAGTATTCATGCTGAATTTATATTCCCAAAATACAATATCCGTATAAAAAATTAAAAAATTAAAAAATCCGACCTACCGACCCTACCTTTTGAGGACCCTCAATGGACAAACAAACAATTTCTTTTTTTTTGGCCTAAGCCCTAGCACTATCCAATTATTATCCTGGCTAACTAAACTAAAATTGTTAAACAAGGCCCTGTGCTCTTGACAGGACTGACTCCACATTATCACGTTCACATTACTATAATTGATTTTATTTCATTTTGTTTTATTCAGTATTAGCATAACATACACAAATACTATTACTATTATTATTGCACAGATGCCAAGGATAACCATTTAAGCAATACAAATTTATTTCCAAAGGGGTATACAAATAACAATGGTTACATGCATAAAAACACCAAACATTGAAACCAGGAAATATAGAAACATTGCCTCGTCCAATCGCCCCCTAATATTGACTGTCGTGTCGGTTGAGATTGGCACTGTAGGTGGCATTTGACAAGAGGAATCATGGAATTATGATGGTCAAAAGTACACAGATGGAAATCCGCGCATGTGTCCCCAAAATGCAATATTTGTTGGTACAAGCTTGTTTAGAGCTAAAATGTACCTCAATCATAGCAAAAATAAGTGTCGTGTCAAGTCGAAAATGTTCGCGTGCTACGCGCGCATTTCTTTAGTCAGTCAATCTTGTTGGTTCACTTTCATTTCTTGCCCCCTCCCAATATGAAAAACCTAGCTATGCCACTGTGTGAGTCACAGGGTACGTCATTATGCGTACAACAAATTATGAATATTATATTTCACATGAAGGCCCTACTCACCACCAACCAGGCTTTATGTTTTAGATATGCAGCTCCCGAAGTTCAAAAATCACTATTCCAATACTCTCACCGCGTGTTCAGTGCAACAATTGCATGCGTAAAATCACACGATCGCCATTATGACCTTTTAAATACCAATACCGGAAATACCCCGGGGATGGTACTCGCGTATATGATGGTATGTGCCGTTCTTAAAGAAAACATTTTTCACTTTTTAAAAAGTATTTTCATATGATGCATTCCAGTTCACGATTTGGTCATTTCGATGTAGATCACATTCATGACGTTGAAATGATCAGCACCACTCGCCACATAAATTGCCGCCAATCTAGGGCTAACATTCAACCCTTTTCCCTCCCATACACCTCAGGGTTCCTACGTGCCTTATTATTTATCGAAACAATTCATTTTTTCCAAATTTATTTTCTGTCGGTAATCTCACAGTGCCCCTTTAAAAGTTGATGAAAAACAGTCCCATTCCAATATTTCAGCTGAATTATTCTAGTGGTTTTGATCTTAGAAGCACACAGATTTCCAGTGTGATATACAATTGATGATATTCTACCACTTTTGATTTGTGGAATCGCATGAAACATATCTCATACTTTAAAAAATTGCAGGCTAAATTGATACCAATTGCAATGGAAAAATGAGGGATGAGTCACTTATACCTAAATTAATACGGACAATATTGTATTATCAGACTTTTACGACATCAAAAAATTATTTCCGTTTTTTAATTGCCCAAAAATTAGTATTTTCTATATGCTTTCAGAAACAATTCCATTTGCTTTCCACGTGAAAATTGCGTATAGTGTGAATGCGAAATCAATGTGGATCGTCTTCACATCGTATAGGTACAAACCCGCATGTTTGTTTGTTTGATTACCTGCCATGGTATTACTCACATCCCATACCGGCCAACAGTGCAGCGCGTTTAGGGTTGAGTTCGCTTATTAGAACCCATTTTGAATCGGCGAGGACAACCAGGCACCTCTATATATAATAGTTACCGTAAATTAGTAGTGCCATAAAGTTCGCCACTATTATTTTCGTGGGTTAGAGTTCGTGTGTTTATAGTATCATAGCCTGCGTGTTATGTGAGTTTGTAAGAGTTATAAGCCCGGTTTGTATAGTTTAAACCTCTTACCGCGTATGACACATTTCTAACCCTTTTTTCCTTCCCTAATAAGCCAAAAGTATTATGATATGAAACAAATGCCGATCTATCAGATCAATTGCGAAGGATACACTAATTATAGAAATATATCTCGCCCTTGTATCATGGCTATTTATAATCCTCATGGAGCAAATAAGGACCCTATATACGAAAACCTCTAGGAATGGTATCCTCAAAGGAAAGACAAAGGAAGAACGTGTCAATATTTGGTACTGCCACTTCCAACAACTCCTAGGAAATCCACCGGTAGTGACTGATAAAGATGAAGACATCCCAAAGATTTTCGAAGAACTACCAATTAAGTGTACTGCCTTCAATAACACTGAGTACCAGAAAGCCAAGAAATCTATCAAGGAGGGGAAAAGTTTTGGAGAGGACAACATTCCACCTGAACTCCTGACAAGATGCAATCTTGATGATTTAATACTGGATATCTGTAATAAGGCCCTCCTAGAAAAACAAAAACCTGACCAGTGGGCAATATTGAACCTGATACCAGTCCCAAAATCTGGTGACCTAAGTCAAGCAGGAAACTACAGAGGCATATGTCTGAACTCTATTGTGGCCAAGACATATAACAGAATGATTCTCAACAGAATAAGACCTCACCTAGATGAATTACTTCGAACTAACCAGAATGGCTTCCGCGAGGGAAGAGGCACTACCTCACACATTCTTGGACTCAGGAGAATCATCGAAGGTATACATTCCAATAATCTCTCTGCAGTCATAACATTCATTGATTTCAAAAAGGCATTCGACACCATACATCGTGGGAAAATGATCAAGATACTCAAAGCATACGGTGTCCCACAGGTTATAACAGATGCAATTGATGAAACTTACAGAAACACAAGAGCCAAAGTCATATCACCTGATGGCGACACGGAACTGTTCGACATCCTAGCAGGAGTACTCCAAGGAGATACCCTTGCCCCCTACCTATTCATAATCATCCTTGATTACTGCTTAAGAATAGCTATCAGTGGGAGAGAAGAGGAACTAGGATTCACCCTCAAGCCTAGACAAAGTCGAAGAATAGGGCCAAAGAACGTCACTGATCTTGACTTTGCAGATGACATAGCGTTACTTTCTGACACTAAGGAGCAGGCACAGAAGTTGCTGAAATATGTTGAGGAAGCAGCACTCAAAACTGGGCTCCACATGAATGCCAAGAAAACCAAATGCATGGTATTCCACCAAGCACAAGCGGTACAGCTAAAAACCTCTGATGGAAGTAACCTAGACAACGTAGAGGACTTCAAGTACCTGGGAGCTTGGGTTGGTAGTAGCCAGCATGACATAAAAGTACGTAAAGCACTTGCTTGGAAGGCCTGCAATGCTCTGAACAAAGTGTGGAAATCCAGCCTCTGTCGAAAAATCAAAATCAGACTTTTCCAAGCTACTGTTCAAAGTGTTCTACTGTATGGAGCTGAGACATGGACCATCACCAACAGACTGAATAAATCTCTAGATGGATGCTACACTAGAATGCTGAGAACGGCACAAAACATTAGTTGGAAAGATAAGGTACCAAACAAAGACCTGTACGGAAACTTACAAAAGGTATCAGAAAACATCACAGATCGAAGGATGAGATTTGCAGGACATTGCATGAGAAGAGAAAATGAGATTGTATCCGACCTGCTGCTATGGAGACCCAAACACGGACACACATCTGTCGGCCGTCCAGCCTTAACATACTTGGACAACTTGGCGAAAGACACAGGACTGAGGAATGATGAGGAGATGAAAGCATGCATGAGGGACAGAGTAGTCTGGCGAGCCATCACGAAGACCGTTCGAGAACGACATAAGTAAGTAGTATACGAAAGCCAATGATGTAAAAAAATACCCTTTTATTGATTTGGCTTGTTTTGATACCCTATTCACGTATACGTACAACATGTACGTAATGTGCCCCACCTTGATAAACTACCCTAATTACGTGATTTCTTGGACACGCATGATACCCCTCTTGTAATGACCACTGAGCACCCCGGGGTTATAAGTTGGAGCACCTTTCCTGGTGGGAGTCGGGCAAATTGAAAGGAGTTGTGTGTTTTGACCAGATGAATAAATTAGTTGTGCCGTTAAGTTCCCGCTATTATTTTCGTGGTGTATTGTTCGCCTGTTTATAGTGTTTTTAATGTGAGTTTCTGTTATCACATTATAGTTAGAGTGGATGGTATGAGTCCAGCAAGTTGAAAGGAGCTGTGTGACCCGATGAATAAATAAGTAGTGCCGTTAAGTTCCCGCTATTATTTTTCGTGGGGTAGAGTTCGCCTGTTTAGTGTTAATAATGATATAGATATGCGTTTCTATCAATGGAGTTAATGGGAGTCAGACAAGTTGAAAGGAGTTGTGTTTTGGACCCGATGAATAAATGTTAAAGTCCCTTCCCGGGGCCCAGGCCTGTAACTCGTTAAACATAACCGACCGAGATATAAACTCCTCTTGTCTAAAAGTATCTCCGTAAAACAACGTACAATAAAAGAAATGCTCATCCCGTCCCCAGACATGGAGATGTTATTTAGCTCGAAAGGAAACTGAAGAATGCATAATTGAATCAACAAATATTGCAAATAGGGCTCTAGAATTCTTCAAAGTTTATGAATGGGGTCAGTTCAACCCAACCCAGACACGGATAATTTTGCATAATTATTTCGATTTTTTTATTTTATCATTTTGTTCATAGTTTACTGTTTAAGGGGCACTAAGAGATCCTTCATGGAGGGAGCCCTCAATTGTTTCAGAAGTTGGGTTTTTCACATACCGTCAGGCCCCTGCTACTGAGATTCTCGGCGGCTGTTACTCCGATACAACGTGCAAATCTTAGGGAAACATTTTTTAAGACAGACGGGACCGGCTAAATGCCGGGACCAGCATGGAGAAACGGCCAATGAAAAATAACATCGTAGTAAAAGTCATCGTACATAGACCCTATGTTTTTCCCGAACAAAAACTGAACGTCGCATACTTGTGATACCGCCCTCGCAAGAAGTTGGGACAATCCAGTTAAGGCTTGAACTTAACTTAACTGGGGCTACAGGAATTTATCACCGTTTCGTCCGAGCGGGGTTAGCCTTTGAACAAGGTCTTGCATTGTAGTTTTCAAATTCTAAACTTGTGCGTCGATACTTAACATTGCTGGTGTGTCCATAGCTAGCTATGCAGTAGCGCCAACGAAATATTCGTACAAGAAAATAAAATAAAAACCCGCATGTACTTTACACTAATAAAATACATAAATACACGTTTCAATTCAACTTTCGCCTATCCTTTAGCGTAAATAAAGACTTGGATAAGTCTAAAAAATTAACGCGGACGGCAGTAAATTGAATTGAATGTATACCGGGAGCATGTGCAGCTGGTGACTTGCCACTAGGTCTAAAACCATTTTGTCTAATAGTAGTAATAGTAATACCCATTTAGTCTAATACCAAATTGGTGTAAGACAAGTTAGGCTAAATGTCAGTTGGTCTAACATCCAATTGGTCTAATAACCATTTAGTCAAATAACCACTTTGTTAAAACACAGTTGGTCTAATGCCAATTGGTCTAGTAATAAATGGTATAATTTCCACTTGGTCTAATATCCATTTGGTCTAATTGAAATCATAATGGCGTCTACGTTGAGCGGAGAGGCTACGTACGGCCAAAAAGAAACTGAGACTCGACAGGAATAAATGCACTCATTTCGCCTGTATGCAAACAACAATTTATATCATGGTCTCGGTTTAATGTAGGACTGATAATTTAGCTGTTGAGAGATTGGTGGCTAAAAACTAAAAAAATCTCGTTTTTACTATTTAGCCTAGCCACCACATCAAACGCTTAAAATTTAATTGCTTCGTCATTATCTTTAAGAGTGTAAACGGATTCAATGGTGCCATATTTCTATATCTGAATAAACTGTTTTTTAAATCCTTTAACTAAAGGCACGAACACTATAATGTATTTTAACATTAAGAAATTATGGTAGGGGCCGCTGGCCCCTTGATATAAATTCACAAATTGTGACAATTTGCATTCGAAATCTAGTTTTCGTCAAAATCCACTCCAAAGCCCCCATTATAGAGACCCTGAATGCCCCCCCCCCCCCCCCCCCCCCCCCCCCCCTGCATGTGGAGAGATAGGCCGGTGGTCGGGTAGGCCTATATAATAAATGACTATTTTTAGTCATATGATATACATGGAGTTTGTCACTCATTTAGGAGAATATCTCCCCGCGGTAGTTATGCCACCGAAGGACTAATACCGCACAGTTACCCCTTCCCCCTTCCCCCCCCCCCCCCTCCTGAAAATACCGCACCAACCAGATCAGCTTTGTTCTATTGGCAAAGTTTTAATAGTGGCGTTTGAAGTCTATATTTCGAATATAACCTGGTCCCATTTCATAACCAACTTTTCTTAATCCTTGTTACCGCCCCCCCCCCCCCCCCCCCCCACACACACACCCGTAGACTAATGCAAAGATCTTTTACAAGTCTATTTGTAACGAACCGTTCTTCAAATCAGAAGAGTAAGACTTATTACGCTCTTGTGGGCTCGCGCCGAAACAGTCATACAAATTATACACGTAATGTTAAAACGCCACGACTATGCAGGCTAACTCTTGGCGGAACTGCGGCAGTCTTATAAAGTTCAAACCTTAACTGGATTGTCCCAAGTTCTTGCGAGGGCGCCCACACTGTTCTCGATTTCTAAAAGAGTAAGTCCTCCTTAGTATTCCTCCATGATACCGTAATTATTCGATAGTCATAAAAGTCTACAGAGCCAAGTGATTATGTAGTGAGCGCCCTCTCTTGATAGTAGTGTATACGTTTGTTGAACACTCACGAAATACGGAGATTTGCACCATTTTTGACAAAAGGATATAAATGGGTCTCAGTTGGTAAGGCACAGGACTTTGAATCAAACATATACAAGAAAACACCGAATCGTGAGTTCGATTCTCAGTAAATTCATTTTGGTCTTCTCAATGTCGTCATGATTTATCATACGGTACTTTGTTTTGTCCTTTTATGATTATTTCCTTTGTCTTTTTGAACGTGTTGTTTTGTGTTTGGGGTTGGATTAGGGGTGTATGTTGGGTTTTTTTCTCGTTTTAATTTTAATTTTTTGATGTATTTCGTTTGATTTGTCTTGGTTTGGGGACGGTGGTGATGTGTTTTTCTTTCTTTCTCACCTTCTTTCTCACCTTCTTTCTTTCTTTCTTTCTTTCTTTGGTACAACTTCATTTCAGGAAAGTTAGTTCTTGTAGCAAATTTAGCTAGCTTTAATAAACGAATTGGGAGACGCAATATTCATGTCGAAATATATGTGGAAAAGGCAATCAGACAACTATTGATAGACGCGACCAAGTCTTGTACCTTAGAGGGTGATTAAAGGTAATCCACGTATCGGCCATGGGAGAGCTAAAGTTGGTTCAGAATTTAAAAAAGACCAACACCACAGATATTTTACTCTGTGCAACACACATGTTGATGGATACTCGTTTGAAAATAACCCGCCAATGTATAGCCCGCCACTGTTAAAGGCACATTAAGTGGTGTTGAAAATTTTAAATGTTTAAAAATTTACTTCAGAATTTAAGATGAACATTAAAAATGGCCATTACTGTTGTTTCTACTAGCAAAAACACAGCAAAACTTGATTAAAACAATATCATCGCTATTTATTGAAAAACGCCCTCTATGCAAATATGGTTCGCGTTATGTATCACGCGTACTGCAGGGGGATACTGTCGGACGTAAAATGCTCGTCCCGGGACGAGCATTTTTTGAATCGACGTTTTCTTGTACATAGAGGGCTGATTTTTCTTAATCCTTATAGGTGTAAGTTCATACATGTAATACAATTATAAAAATATACTAATCCAAGTTTTTTATCATAATTGAGGGTATCCTCCAACACGTCTCTGAGTGCCCCTTTAACAGAGTAACGCTTGTATTCAAAAACCTTTTGTTACGGGCACGCATGAGTAAAGTGGATTCCCTCTATAATGAACCAAAATTTTAATTTCAGTGCCATAAGATATTGAAAAAGGTTACAAGACATTCTCGCTTCGACGATGCTCCTATGCGTACGTCAACTGAAAGCCCAGTCCGATGGTAGACTCCGGCGCCACTTGGCCAATGCGTGGAACAAAAAATCAGCAACAAGTGATCACATTTTCTCATAATACTTTATGCTACGCTTCCAATTAGATGGCCTAGCATATGCACGGCGCAAAGTGCACGGCGTCTTGCCATAGGCGTCTCATTTAGGCCCGCGAGGCCGGCACATAGTGAGTGTGTACGGTTAATAAATTCGCGGGCGGGCCGCAGATAAGTGCTTAAACCGGGACTACATTAACAATACACTCAACTTTAAAAAAAATGAAACCGGATTCTATACTGTCGCTCTGTAACGGTCGTATATTCGGCCCCGAATTCCACCGTCACTCTGTTGCAAGTGTATACACATGTATTCGCCACAACATGTGGGCAACCTATAGTTTTATTGAGTGTACATCATGCCTTTCGTCGGTGCAACTCGAACTTATCACTGTATGATAAGTCCACTTCCCCTCCCTATGGCCCTGTTTAAAGCTGGCTACGCACTGTTTTGCGCATGTTTGATGTGTCGGCCCGCCGCGCCCGTGCTTGCGGCGTTGGTCACTCTCGATTATAGTTCGGCGTGGCCCCTCGCACACGGCTCCTAACGGCGGCATTATCATCACATCAAACCACTTCTGGATGTGTATCAATGCATTGTCCATGACATAAATTGCCCACTTAGGAGCGCTATTAATTCGGTCTGGTAAACCTATTTTTATCAATTCAATTACTACGAGAGGATTGCCTGGTTGTATATTTAAATTCGGGGCGTGTACAACAAGCAGTACTTCTTGCTAACTGCATGGGTGAGTTTCCATTATGTTGCAAATTACATACACGCTCAAGCGTTTAAACTACTCAATGCGCGATGCAATACAGCCAGTTGGTTGCACACAAGAATGATGTCATATAGCAACCAGCTTTGATGGAAAGCGATTATTTAAATTTGGTACCGGCTTTTAGGGCAGCAATTTATAGCGCTGCTAAGCGGGCCTTGTAGCGTGATGGTCTGCTTTTGTCAAAATCAAATACACCTAGCACAAGTCCCTGACCAGGTGCTTTGAGGTTGGCTAATTCAAAATATATAATCGGTACCAACAATCTGAGATATACATTAAATGAGCAAATTTCTTCTCCGCAGTTTGATACCTCATTCAACAAAATCGAATGGATACTTTAAATTCCCATTTTTGTCCCTATTCACCCCGTTTTACGGTACCTCGTTTTTTTAATCAAAGGTCATGGGTTTGAGTCCTACGACTGTTTTCTAATATGAACTATGAACGAACCCTTCTCTAAAACAAGGGAAAACACCAACAAATAACAAATAACAAAGGCCCCGACTAAGAAAAATATATAAAAATAACAAAACAAAAACGTTAACAAAACAAAACAAAAACCCAGAGACATTGGGGACACAGAGCGAAAAATAAGAAGAAAAAGGGGGAAACAGACAGAGAAGAAAAAGAAAAAAAAAGACTGTACTGAGTATCGAACTCATGCTATGGTGATTCCAAAAAAGAGTGTATGTTCTAAAGTCCATCAGTGCCCTACCAACTGAGCTAATTTTCACACGACAATTGCGAGACCCATTTATATTATTATGTCAACAACTGGTGCAAATCTCCGTATTTCGTGAGTGTTCAACAAACGTATACATTACTAGCAAGAGAGGGCGCTCACTACATAATAACTTGGCTCTGTAGGGATCACACCACTAAATAGGGCTCCATAGGGATATGTACACAAATACTGATATAAAACTCTGTTTTAGACCACTAAATTGCGAACTTGGACCTTGTAGAATGATTGTTTCTTAAATATGATCACATTTTCTCACCAAAAAGTGAAGAAAATAGGTAGGTGAGCCTGCTCGATTTTCCAAAATACGCTCATGGAGTTGACTACCTCTCTGACGGGCTTGAAAATGTCGCCGTAATCGGTAATGTTTCCAGTCAAAAGCACAAATTTGAAAGATCTCTCAAAATCTATCATTACGCTACAAGGCCCGCTTAACAGCGCTATAAATTGTTGCCCTAAAAACCGGCAACAAATTTAAATATTCGCCTTCCATCAAAGCTGGTTGCTATAAATGATATAATTCTCGTGTGCAACCAACCGGCTGTATTGCAATGCCCATTGAGTAGTTTAAACGCTTGAGCATGGATGATATTTGCAACATAATGGAAACTCACCACTGCAGTTAGCAAGATGTACTGCTCGAATTTAAATATACAACCAGGTAATCCTCTCGTAGCAATTGATAACAATAGGTTTACTAGACCGAATTAATAGCGCTCCTAAGCGGGCAATTTATGTCATGTAGATGATATTCACAGTTTATAGTCAGGGTGCATGTAGGTGATGACCCATTCATCATAATTAATCAAAAATCATAGGCATTTACAGAATTGTATTACTGTCAAGTCTTTTTAAATTGAGGATTTTGTGATGCACACTTTCGGATTCTAGCTTTAAACACCGACTTAAGGGTAGGGGATACAAATTATATTGTATATGTATTTTTTTAACCTTTTATCAAGTATGTACTTTTACCTTTTACCGTGTATGTAATTTTACCTTTTACCGTGTATGTATTTAATTCTATATGTATTTTATTCTGTAAAGCACTGTGGTACCTCATTGTGTAAGAGCGCTATGCTTGTATAATAATAATTATGATACCCCATTTAGTGAAGTGCACCCTTAAGGAAATTAATATTGTGCTGAATGTACTTGAAATGTACTGGAATAGTTACCTTGAATCATTTGGAACATTTTATGACTATTTTAATGATATTTCCATGTTGTTATAATTATTTATGAGTGGAAATTGTCATGTATGGATACCTGCTATCTACTGAAGATAGCAAAATTAACATAGCAATATTACATTTTGTGAGGATAGCTACCATCCTTTTTAAATTAAATACTTGTCAGGATAGCAGTCATCCTTTTGAAAGAAATTCTTGTTGAATTGAATGTCTAGGTGTTTTCTACTGAGTACATGCACTGTGGCCTTCTCCATCCATTATCCATGCATGGGCAATATCATGTTTGGCTTACCAGTTCGTGACGTCATACGAAATCAACGCCATCACATTTCACGGCTTATTCCGTTGGCGTGTACCATTAGGGGGCACGTAACATGATATTGCCCATGCATGGAATCAAATTAAACTTATTTATAAGCTTACTTCATAGATTGTTTCAAAGTAGGCTAAATTTTACTCAAAGCTTCGTTGTATGTTACTTTTATGCTGCTCAGTATCACCCCCCCCCCCCCATTTTCCCTAATCAGGTGCATACATGACATTATTTTACAAAGACTCCCACTTTGACCTGTGCACCGTACAACCAGGGAGGTGTTACAACTATGCAGGGCTGCCGAATTTGATCCAGTTGGACCAGTACGCGTAATACAATCAGGCTGTCTGAAATTTGCGGTGTGTGTAAAATTCATCTTTATTCTCTATAACATAGAATTACAGTGTTTTCAATAGGCTTACTTACAAAACATGTCAAGATGGGTCAAATTAAGGCAACAATTGGATCAAACACACCCAATCTGGATGACAAATCCTTGTTTACAATATTTGTCTGCTACACACTTTCAAAACAGCTGATATCTGACCTAATTAGATTGATATACAGGGTCAAGGGTCAAATCTAGCCAAATTGCTTAAGGCTTTTATGACTATACATGTATATCGAATATCTACGGTACACGTAATGCTTATATACGTACTAACTACCATCCAAAATTATAGAGCTTAACTTTTGCAGTATTTTATGTGAAATTCATGGATTTGCTAGCATTTTGAGTTTCTATGTGAAACTACCCATATTCACCTAAAAGGCCACAGATGGCTTCTCACTTATTTGTTTCATGTGTTTTTCAAAATAACCTTGAAGACTACCCATGGATTGTTACGTGATGCTTTAGTCATGACCTCCCTGATTCAATTGGTGATTACTTTTAACCAAAATACAAAAAAAGTGAAAAGCACTAATGAGTAATATACCTTCGGAAATGCTGAGAAAATGTCTTTATTTTTCATTTTTACTGATTTTTTTGGAAGAAATCTTACATGAGACGGTTTCTATGTATATCATCTATCTAAACAATGTGAAAATATTGAATTTCAATTTTTTGTGAAATCTCTCAATGCCCCTTTAAATGTTTTGTAGGTGGCAATGGCCCCCGGGACAATGACATGAAACATGAACATATTAAAATAAAACTACAAATAAAAAACACAAATAAAAAACACCATGCCGACGAATGTATTGCATTTACTGCTTTCTTATTAAAGCAACGCTCACCCCTCCCATGCATGCACCCATGACCCCTATTCCCTAACACACACACATCATAAACGGTCTATGCATAAACACCCCTGGCCACCATCCCTCATACCACCTCGTGCGCTCAACTGAATTGGAGTGCTTGGGCTTTCTGGGTTTTTCTTCAACACACCCAGGTGACATGGCAGTCACGTGACGTGTACTGTATAATTCGCCTTTTTTACAAAGGACGGGAGGGTAACAAGGGTACCTGCTTTCGGACTCAAATCATAAATTGCTCATAATGTTTCCGACATTTACTTAGTGTAATGCTTACTAAGCGGTGGTTGATTTAAAAGAAAAATCAACTAAAGGCACGTGCCCGACAAAATCTTTGTCGTGGCAAAACATATTGGATGATGTGTTGTAAAACAACACACTTAATTTCTAAACATGAAATCCCTATTTTGTCTTATCTATTTGATTCTATGTCAAACGGTAAATGCTTCCGATTGAAACTCGATAAACGCTGGCTCTTTATCCGACATTTAAAATTATAAATTTCCAAACTAGGAAAGTATATCTTATTGAAATTTGACAATTAAATGTCTTGCTGAATGTTGTGTAGGCCTAATGTGCTTTATTCCGTATTGGACTAAAAGACACGCGGCATTGAATGTTCTAGACTTTGAACACGTATGGCTCATATTAAACTTATATGAGGTTTGATGTGTATACTCTGGCATGGCAGTAGTTCTATTTCTCTGACGATGAATAAAAAGCGAACTGGCTTAATGAAAGTTGTTAAAAACGATGACAGAAGGCATGTCTTGCCTCCTTTAAACGATGATCGATGGAGCGGCAACTTGTTGTAAATTCACTCACCCAGTAATTCATGACAATGAAACTTCAGGTTTATGAAACTGTTTGCTGAGTGAAAGCTCGCTTAACTTGCTTTCGTAACTAAGATGACTCTGGGAAAGTACAAAAATTATATTAGTCCAATACTATGGACTAATACGGAAAACGAAATGCCATTCTAGTGTTAGAATGACTTATATTCAATGAGCTTTGTATATGTCTTCTGAACATTCCTGACTTAAAATGTCCTCTCCCCTGAGTTTCAGCTGCTAGGGAGGAGACACATAAGTTGACAATGTCCTATAGAGTAAAGGCCCACCATCAAGGAGTATATATATTAGGAGGGGACACTTAGCTCATTTGCATATTTGCTCATTAATATGATTAACCCCGTGAACCCAGTCAAAGGTCGCAAATAACGCCCTCTGGAGAGTCGAAGGGACTTTTCTATTGTTCTCTAACGACAGCGTTGGGACAGCGCATGAAGTTTCTTGTACAGAGTTGGCGATGAGCGATTGAGAAGTATAACAAAAGCATACATAAACAGATCGTAACATGAATAATGCAATGCAACACGTCACACAACGTTCAGTCGAGCGACCGTATAAACAGTATACAAGATGCCATTTATTGAGTTCGAAATGTCAACGTTTTTACCATTCTTTCCAAAATAAGGAGTATAATCACATTACAAACACATTTTGTGCGAGAGTAACATATAAATATGGTTTAAAATGTCAAAAATGGCACGATAAAAATCCGTTCGTTATAAATAAAAGAATCAATGGTTAAATAATAAAACTGAAACAATTACACTCGTCGATCTCTGTGGCGTGCATACGTTGGCCATATCGTTTGCAATCGGCAATCACGGGTTCGAATCTCCGTGTATTCGTTGTTGTTTTCTATTTTTTTGTTTTAAAAAACACAAAAACAACTTGATTGTGGATGTATGTAACATCATTTTTATGTCAATTTTTATAATTTATAAAGGCCGCCAATGCTTTTATAGTTTTTTTCTATTCTTCTTTTAATCTATTTTTCTATCTATCATTTATCTCTGGATTTATTTAACTTTATAATCTAAACAAATTAAAATGCGTAAAACAATATATTATTGCTCGATAAATAAGTGATTGAAGTTGAGTTCACTTTGATAATGATAGCAACACTTGTTGTAAAACCATTTTACCAGTGTGCCCAACCATTTCTCCTTTGCACACTTTGTTTAAAATACATTCAGAGATGTCATTTTTATAGCTAGGCTAATATACAACTGTAAGCTATTTGGATACACAAAGCAAACACATTTCCAAAACAGGCCATAGCCAATCGTACAACATGAGAAAGGAGACCGTTTATACCAATGTTAAATCTACCATGATTACCATTTTTTTAAAATCTGTACAACCGATGAATTTCTAGAAAATCTTTAGTACAAGTTCATTTCAAGAAAGTTAGTTCTTGTACCAAATTTAGCTACAATCAAGGAAAATAATAGTTGGCACACTTGACGCAACTCATTACAACTATCCCTGTGCTCGCAATTGAGATCACACTTGGGACATAGCACTGTTTAATAGAAAGCAAAAGTCTCCCCCTTTCTTATATCCTTCCCCACCCCCCATCAATCAATGTTGGGGGAACTGCCAAGGCTTCTGATAATATGACTCGGATCAACATTGCCTCCGGGGAGAGGGGCGGGTTTTTTCCGTAATTAGGACAAAGTGTGCCAACCTTTTTTTCCTTGATTGTAGCTTTAATAAACGAATTGGGAGACGCAATATTCATGTCCAAATATATGTGGAAAGGCAATCAGACAACTATTGATAGACGCGATCAAGTCTTGTACCTTTGAAGGGTGATACGGGCACGTATGAGTAAAGTGGATTCCCTCTATAATGAACCAAAATTTTAATTTCAGTGCCAAAGATCTTGAAAAAGGTTACAGGGGACATTCTCGCTTCGACGATGCTCCTATGCGTAG
This sequence comes from Ophiura sarsii, assembly GCA_035610835.1. Lineage (NCBI taxonomy): Eukaryota > Metazoa > Echinodermata > Ophiuroidea > Amphilepidida > Ophiuridae > Ophiura > Ophiura sarsii. The sequence goes on from CM069455.1 coordinate 9,789,612, forward strand.
GTCAACTGAAAGCCCGGTCCGATGGTAGACTCCGAATCTCCAGAATCTTAGGAGATATGTACACATTTTCTCATAATACTTTATGCTGCTACGCTTCCAATCATTAGATGGTTATAGCATATGCACGGCGCAAAGTGCACGGTGTCTCATTTAGGCCCACAGGCCGGGCGGGCTAGAGAAGTGCTCAGAACCGGGACTATTAACAATACACTCAATTTATAAAAATTAAACACCGGATTCTACTGTCGCTCTGTTACGGTCGTATAGTCGGCCCCCGGATTCCACCGTCACTCTGTTGCAAGTAAGTGTAGGCCCTATATTCGCCACAACATGTGGGCACTACCGTATAGTTTTATTGACTGTACATCATGCCTTTCGTCGGTATACAACTCGGACTTTTTACTGTCTGATAAGTCCACCCCCTCCCCCCTCCCTATGGCCCTGTTTAAAGCTGGCTACGCCACTGATTCGCGCATGTTGGATGTGCCGGCCCGCCGCGCGCCAGTGGTCCGCATTGCGGCGCGTTATTGGTCACTCTCGATCATAGTTCGGCGTGGCCCCTCGCTACAGGGCTCGATCCTCATGGCGGCATTATTATCACATCAAACCACTTCTGGATGTTATCATCAATCAATGCATTGTCGGCTGCTTTTCAAAATTAAATATTATATACCAAGGGATATACAACTGTCACTGGATATACCCACTTTGCCTATCTGTGATATACCATTGAACCGTCAACGCCTGAATCTTTTCCGTGAACTTTTCCTTATTGGGCTTTTCCACCCCAAACTGGCCGGAGCCCGGGGGTTAGATCTACGGTTGATTAGCGCATTACAAGAAGTTGTGTCACTTGCCATGCAGCACATACTCATTAGGCATTTGTCAAAAATTTTAGTGGACAAATCCAAAGCGATCGGACGCATGCGTAGAAAAAAATGTTGTCCCCTTGACTCTCCAGAGGGCCTTTTCGATATTCAGACGATGGCGGACATAGGTTCGTGTGACGAATATTCTAGGTGAAATTCGATGTGGGAACGCTCGGACTGTAGGGAACGATGATATTTCTGACTTCAACAGCGCCAGGGCATCGTTCGGGGACCGTTTGATTATCACTCAGGTCGTGTCAGTATGAAATTAGGTAAAACACTCCGACATAACATTGAAATCAACGGAGATTCAAAGATTACGGCCGTTCGTGTCCACTATGGTCTGGTACTTTTCATTTTCGACTTCACAAATGACGTATATTCATTGATATGATTTTTCATTGTATATTCATGACCGTCTATGCTTTCGGCGATTCGAACAATACAGTGTCAGGCGCCTGCCACCATGTTTCAGATAAAACAATGGTGACGACATGCAGAGTACCTAGACGCGTTTCGACTCTCCGTGAGTCTCATCAGTAGCACGGGCTGCTGTAGGTCAACTGACCTGTGTGCCTACCAACACAAGTTTTAATCTATAAGTAAGTACAGGGCAAAACCTGTTTGGCTGAGATGTGATTGATTATATTTCGAAAGTCAGGGGTGGCGGCGGTGGCGGCGGTGGCGGTGGCGGTGGTGCTGTGTACAATCTATTTGGGGAATATTAAAAATGTTCCCAATTCTACATTCAATTTACAATAACTACTCATCTCTGTATGGTACAAACATGATTTTACTCTCATTTGATAGATTATTTTATATTCTTTAAGTTTCTATTTCAACAAAAGCGTCAACTATTATGTAACAATTGTAATCATGAATCGATTGCATTGTCCTCGGCTTTCTCCCCCATTCACTTCACAGTGAACTTTCCCTAATTCATCGGTTTTACATACATGACTATAACAACAAAATTATTCAACTGATGATAGCAAATTATACATTTTTGGAAAGCTCTCAAATAGGGGAATTAAAAAATGCCGCTTAAATCAGGATAGGGTGAATAGCCCAAAAATATATGTGTACACTCTAATAAATATGAAATGTAAACGTTTGTGCTCATTTATTTCCCGATATAGTATATTGCAACAAGTTACCAATGACAACCATTATGTTCTGATGGGTAAATTGCATGAGGAACTAATATGCACGGTAAAATGATGATTGGGATAGGAATAAAAAAAAAGATATTGAGCTTTATTCAAAATATGAGGAAAAAAAAAATCGATATTATTTTAACATTCTTATCTTAACATGTCACCATTTAGGTCCTATGCAAATTCAAATCGTATATTTGGATTCCTTGTGAGATAACCGTTCAGAAAATATATACTTTTATGGGGTAGAACAAGTAGTTATTGCGATATGCTAATTCGAATCTCAGATGTTTAGATGAAATAAAAACTTTACTACAAATCACCATTGCACACCAATGACCCCTTTTTCTTAATAATAACATCTGGTTTTCAGGAAACAACATGTCAAAGTTTTGATTAATGAACATCCGTTTAGAGCCAAGAATGATGTTCTCTTCAATTGCCCTCTTAATAACCCCACTATCTGGGTTATGTCAAGTGTAATCCCTTAATACTGGGATCATTGAACCTTCCAAGCTTTACATATTTACATGTATTATAGACATATTTACATGTATTATAGAGGTTTTTGTATATGGTCATGTGTCATAAGCTCGCCTCCTTTCGTGTTACACACGGATTTTGGCTTTCGCGACATGATTTTAATTTTACACATTTATATTTGCTTGTATACCCCCTGAGGTAGTAAAAGTATACATTTTCTGAAGGAAATTGCATGAGGAAACCAAATATGCCATTGAAATTATAGTACGACCAAGGACTAAAATGGTATGATTCACAATGTTCGAAAAAATATCAGAGTTTTTAATTTTCAATTTGAGATCCATATATTTTTAATGCCTACCCCTATCATTATTTACTTTACTTTACATATTTAAATACCTCATGAAATTATCCATCAGATGATATATAATTGTCAAAGGTTCACTCCAATTTTTATTTTATATATATCTAGAATTTTCAGAAATATTTGTCAATGATGTTCTCTTCCCTGATCTAAACGGCATTTCCGAATTCCTCTAGTTACAAGCATTCCAAAAATGTATACTTTTGCTATCATAGGTTGAAAACCTTTCTGTTATAGTCATTTTTATAAATCCGGTAAATTGAGGTTGATTATTCATGTTGACTGTGTAGCGAATAGGAAGATAGCTGATGATCATGTTCTTATCCATAATTAATTAGTTGTTACAAATAGTTGACAAGTCTGTTGAACCACATACTTAAAGACCACTAAATATCCTTTAAAATGGGACCAGAATGGTGTTTGTAACATTAGGGGATGACTAGTTATTTTAAAAAGAGCATGGGATTATCCCCATTGAGTGTATACAGGCGTCACCCCTTCCGGCGCCACTCCTGGTCCCCAAACTTCAAACAGCTGTATCTCCCCTTTTGTATTAGCTATACCAATGCCATTTTGCAGGCAGATAGCTTGTTATTAGGTCTTTAAAATGATTTGATAATGATAAAATGGTGGTTAAATAAAACCTTAAAAGTTTTTTGAAGCCATTTTTTTTAAAATTCTGTAGATTAAAAAAAAAAACACTTCAATATTCATCAACTACATGATCTTTACCATCATTCTATGCTGAAAATATCTTTACAAATAACCTTACGGTTGCAAAATAACAGCTATTTGAACCAAGTCTGTCCCATTTCACTCTGTCCACGGGTACTGATTTCGCGACGTTACATTGAATACTGAATGATGAATTGCATGCAAGTAATCTAAGATTTGAAGATCCCGCCAGGTGAAACCAGGGTAATTGTTAACATCTTAACTATCTATTCAGGTGTGAAATCAATACGTTATAATAATACTACGAGTGACCCTAATTAGAATTATTGATTTTCATAGATTGGAAGTGTAATTGTCCATGCTCTATGCCTTAACAGTGACGATGCCATTTAATGTTATCTTGCTGGGCATTTCCCGTAGACTTACTCGTGAGTAAAGAGATTTGGAGAGATTCTCTTCAAATAGCTATCATTTTGGCGCCATAGCATTATTAACATTGACATTTTCAGCATAGACGGCCGAGATGATATTTTTGAGGAATATGTAAGCAATCCACTCAAATCCCACAATTTTTAAAAATATGGCTTTGAAAAACTGTCAACGTTTTATTGAACCACACTGGTTGTAACGTCGCGAAATCAGTACCCGTGGACAGAGTGGAATGGGACAGACTTTGTTCAAATAGCTGTTATTTTGCAACCGTAAGGTTATTTGTAATGATATTTTCAGCATAGATGGTCAAGATCATATAGTTGATGAATATTGAAAAAGATTTTTTTTTAATCCTACAGAATTTTAAAAAAATGGCTTCAAAAAACTGTCAAGGTTTTATTGAACCACCATGTACAGTACTGTTTCATGCATGGTGTTGACAGAAAGGGTCAAAGGTCATGTAGGGGTCATTAGAGGTCAATGTGTGTACACCCCATGTTACCCATAAGTTTATTGTCACCAAGCTTATTTGTAATGACCTTTGACCTCTTTCTGTCTAAACTTTAAACTATTTATTGCTGTTTTGGGAATAACACAATCTGAGGCAATCTGAGAATCAATCGATGGCGGTCAATTTGAGGATCTTTACAATGGCGGTCTGTGGACAGGTAATAAAAAGTAGGAGAAATGTGTAACTTTGCACAGGGACTTAGTAAAGATGTCTGAAGGATCACATAACAAAATTAAGTTTCTGGCTCCTTCCACTTCTGGGTGTTTTCTAAAACTTTATGATACCCCCTCGTATACCAACAGGGTGTGGGGAAACAGGTAATAACAAGGGAGAATAACGCGATAAAACAGATAAATAACAAAAAACAATAACACACGGAAATGCACTGGGACAAGCAATGAAAATTGCTGTGCAATAAAACAACAAATACCACCCTTCATCAGGGACAAAATATAAAAGACAAAAGTGTTAAGAACTATAAATAAGATAATGAACTAGACAAGTCCACCACTGTAATTGTAGCACAATGTCAGTAATAGATGTTGACTACTATAGTCGATTCGCAGACATTGACCGATTTGAGCGATTTACCATTTCAGTAAAGAGGTAACAGAAGCAAAAGAGGGGGAGGCACTCGAATTTAATCGTAATATGCAAGGTTAATACCGTGTCTTCGTGTGCATGTACTACTGTGATGTAGTCACCACTATGTACCTAGTGACAGGGAACTTGCGGTTGGATTATCGGCATAACGATAAAGAAATGTATTGTTATTCAGATAAATTGATAAAGGTATAAACCTGTATACGGTCGATGATGGTCAATTTGTTTTTATTGTGGTAACCGCTTCCAAAGGATTTGAAGCTGCTGGATTAAGTTTTTAGTTGTCGTGATTGTAAAGCTATACGATCAGCCATATTCATAAAGCCACACTATCATAAATAGCATTTGATTATGGAGCGCAAAAAATCATGATAATAACATCTATAAAAGTACCGCTGTTTCATCATTGGTCAAAATGGGTTCCTCTAACGCCCAATGGACGAGGTCCAAAATCGATACCGATGCGCCAGAGTTTATGAATCTACTATAGACACCCAAGTTAACTTGGGTTAACTTGGGTTTTACTCTTAGCGTTTTTACATTTTCGAGATATCCTCTTGTATCAGTTTTCTGATCCTTGATGTGTTTGTTCCTGATTCCGTTGGATTCATCTTTTTACATTTTATAATAGGGTGTGAAAATCAATCAATAGATAGACCCCTCATTACTATGCATGAGGTAATGAGAGCTGTCAATCAAAAAACAATTGTAGTTAGTTAGAGTTACATAAAAGAAATTTCTTTCTGTGTCTACATGTTGTAATTAGCTCGCTCGTTCCTTTTGTTTAATGAGCTTAAGTCTGGTCTGCAGATGATTAGAAATTTTTCATGTAAACACATTGCTGGCTTTGGAGTACGGCTTACATTTTGCCAATATCCTCCAGACTAAAGAATATGGGGTGTTGGAGTCCTTGAAGGTCCATATATTGACTGAGGGTTGTGCTACTCCTATGTCATGGTTGCACGTTCCTAAAAGAGCTGGTATGTCCATTATATCGAGTTTTGAATGTGTTCTCTGTTAGACCAACATAGGTTTCCTGTTTTTTTGCTGATGTCATTTGTCACTGTGGCTTGGTTGCATGAAACAGTACTGTAGTGTAAATGGAATAAACTAGATTTGATTTTGATTATATATATATAAATGCATTCTGCATGAAAATCTCTCTAATTTGATACAAAAATGATATATTTATATTACAAACTGATATTTTCATAAATATAACATTCGGGAGAGCGGGGAGTATTTTGTTTGAAAAACTTCAATTTTAAAGATTAGATGGACCTATTGACATTACATGAAATATTGATATCTTGGCTACATACGACCACAATTTCAGAACCCTAGGCCTTAATTTTATACTGTAAAGGAATGGGTAAAGGATAAAGACAGGTGTCATAAATCTTGAACTTGCCCCGACCCCGGGACAGGTTCGTCCATAGGTCGGGGCAAGTTCGCCATGGTCTTATAATTAGGCTTCATAAAGTAGTATGTATCAAATAGATATACGCATTTGTTACGCAATGTGATTTTCTTTAAAAATAACATTTAGAGAATCCATAATTTAAGAGGGGGGTCATTTTTACGGAATATACTCGTTTAGAATTTTAAAATTATAATAAATACCACATTTTAAAATATCATCTTCTAATTTCAGTGCTACTCCATTCCAGGTGGCTATTTCTATAATTACAAGTAGGTGAATTACAATTGTGAAATTATACAATATCTTAATCATGTAATTCCCCACTGGCGAACATGCCCCATCATGAACAGGGCGAATGTGCCCCGTGCCCCATAGCACAATAGAAGTACCTTGACCCGATAACCCCGCATGTCCCACATACAAGGACCGAGGACCGGTTATAATAACTGCATCAAATCTAAACCTATTTCATACCTACAGTACAGCTCACAATAGAGTGCACCACGCAACTGCGATGATAGTCCATTGACTTTGAGTTGATAGTCCATTGACAACGCAATGACATCGCATTGACAATGCACTGACAGCGCGATGATAGTGTGCTGTTTAGCGCAATTGTCGTGTAGGGACTCCGTTGATCTTGCGAAATCAGCGCGCTGATTTCGCACTGTCAATGCACTGACAACGGGATGTAATTGGGTTGATATTCCGATGAAAGTATGTTGACCTCCGTTGATATCGGTTACTCTAATGCGATCTGTTCTGTACCAAATGATGATTTACATTAAAATCCACTTTTGTGATGCAAAACTGGTTTATTGATGATAATTTGACAAACATTATACGGAGATCCGTCATGTAACCATGGCAAGATCGCAACAAACAGCGGAACATATTGTGTGTTCGTCAAATTCAACCAGTGGCCGCAATGATAAGAATCACGTGGTGGGCGCGAACCTGCCCCTAGGGCGTGGCTTGTGACGTCAATAAAAAATTTGTCCAAGGGTGCTATTTTGGCACCCGGTGGATTCTGAATGTAGACTATTTTGGCACCCGGTGGATTCTGAATGTAGACATCCTCAACTCGAGGGTTTAGTGTAACAAAGGGGGCAGTTCCGTAATTAGGTAACCCAAATTGAAAAAATTGAAAATCGTCGAAATAACCTAATTTATGTATCATATCAAAGGTTATGGGTTGTAGTTTCATGATATAATTTGGAATTTGACCTTACATTCTCGGTTTGGCTGATTTTGAGGTTGTTGCGAACGTACAGGGTATTTTTGAGTAGAAATCGCACCATGGAAGTGCAATTATTTCCATGAATGAACTAAGGCAAGTATTACAAATTGATACAATCAATACAACAATGAAAATGTGTTATGTATCATATAAAATAGTGACTTAAAATGACTAAAATATTTAAGAATTATGCTTTTTGGATTAAATTTGGTACCTTCTGTTGCGGACGTACACTTCCCAAAATCTGCTAGTTTAACCACCCCGTTCAATACTTTGGCAATGTTGGAAACCAATGAAGTAAGTATTTTTCTAAAGCTGATGATTCATACTTAATGTTTAAAACTTATTTTGTTCTGTATCTGTTTACATATTTAATACATGGTCTCTTGAAGTGTTGCGGACGTACATCTGTTTGCGGACGTACAATTATATCACAGATGTTAGTCCGCAACACTAATATGTACGTCCGCAACGGATAAACATCGGTCAATTTTAACTTAAAGATAAAGGTTCTGATAATTGTCTCTGTTTGTTTTCTTTAGGTTTGTCCCTCTTACAAACAAAACAATATTAGTTTTCATTACAGACCTGAACACTTCTGAGAACTTTTGATAGGAATACAGGTGTACTGAAAAAATCACCTTTTCTGCGTACGTCCGCAACGGAGGGTTTTCACACCATGTCTCATTAACCGAAAATGGTGCAGCAAAGGAATTTTCAGGTTTTATACTCCTACTAGAGATACTTGAAACCCAGGTGTTAACAATCAAGCAACTGGTATAGTTTAGATTTTGCAAGCCCTCAAAGTGTCTGAAATGTACGTCCGCAACTACGAAATTGCCCAAGGGCTATCTGCATTTGTGGCCAAAATGAGATTTATCATAAATCAAATCAATTGATTCATAATCAGCATTAACATTGCATTAGTACCCTACTTCATGGTCATGATGAGGTTCCTCCTAACTATTGTTTCGTGATATTAAGGGAGAGGGTAGTGTCTGGCAATGCTGGTAGACAGGTATTACAAATTGGTAGTGTGGATGTGGTAAATTGAAGAATATGATTGGTTTGTAGAAGTCACATGATAGGACTTATTGTTGAAAGTATTTCAGGTATGCATTTATATAATAACTTGATGGTGACCAACAAATACAACATGGTTTCTTGAGGGGAAGTAGTGAGTTGGATGACTGGTGACTACCTCCCGACGCGCAGCGGAGAGAATTAGTATAGTCAGTCATCCAAGGGACCAGTAGTTTGCCCTATTTTCCCGAAATGTTTTATTACACCTCATACATATTTCATGGTCAAAACTAATTGAAAATTAAAAAAGCTTACATACGCCACAGGTGTTACGGGAAGTAGTCAAAACCCCGCACCTTCAGTAGTATAAACACAAACATGCATTCGATAGGCTTTTTATTTCTCCAACTATGTTAAAAATGCACCAATCAAGAAGATATCCCTTATAAATACGAGGGTCGTTCAATAAATAATGAAAGTGATCATGGTATGGGATGCATGAGTGATTCTATTGAGGGATAATGTGATCAATACAAAGTATGAACCTTTGTCTTTTAAACAATACCCTTTTGAATTGTAAGATACCTTTGGTTATGTAACGTCATTAACATAAGCACAATAGGTTTCAGACACTGACTGAAATCTGTCAATTATTTGGCTGGATATGTAATATGTTGAATATGGGTTGATTGATACATTTGCGTATATTTCGGCAATGCAAGCATAAAAACAGATAACACTTGGCACATAGTTAGAACACACACTTATCTCTGTTTGACACTCTTTTTTAGATCTGAATTCCTTAATACAAACAAGAAGGGACCATCTCAAATACGCTTTTATTTAGCAAAATTCGCAATATTATACCTTAGAAAACAACAAAGGATAAATAACAATGGAGGGATTATAATTTAGTAAATTGTTGTGGGATGTGGGGATTTCAAGTGGAGCTGTTCATAAAATTCCATCAAACCCTTGAAATTATGTGACGATTACTTTAACAATACATATCTAGTAGCTCTAAAGATAATAGTAATAAGAGAAGTTGTGGCAGCCATCTTTGATTGATACATTCATGCATATCTTCATTTTGACTATCACAATATTTTTACACATTGATTTAAGCATTTTTCATTATTTTTGATTAGAATTTGAAGGCACAGTAAGCTTTTATCTGGTTAATGTCATGATTTTAGCAATTTTTGGCCCAGTTCAGAATGATCTGTCGTCTGCGCATGCGCATATTTTCCGCAGGTTTCGTGCGAATAAGTTCAGATAATTAGTTAACTATCATATACGGATCTCCCAAACTGGTTAATTGCTTGGATTTTCCCTAAATTGTTTGATTTTCCGCAATATTAGTGATTCACTGACTGGGCATTTTTCAATGAAAATTGGCTATTTGAAATACTGATATTTGTATACTTTTTTTTCGATTGCCTCTCCTTACTTTTTCGAACCTTTAATCTTCCGCACTAAGCGATTCATAATCCTCCGAGTTATGCAAATCGATCTAGCAGAGGTGTTTTGGGCATTACTTAAAGGTAGATGTTTGTTCTGATTGCTGGCCCGATTTACAACTTGATGTTTTCTATTCTACATGGAAGGTCAACCTTAAAATTGTCACATTCCAAAGTTTGATTTGCTTAACTCCAATGGTTCTTATTCTAAAAGCACAAGGTCACATACAATTTGCCCATTGAGTAGTACACAAACTGGCTGGTCGTTAGGTTAACCACCTTTGGCAGTAATAAACCACATTTTAGCCTATAATTTCTTAATGGAACATTTCTGGCCCTTAAGATTTTACAGACATAATGAGAACAATATTGGGATTCTTCTGATATCAAAATACGGTATTTGGATGCTAAAAAAAATCATAGCCCCAAAAAGTGATCGGAACATACACCTTTAAATCAATACAGTTACGGAATAAAGCGTAGTATTATGATATGATAGGATAGGATTATGATAGAGACTGGTTGGTATTACCATGATAACAGTGTTTCTCCCTATTCAAAATGTTGTTTACGGTAAGTTAATATACGCGGCCGGCGAAGGGTGTAAAAGAAGATTCTCATTTTCCATCAGACCGGTTGATAAAACTATGCATTTGTTTATATAACTGCTCTACATATTGGCATTCAAAAGGGGAATAAAGGTAAATAATCAAAAATAAAAATAATTTTTTTGTGGGTCACGATTTTAGTAAATCAGACTGATTTTACTTTAATTGGTGCATTTTTAAACTACCATGTGTTGACCAGCTATTTGAATAGAACGACAGGATTCGAGACTGATAATATGTTCATGATTTTCTGTTCATTGAGTGTCTTTAGCAATAGTGTCACTGTTCCTTATCGTTCATCTTCAATTCCAAGGCCTACATTTTGCAAACAAAGCCAGTTTCCCCAAAGCAATTGATGTCATTCCATACTGATTTAGGAAAGGATGGCCAATTCATTTCAGCACAATTCTCTCCTGCATAGTGGTTTGGCTGGGTCGCGGCCCCCGAGCCCTGATTCCATTTGGTGTAATCAAACGGTGTCCCATCTGTCCACTCATAGGTCGTGTCCACGGCGATGTCATTGGCACCAATCCACACCTGAAACAACAATACGTGAAAATAAAGACAGTTATAGCTAGATGAAACCATTATACATGTATGACATGTTAAATTTAAATGACCGCGGTGTTGTTCCCAATCCTTAGGCCATTAGTGTTTCAAAATAGTTAGTAAATCGCTTTCGAAACACTTACATAGGAATTATAAGACCGAGACTTGGGAAATTTGATTGATACCAAACAGGATTTAATTGTCCATGTAGGACCGCATGCAGTTTATAAAGCCTTCTGATTGGCTAAAAGAGTCGTGTAGACTTTGAACCTCGATAATGGCAGCAGAAAGATGAAAGATAATAATTGATTGCCGATACTTTCGAACCCGGTTGTATATTATAACGGAATAAATCGTATTGAAAACTGGAAACCATCGCTGCCCTAGGCTGGATTCGTAGACTTTACCCTACTGTCTCCTAACATGGCGCACCGGCGCATGCGCACAAGATCATGAGGCCGACGGTGCAGGGGCGACGGATACAGTTAGCACGTCTGTAAATAGTCCCCCCCACCGAAAACTGGTAACTCTTCTTTCGCAATACTTCTTATCCACGGTAACTAAAATGATTTAGCAGCCGAGATTGAAATCAAATTAAAGCTTAAAATGTGATAATATTACAACCACAAACAATATTAACAACCTATTGTTAATAAATATCAGTCCTACTTAACTTTCACGGCGGAAGACTGAAGTCGTGTGAAAACTCAGTTTGTAAAATGACGATAGAGGGGTAAATTCCCAATTATTGAAATAGCTCGAGTTTAATACCTCATTGAATGATTTTCTACGTGTAAATTTCAATATACTCTTGCCAAATAATGGTTCAAATCACCTAAGAATCTGAAAACAATGTGTATTGCGTCACATATTTGGGGGGGGGGGGGGGAGGGGCATAAATATAGACTATAAATTCATTCAACCTGGTATTAAATTGTAGCTTTGTTTAAGGTTTTTAGACTAAATTCGTAAAATGTTGAAGGAGAACGGATAGATTTTCCACAATTAGAGATCTAAGCCCGTCTGTTTTTGGCACATGTCGGGTTTCCACCATTATCGTAGGCCTAACATTTTACTAACATTAATTGGTTAACATTAATTGGTCTCTCATTATAATCATGTTATTAATTATTGTCTTGTGTTTAATTTGGCGTCAAACTCAATCACGATAGTCATTGAGATTTGAAGCGACGCGCATCGATCAAAATAAGGCATAAAATGGTGTCTTAGTTTGAGTATTATTTAGAGGTGTGCTACCTTGTCGCGAGCCGAATGTGTTAGTCGCGGGCATCTCTTGAAACTCCTTTTATCCGGCACCACTACTGCCAAAAATTAGGGATGGTCAATACATACACTTCCCCACATATTTTTCATAACAAGAGTGCCAAAATATTGATTTTCTATCCCCAATGCCTTTTTGGGTAAAAAACCCCTCAAATTGTTATGAAAAAAGTAAAATAATGGCTTCTAGAGAAGTGTCTTTTGATGATTTTGGTGCAATTTCGGTATTTCTTACCAAAAATTGTTTTTGCTACGTTGTCCAAAAATGTGTGAGCCAAAAAAAAGTGATTACAAATCAGCATTTTAAGTGAAATTTGTTACCAAAAATGGATTCTCTGAACTTCCGCACAATCAATGATTTACACACGCACGCGCAATAGATAGTTTACATTAGTAACCACTCACCCACGTATAATGCGTATCAAGTTCGATCACCAAAACAATTTGCGTAATGCCATGAACGGAACGCACGGGCGTGTTTGCACAGCGAGTAGTTTGTGAGTGGTTCGTTTATGGGCGAATTATTAATTACCATAAAGTGTAATTTGTTAATGATAATTAATAATAGTACAAGTAACGTCCGTATCATTAAATGACCATTTTAATTGACTGTTTTGAATCAGGATAATGACTTTGATCAGTTGTTTTAGGGTTCAATAAGGTTTCGGAGTTGTTTATCTTGAATCGACAACGGTAAGACGGGTTTATTTTGCGAGCTAACATATTTACATCATTCATATGTGAATAGCGTTTTGGATAATTGATGAAAATGAGTAAAAAAAACGTGTTTTAATAGGCTATAAGTCCATGATTTGACATAAAAAATAGCTGCTCTTTAAAAACGGGAAAAAATGTTTACGTTTTATTATAATTAGGCCCTTATTTGGACATCGTCCGTTCCCTGTAAATGGGCGAGGGAACTTCTGAATGGGCTGGGTTACAAAAGGTAAACATTAGAGAAGACAAATTATTTCGCAAGTAATTGTGAAATTTAAAATATTTTGTAAATAGCATTTTATTCACACACCACCTTTATCATTCAGAGAAAAATTAAATCAAGAATGCGTTTATTTTACATAACACATTTTGACACATGTTTATAGAATAATGTGTATCAAATCAAAACACACCCCTCCATTTCAATAGTGGTACGGTCCTTTGGATTAAAAGAAAGTCTTTTTACCGCGCGACGATGCAAAATGGCGATTCTCTTGTGCTGGGTAGTGATCGTTCGATCTAAAATTGTGGCTTTAGAAGTTTGCCGTGACATATGGCCCTCGCCAAAAATATTTTCCTCAGGGATATAGCTACATTTTGGTATATAAAGCTGTTAAAGCTGTTTGCTAACTTTAAGGATTGCATGGCGAAATGCATTTATAAAAACGGGCGAAAAAATGAACACATTTTGCGAACATTTTTTGTTTGTTTACAATTTTTTTCGCTATCCTAGTAATGGGCTCACGTCACATGAGGTTGAGCTCGCGTAAAGGGAGCACAACACTAAGTCGGTCCCCATTGACTTTACACGCTACGTACTACGAATTCAAATCGCTGTAAATCCATTTGTCTAGTACTTAGATCTCTGAATTTTTGATATGTTGTAGGACCATCCCTGTACTTTAACATATCTTAATATGAACTGAGATATGCCGTCAAGATGATTTGCTAGAAGTCGGCGAATTAAATGGTATGATTACGCGAGTCAATATTCGGTTATTTCCCGTTCATGCACCATGTGTGTAAATCGGCCCGTTATTTATATTTCAGCTAAATTCATCGAATTTTCTGTTCTAAACATTAAATATATAATCCATAAAATCCATAAAACACAAATTTGATATCATTACCCCTCAAATTGATGCCAATTTTGCACATTCATTTGGTCAAAAGGAACTATTGCTGTACTCAAGTTTTGCCGGAAGTGCCGCGCAAACCCGACTTAGTGGTGTGCTCCCTAAAGTACGCCTGCTCAACCTCACCCCAAGACGTATGCTGGTTCCCTGCACCCTGGATCCCCGGCCCAACTTATCCATAGGTGCAGGTACGGGCAAATCAATTGCCGGCCGTAACCGTAAGCTCAACACATTGCATTGTCGCTCTGTTATGGCATAAGATAAATAACGATCAACGCACTGTAGCTGAGACACCCCATCGAACGCTGAATGCATTGTCGCGCTGCCATAGCTACGGCGCGATGGGGAACGCGCTATGACATGCGTGCATGTGCGTGTGAAGTCCGGCGCTGTGGTTAACGCAGATACACGTGTAGTTTGTGCCAATCAGCAAATTTGTTATCATTCTAAGCGTGACGCTGGCTTGATCGAATTTATTTGTGGATCCATTTTTTGTCAATCATGACTTTTACGTCAGCAAATCAGCTTTGAGTGGAAATCGGCGCGTACCTGCATCTATGGATAAGTTGTGTGGAGCCCATTGATGCAGGGAACCAGCATACCCAAGACGGTGCCGTGGTTATCCGTTGTGCGCACTACGTCATCTCGACCTCTAGGCTCTGATTAGTTGGTGCTCAAACGTGAGAACTGAAAAACTTCATGAGCGTTCCACGCACCATCACGCCCTACTGCGTCGGTGGTTATGGCGCAGCGAGAGCACTGCGTTGGTGGATACGGCGCAGCGTGACGATCGGTAAAAAGGCTTCAGTTTAAATTTGACCAATCAGGTGCTTTGGTGTTGTTGGTTGGCAGTATTTTGTGAGTTCAAGCATGCGTGCGCAGTCTGATCGAAGTGCGCCCACGTATGTCGAACTGTGGCCAGGAGATTATGTGCCGTATGTCCATTTGCATATGAAGAGTGGGTTTATCTCAAATCGACAACGCTTTGTTACTGTAGGCCTACTTATGGGGGGGGGGGGGGGGGGGGGGTGGGGGTTGAATTGTCGGTAAACTGTGAAGAATCAAATATTTTACTTTGGGACCTCGGAATGTCCCTTGAGGATACGCCCCTCGTGCAATTCATTGGTTTCAAAATGAAAATGTATTGATTCTTCACAGTTACCTCTAAGTAATTGATACGCAGTCATTATACTTTTCGACATTATCGAAGTGTAATATTATTACAGTACAATACCGATACAAATGTAATATTGTGTTGTAAAATCATGTTTGAAATGAGCTAATGAAAATGAGACGGAGAATCGGAGATTAAACATCTCCGACATTGAACGAAACAACGGTTATTTTGTAGTGATAAGAATTTTGCTACTGGTAAGAAAACAAAAAGCAATAATGAAATGAACAATGATTCTAATAAATTTGTTAAAATTGTATAATTTTTATCTTTTTTGCTTCAGACTGTAGGCGATCGAGAGAGAAAAATCTGAGCCTTTCTGACCAGGAGTTATCAAATGTATCACTTACCCGTGCACCGTTAACCAAAGCGTTGATCATTGAGTTTTCATGAACTGAGTGGATACTAACGAGATCAGCTCCAACGTTAACGCAGAAATCTCTGGCCACGGACCAAGTCTTTTTAAAAGCAAAATGCCGGTAACAGTGTCCATGAAATCCCATCCAGTCTACTGGACAACAAATGGTGTTGGTCGAGATATCATGTGCTGCTGACAACGCAGGTATGGCAATACATGCCAGCAGAAGAACTGATTTCAATCCAAACATTGCGATGTTTCTTTGAAGGGCGTAAAATATTGTAGTAATACTTTTAGGAAGCTATCGTTGCTGATGATTTGCGATTTCTCAAGCAGAAATTGATGGAACACAGCAATCAAAACAACATTATATAGGTTTGTGGCATGGCATGTTGGGTATAGATTTTGTGGTGGGTTAAAAATCCGTCCAATCACAGGTCGACATGGTGAACGTGGGTGCGTATGCATGAATCGGAACTTTCTAGACTCGTGCAAGTCTTTCCTGGATTTTTCTTTTTCTTACCTTTCTTTCATAGTAGGCCTACTACCTTTCTGCAACCAGTCGACGTGGTGAACGTGGGCGCCTGCGCTGCGTACGCAGATAATCGAAAATGTTTAGACTCGTGCAAGTCTTTCGTGGATTATCTTCCCTTTCTTTCATTCAGTATTACCTTTCTGCAATCCTTTTATCGTTTGATTCTGTTTTTATTTTCCTTTCATTCTTTTTATTTTCTAAAACCAAATTAACCACATACAAATCATGAAGTTTGTCCATTATGAATGTAACACTTTAGGTGTATGGGGTCATTATCTTTCAACTCATTACGCCATTACAACAGTACAAATTATGTAAATAGCTGCTTCATTTTGGAAACAAACTTTTTCAGGGTTTTATGCCAGCAGGGTCGAATTGAAGATCTCTCTAAATGTAAAAGAGTGGATTTCCACTTTTTCAAGGGGTTAAACGCAGGACAACACGTTTTTGAGTGGAAAAACACTCTAAAAGGAGTGAAAGGGGATTTTATATGACACTGTTCCACTCTATTGAGAGTGAAAAATTAACTTTCACACTCATTTTAGAGTGGACATTTTCCACTCTAAAACGGGTTGTCCTGCGTTTCACTCCCTTCACTCCTTTTCGAGTGAATTTCCACTCTTTCCACTTGTTTTTCATTTAGAGAGTGCAATGTCAAAATGAATAATGCAAGCGGCAGATTTTAATGTGTGAGTGATGACATGTATCAGATAATGGTTTGTATTAGCGTTTTGGGGCAAATTAAGAATTCCAATGAATGAGATGGACAATTTGTGTAATATAGGATGGCCTGATTTCAAAATTTAGTTACTTTACAAAAAATGAGATAAGAGCACAGTGGGAAGCTGCAAAGTCTTAGATTTAAAATGCTTTTATTTGAGTCAAATCTGACATTCAGTTCTGATGTTATGGTCAATTTAATTGACGGAATTTCGAAGATCGGAGGCGTTTTTTATTCGTTTGTGTGTAGAAAACGCTCGCCCTGTATTTTTTATCAAATTCACTTAAAATTATATATAAATTAAACAATTGTAATTTTCTATAATTATTTTGGTAATAATATTAAATTAATTCATTGCACATAATTATTTATCAAATTTTTAGGTCAACGCCATTTCTTATGTATTTCTTTATTTTTTCTCACCCGGCTATATTTAAGCTCCTTATCTTTAAAATCGCGATAAAAATCCTAATTTACATGCGTTTTCACCAAAATGGACTCAAAATGTGTCTAAATTCAAGCGTTTCAATATATGAACAATTATCCTCATCTCAAATGTCAAATTTTGTAAGCAATTTTAATATTTTTGTATACGTTTCGCTTGATATCTCAAAACAAGGAAACGCGCAAACGTGCAAAACCGTAACACACGTAACTCAAAAACAAAAAGTCGTGTGACCATGGAAATTGGCACAGATGTTAAGCATACAGGGAGGCCTACAAAATCATGAAGGGATTTTCAAAAACGACCTTGAGTTTTTAAATGACGCTGCGAATTACCCTGATTGGCCGCGTCCGGGTTACCATGGCAACCGCAAAAAAAACCCTGCTTCATGATTTTGTGCGTATTGTCCATACGCACCCATCCCCCAAATATAGTAATTATGCGACATTTCGTTATAGTGTATTTGGCCATCACGAGACAGTGACGTAACTGCGTATTCTACAAATTGCAGCACATAACGCGCGCGCATACTCGAGGCGCTGGCGTATACACACGAGCGTTGAAAGACGGAAGATACACACGCGTGCGTAACAGCTGCGCCTATTAAGTTACGTCACTGTCCAGAGGAAGCCAAATATAGTATAGTGAGTTTTGTACAGGTTTTGTACGTTACGCTGTTTAGCCAATCAGAGGCCCTGCTTGGTTACCATGTTAACCCGACCGAAAAAATGTGTTTTTTAAAACTTGGGATCATGCTCTACATTTTGGTATATAACATGTCTTAGTTGAAGTTTGGGAAAGTGATGAAATTCAAAATCAAAAATGTGGTCATTTCAAACCTATACCCCCCCCCCTTAACTGGAATATAACTCTAGTTTGTGCACGGATGGGTGTATCAATTTTTTCAGCTGTAGAGGTTAAAAGTAGCCCAATTTAAGGCCTCACCGTGAAGTTGGCAACAATAAATTTACAAATATAGCCGTCATTTCACTATTACCCTTAGACAGCGGGAATTGAAAACACAGCCAAAGACATAAATAGATTATATAGCCCTGAGGCTCCATACCAATTAGATTTTATTACACAACTACATTTACATAAGTTGAATAGTTGATACATAATTTAGCAGGGGCATCAGCCCTTATAATATATTGATAAATATTTTTAAATTGAACAAACCGTTGTGTTTGCCGTACAAAAGATACGAGTACAAAAAAGGATAGTAATACAAAATTATCAAACCATAATTGGGGGTCATAGTGAATACCTAAGGGACATAAACTCAGAGAACAACTCAAAAAGAATTCCAATTATTTTTAAAGATGGTTATAACTTTTCAATAAACTTGGCCTAATTTATCAATGCTTTCTTTCAATGTTATTCAATTTGTAAATCAGCAATTTAAAATATAACATAATCAAATCTACCACCGATGAAATCTTATCGAAGTGACAGTTTCAGAAAATTGATTTTTGAACGGTAATTAACTAGTTGAACTCTAAATGAGTTGGCCTAATTAATATCATACCAA
The DNA here is from genome assembly GCA_035610835.1 of Ophiura sarsii. NCBI lineage: Eukaryota > Metazoa > Echinodermata > Ophiuroidea > Amphilepidida > Ophiuridae > Ophiura > Ophiura sarsii. The sequence continues at coordinate 9,808,907 of CM069455.1, forward strand.
TTATAGGATGAAGCAGTAATACATTTCTTTTGACTTCATAATAAATTGAATAACTTTCTTTTACCATTTATAAATATTTCTTATATTAAAGAGAATAATTGGGATTTAAATCCCTGACTTTTTAAAAAATTTCTCCAAACAAGGCGACATTGGGGAGACTTGACTATTCCCCCTCCCCTTTTTTAAAAGGAGGTAAGAGAATCGTACCTAATAAGAATCATAGCTCTTAATTTAATTTATTCTAATCCATAGGCCTTAGGGTATGCGAATACATCAGGGTTGTCATTGAAAAAGCAAAGTGCTGAACAGGCGTAAACCTTAATCATTCAAATGAATGTCATCATATCTGTAAAGATGTCTCACTCTTAGAAGGTCAGGATCAAATACATGAGTAGATTTCCGGCTCACTTTGTTTTGATCCTTTAAGGATCATTTTCGGATCGTTTTGATCCGTTTTCGGATCGTTTTGATCCGTTTCCAGATAGATATCAACAAACGGATCAAATTCACCTTGATCAACTTTGATCTGATTTCCGGATCAATTCGATGAAACACTTCATTGGTCAATGAGTGACTGACGTCACTCTTTCGCAAACCGATAGACGACAAGCAGACGATCTTTTGAATTCGGTCGCCACAGTTGAAACAAGGGTGAAATACCGCGGTAAGTTATCCAGTCTAATCTGTAAAATGTTACATGATTTTGTCGGTAAAGTAGTTTTATTTTTTATGTTTGAACATGCTCTATTATTGTGAACAAATTTCTTGTACCTGACCAGTGCCATCAGTACGATTTTCGGTCAAAATGCTCCTCACAAAATGTCACGATCACTGCGATGTACTAGGCCTACACCTACACGATGTAGTAAGCTTACTGCACTCGATATATAGTCTGCAGTGTGCACCCGGGGGTGGGGGCACTCAATCAATATTAGGTTTCACACCAGGCTCCATCAAAAATACCCCCCTTTTTTGGCCCGGTGTCACCGAAAGACCCTTGCATTCATGCTTGTTTTTACAATCTGTCACCCGATGACCCCCTTTGTTTTCACTTTTTCTTTGATTCAGTTTGATCCTGGAGTAGGATCATAAGCTACAGGTACATCCGATTAAGGATCATTATTTTGATCCGTTTCAGTATCATTTGACAGAAATATTTGATCCCATTTCGGATCAAACTTTTTGATCCTGCTTGTCGGATCACTTTGATCCGGAAAGGGTAAGCTCATATGTGATACCGCTTCTGGATCAAAATTGATCCTTTTCGTCTCATATTTGATCCTGACCTTCTAAGAGTGTAGTGTCCTTATTAAAAACCTTGTAATGACGGATCACATGAGTGTTGGGCATGGGTGAGCAAACTCGGTAGGCATGCTTATTGATGTTACGGAGGCAACTGACACCAGCACCGCGACGTTGTTCCCGGTTAAAATGAAACCTGGGGAGTATCAAGGACCAAATGATCCTGGTAAGGGGGAACAAGTTGCGGATAGCCGCCAGATTTTGCTCGATCCTCATCCTAACCACATGGATCTTGTCACTAAAAATATCATTAGTGCCTAGGTGCAGGATTAAAGTGGAGGGGATAGGTCTTGAACGCAAGCACCTGCTGAGGCGGCCTGAAATACCGGCAATGCGCGCACCTGGGATGCCATACCAAAAGACCGATCCGCCACCACTCAACTGCTCTTGACCCTGGCCGGCCCAATTGATGATACTGTCGCCGACAATCCAAGATCTCAGTCCACCTGTATTAAAATATAAGAAGGAAAGCGACAGAGCAGCGAAAACAAAAACAAAGCGATTAAATGAAGGCTAAGCAATGGATGAAATGGAGAGATAGGGGAAACAATTAAATGAAAGAGGAGGTTACTGATAATGGAGGGTAATGTTGAAGGATAAATGGTTTGAATTAAACCCAAGTTAAAATGTAGAACACGGTGGGGCCTAATGTACAGCCTGACTGCAGATGATCGCCATCGACCCATGCACATGATGGTATCAATGGGAACGCCGCTAATTGCGGCGGAGGTTGCGGCACCGATTCTGAAGCTATGTGAACTAAAATGATCAGGATCTAGACCCATCAACTTTATGCCCTTCTTTAGCAGACAGTTAAACTGGTAAATAGTTAAAGGATCGCCCCCAAAGTGGGTGAAAAGTGCCCCTACAACCTTGGGTCTCACCTTTAAGTACTCTGACATTGCCACCGGGCAGATTGAAGGATCGCTTCCTTCTTCAAAACTCAAAGTTACCGACTTCCGCTTTTGATCAGTCTTAGATGATCTGATGATCAATTCCATGTGGTTTGCAGATGGGCCTGATTTGAAACAAATATCGTGTAATGACAGCAAATGGACGCCCGAGCCCTTTTTTGATGGAGAAGCAAACTCACCCACCCTCAAAAAACCAAAGAAAGCTAAAACAAATGCAGCTCTGAAAAGATAAGCCTCAAAACTGGATTTACAAATTCCAGAAAGTAAACTAGACAGGCGACGCAGGATAGGAATGGAAATAGGACGCCGTGCGTCCGTTTTTGAATTTTGGCGCCTACAACCTTCCTTTAATTTATGGACTATAAAATTATCAGTAGGGTCAGACCAATCATTGATTTTATGCACATATGATATGGCAGACAAATAAGTAGAAATTGTTGAGGGCGCCAAACCATTTATGGATAAATGGGCGATGAATGCAGATACATGCCCGACTATTGCCGGCCAGCCCCCCCTAAACCTAATTCAAAACGAAAACTGTCAAATTTGGCCACACCCCTCATGTACGTTGCACGGGTACTTGCCGATATGGATGAATTGAGCAACCTATGAGTTTCGGCCTCTAGATTGTCCAAATAAATTTTGGAACTTGGCCTCCTACTGTGTCCGCGTTGGGTGCCAGTTTCCGGAAGCGGTCGACCTGAAAGCGGGACAAAGCATCAGCGATGTTATTTTCCTTTCCTGGGATATGGCGCGCATTGAAAGAAACATTATATTTCAAGCACTGTAAAACAAAAAAGCGGACTAAACTCATGATTTTAGGACACTTGGAAGATTGTTTATTGATGATGGAAACAACGGCAGCGTTGTCGGTCCTAATCATTATGCGCATACCTGATAATAAATTAGCCCAAAGAACCATGGCAACCACAATCGGTAAAAATTCCAGCCATGCAATTGAGTGATCCATGTCTTGGGAATGGTCCCGAGGCCATTTGTCCTGAAACCACTTGCCGTTGTAAAACCCACCAAAACCAATGCTCCCACTTGAGTCGGTAAACAATTGTAAATCACTGTCCTCCCTCCAGAAATGATCTGGAATTATCGCTGTACCGTTAAATTCACGTAAAAAAACCAACCACATCCTGAGATCGCTTTTTGCGCCATTAGAGATGTAAATCTTATGCCATGATTTCTTAATGCCACATGTCAAGTTAATTAGTCGCCGCAAGAAAGCCCTCCCTGGTGAGATAGCCTTACATACAAATGAGAGTGAACCTATTAAGGATTGTAGCTCTTTTAGGGTTAGTGATTTAGGTTTTAGGGCGTTCTGAACTTTGGACACAATTAAAATCAACTTATCACTTGGTATTGAGATGGTTTGTTGTACTGAATCAATCGCCAAGCCTAAAAAAGTAAGCCTTGTAGATGGGCCAACTGATTTTTCGGCAGCAAGTGGTACACCTAATTTTGAGCAAATATTCTCGAAACAAGAGACAAGATTTTGGCATGATAGCCCACTAGATGAGTCTTTGTTAGCTACAAAGCAGAAATCATCACAATAATGTGTCACTAGATCCGAACCAGATTCCTTTTTTACCACCCATTCAATAAATGTTGAGAAAGTCTCAAAAAATGCAGGTGAGCAGGACGCCCCCATTGGCAGGGCCTTATCAATGTAAAAACCACCCTGAAATTTGATGCCTAAAAGTTCAAAATCGCTCGGATGGACAGGCAATAACCTGAATGCAGATTGAATATCTGCTTTGGCCATCAAAGCACCGTTACCCGCCCTAATGACCAAATCAATGGCATCGTCAAATTTTGAGTAACGAACTTTACATAAATCACGATCAATTCCGTCATTGACAGAATCCCCATCGGGGTGCGATAAGTGGTGTATAAGTCTAAACTTCCCTTTCTCAGCTTTCGGGACCAAACAAATGGGTGAAACAAACAGGTTAGGAAATGGCGCCTTTTCAAATGGCCCAGCCATTCGGCCGAGATCGATTTCTTTTTGTAGTTTGTTCAATGCGGTATTGGGATCTTTTGAGACTGATTTTAGGTTAATTGCGTCCCTCGAGCGGCGATCCCCTTGAAAGCCTAATTTGAAACCATGTGAGAAGCCATCTTTTAATCTAGCAGCAGCGATGGTATTGGGTATAATTCAAGAAATTTGTTTAATACCGAAACCCTAATAGGAGATGGATACATGCAGCAAATACAGTTATTTCCACGTCCAAAACTGCAAGAAGAAATGCTCGGTTTAGAGTGAAGTACCTCGATATTACCGTTTAGTTGTGCATGTGGAAGCCCCATGACCTTCTTTTTTACAGTTTGAACAGATGTGACTGTACCCGCAGTTTGAGCGATAACATGACCCTTTATTGAATTTGAAGCACAAACCCTTTTGGGTATTATTTGATGACTTGCGGTCATGGCCTTGAGATTTATTATTGCGCTGGCCGGAGTGGGAGCCTCTTGAACTCTTGGAACCACGAAAAGAATTGTAACCCCCAGCGCTATTAGAATTCAGGGAAGGAACGGCAACAAACATAGTCCAAAGTTCTCCGTCAATTGACGCCCATGATCTCTCTGGATGAGATTGCATCCTCAATCTGAAGTGGCAATCATAGTCCCTCCATCCCCAACCCCCAAATCTACGAGCAGCGGTGCGAACTAAATCGCCATATTTGAGCAATTGTTGGGTTCTATCAGGATGAGCCCTCAGAAAGACAGCGCAATAGACCCAAAAAGCGCTTGTCCAATTAGAAATGGATGTTATTTTCCTAGGTTTTTTTTCTCCTTGAGAACGATCTGACCTGATTGATCAATTTGAAAGCTCATATCATTACTTGCACTTGGTGTTGATTGGACTTCTGTAAAAATTGTGTTTGAATCAATCAATGAGCCAAACTCAACGAATTCTCCTCTCATGATTTTATCTTTAGTTATTTGAGGCAATTCGTCGCCCAACGGGGAGCAAATTGAAGTGAAAGGAAGGCTAGTAGTAGAACAAGTATTACCAATATTAGACATGCCTGTGAGATTATTATTGGCGGTCATGGCGGTAGTAAAATTGTCAAATGAATTTGGCCTGTTATTATTACTTATAGTACGAGTAGTAAAAAGCAAATTCTCACCCGACTGGTTCTGGCGAGGTTCAGCCGTGGCCAAGCTTGCCGGCGGTCCTTGAAACAGACTGGAGACAATCCTCCTCGCTGGCAATTTGGGGTCTTCCTGGATCAAATCGTCCATTTCTTCATTCGTCACGTCAATCAGTAGTTCATCGCCGCCAGCTTGTTGTTGTTGTTGGTCTAACACTATCGATGAGTTATCATGGATGGAGTTATCGGATTGCGCAGCGGCAATCGGCCGAACTGGTACACGAGTGTTTCTATTTCTATTTCTAGCCCTTATAGAATTTCCGCGGGCATTAGCATTTACCGTTCGGGGTTTACCGCGCTCTGGAATTTGGCGAGCAGCGGGGCAGTTTTGGCGGGGATTTTGAGAAGATGATGGGCCTGGGTCCTGAGATGAATTAACTACTGATGACGACCCGGCTTCCCCCGTCAAGGCCGCCATTGCCCTAGACTGGAGTCTTGTTTGTCTGACTTGTTGACCACCTCGGCCCCTACCGCGGGCAGAGTTGGCTCGAGGAGCGTCATCCGCTTTTCTTTTAGTATGGAAACCGCAAAGCGAATGAGGTACGAAAGGACCGAATGGCATAGCAAAACAAACAAACAAAGAGCTGTTCGCGGGCACCCGGAAGTGGCCGTGAATGGTCAACCGGTAACCAAGGACGCCCACAATTAATGACAATGACCATTGACAATTACCGCATCGTTGGTTAAAGCAGTTTGGGCTTTATTGAGCACAAACTTTAATATGCCGTTGTTTTCGTCCTTTGACGCCACAAATTGTATCAGTTTTATCTAATAAGTTCAATTATTATATTTATACAAACATTTACCATATATAACTCATATCAACCATTTTCAAACAACATTAAAGTTGTACAAGGGAAGACCTCTTTTATACAAAGCCACTATTGTTTATTGATAGCTCAAAGCTCAAGGACATATTGAAGCAGTCAGTGTTTACAACAAATATCATTTGTTGAAAGAGGACAAAAACCAACCTAGAGTGAATTAGCTGCCGTATGCTTTAGTATTTAATGTTAAGATTATCTTTCTCAAATCACTGCAAGATGTTATCAATTAGCATTACGGCAGCTTTTATTATTTGTCTCTATTCATTACTGTTTGCCTGTTTTAACTGCAAAAAGGTCAAAAGAATATCATTGCTGAATTTCATGTGCTAAGGAAAAGGACTGCTTTTATAAATTGTGACATACGTGAGACGTAAACAGTGGGTAAGATGTCAGTTTCCCAAAATGTCAAAAGCCAACCATATATAGGGGCCCCGCCAGTGGCGTAGCTCAGGGGGGGGGGGGGGAAATGCCCCCCCTGACAGAAAAACCCCATTTGTGCCCCCGCCCCCCAGCCCCTCTAAAAAAAATAAAAAGGAGGAAAAAAATGAAAAATGGGAAAATAATGACAAAAGACCGAGATGGTGGGCGGTTATATATGGATATATTCAGTCCAAATACTCAAAAAAGGCAAAATAGTAAATGTATTACATGTACTGTGCGATTTTTTTTTGACCGTGCGAATTTTTTTGAACCTGACGATTTATTAGGTCACGGTGTGGTAATCTTATCAGCTTCGCAACCTGGGCCAATCCATTTGGAAACCTGTTTTCGATAGGGATCATCTTCAATATTAGTACTCTCTTATTAGTTTTGCCATATACAAAACAGATTTTTCAGAAACCTTTCCCAACTGTCAAAGTCTTACCTCCAGAATTACTGAACCAATACTACGCGTGTATGTACTTATTCTAATGAATTTCTCATGATGATTCCAAATATGGTGATGAAATTCAATAATTTTGACATTTCTGAATCATTTTGTGAAATTTTGGAACTGTCGTCTGCAGACGACTGCCGCGTTGAAACCATACCGTCACATTATCATTATCAAGGTTATATTGAAAACTAGAGGCCTATCTTATTATGTAGCAGTTGATCATTCTTTTGCTGTTTTCATGTGCCATTAATATGCCTATCCTATATGGTGTAAATGGTGTAATATTGTACGTACGTATCATTACAAACATTATTGCGTATTTTCTTGTGTTATTGTTTCTTTTCCTTTTCAAAAAATCTTACTTTTGTAAAAGTAAAAGCACAACCAGAAACCTCAATTTTTTAAATTTCTTGTACATATTTAGAATGTTTTCAAAAGAAAAATAACTTTAAGCCTTAACTTGCATCTTTACATATCATAGCATCAATAAATTGAAATATATTTATGATGAAGAAGTTACAAATAAACAAACAATATCTATGAAGTTGCAAATAACCAAACATTGATCAAACAGGATGTACCAATAACAATCAAGAGCTCACGATCACGATCAAAGCACAATATGCAATATACGTTATACAACACGTCGATCAACATCCATATATTCAAGGGCATCCCAATCCCACGCAATACGGATGCATACTTTTAATATTATTGCAATAGTCCAGTAACATTGTAATATATTCCATCAAGTTCATTCAATTGCCAGTCCATATTTCTTGCGATACTTCATCATTATATATGTTTCCATCCATATCAGTCATATCATAGAGCACTACACTGAATAGGACTATGAGGAACTCAAATCCATTACCAAACCACTTCTTGTCTTCCACGGAAATCTGTTGAGAAAAAAAAACCCGGGAAGAAACCTCGCCCCTCTTTCCCTACTAGTAGTAGGAAGAGCACAAAAGTCACCTCTTCCATCTCTACATCATAATAGCATCATTATCAACTACACATTTGGAGTGTGAAAGCTAGGCATGTGTCAGATACTTCCATTTCATAAACCTTAATAAATAACGCTCTTTCAAACAAAGCTTCCAATGTCATTAACAAAATACTCTTTATTTTATGTTGCTATTTAATACCTATATTTTACAACTCTATGTCACAGTCGCAACATCTCAAACTATAAAAGCACTGGCAGTTAATGCAAACATTTCAAATCAGAAGCAATGCCAGCTTGATATACTAAAGCCATATACTAACAAACAGAAGTCTAGAAATTTGGACTGTAACATTTCACCATGAGTTGAACAAATTACCATATTTGGGGATGGGTGCGTATGGACTATATGCACACAACCATGAAGCTATTTTTTTTGCTGTTGCCATGGTAACCGGGGAGCGGCCAATCATGGTACTTTGCAGCGTCATTTAAAAACGCAAGGTCGTTTTTGAAAAACCCTTCATGGTTTTGGAGGCCTATGTATGCTTAACATCTGTGCCATGGTCACATGACTTTTGGTTTTTGAGTTACGTTTGTTAGGTTTCGCACGTTTGCGATATCAAGCTAAACGTATACAAGAATATTAAAATTGCTTACAAAATTATAAATTGACGTATGAGATGAGAATAATTGTTCATATATTGAAAAGCTTGAATTTAGACACATTTTGAGTCCATTTTGGTGAATATCGCCTGTAAATTAGGATTTGTATCGCAATTTTAAAGATAAGGAGCTTAAATATAGCCGGGTGAGAAAAAATAAAGAAACACATAAGAAATGGCGTTGACCTAGAAATTTGATAAATAATTATGTGCAATGAATTAATTTAATATTAATACCAAAAATAAATATAGAAAATAACAATTGTTTAATTCATATATAATTTAAAGTGAATTTGTTAAAAAATACAGGGTGCGCGTTTTCTACACACAAACGAATACAAAACGCCTCTGATTTTCGAAATTCCGTCAATTAAATTGACCATAACATCAGAACTGAATGTCCGATTTGACTCAAAATGAAAAGCATTTTAAAGTTAAGACTTTACAGTTTTCCATTGTGCTCTTATCTCATTTTTTGTAAAGTAACTAAATTTTGAAATCCGGCCATCCTATACCCCCCCCCCCCCCCACTTAAGGTTAGTCCGGCTCAGCCTGACTAGCTTGATTTGTTCTGCTTGACTAGTCTGTGGCTGGACTAGCTTATTAGACAAGCTGGCTTGACTTGCTTTAGGTTAGTCAAGGCACTGAGATAAAATATAAATAGCGGCATGCAGATAAGACGTACGTCATCGCCGGTCCGGTTTTGCTAGCCAATCCAGACGTAATTTGTCGCAGTTATTTCATTGTGTGGCCATATTGTGTGCATCATAGTGTTTGCCAACATCTGTAGACTATTTTATGCTACATTTTGTTTCGAATGACGACTCGGAGTAGGAAAAAACTAACTGTAAAGAACGACGGTAGCGCGGGCATCTCGAACGCTAACGGGTCAGCCATGGCTGACCAGTCCACTACAGCTAACACTGTAGCCAACAGCCCCGCGAATAACATGGTCAATACGAGTGCTATTGAACAGACAGCAGAGTAATCACCCGTGGCGAAACCCAATACTGCTACGCAACGTGAAGAATTGAGTCAGGCGGGATCTACTATATGGTTTGAGCTGGACTAACCTTACGTTAGTCGCGCAAAGCCGGACTAACCGTACGTTAGTCAAAATGGACACCATCTGGACTAACTTAAAGCTAGTTGAGCGACTAGCCTAAACTACTAGTCCAGCGACTAGCCTAAACTATTCCAGCGACTAGCCTAAACTAGTCCAGCGACTAGCCTAAACTAGTCCAGCGACTAGCCTAAACTAGTCCAGCTTAGGACGGACTAACATCAAGGTAGTCGATCGACTAACGTAAAGCTAGTCCAGCAATGCTGAACTAGGCTAAAGCTAGTAAAAATGAGCACCATCTGGACTAGCTTTAAGTTACAGGCTGACCAATTTAGGTTTTTAGTGTGGAGCTACTACGCATGTGTGAGAGCGCAGATAGTTGAGCGTTGTGGAGTCTGCGCAGGCCTTTACATGTACAGGACGTGTCAAAAAAGTGTCAAATGTCGTGACCCATCGACTAGGAATAGGATCGATACACTTACCGGTAGAAACAGTAGAAACAGGGGTGGGGATTCAAAACTTACCGCTAAATCTTACGGTTAAAACTTACCGTTAACTTTGCAGTGCCCCAGTAGAAACACGCTCTAAGACAGTCAGTCGTTAGCGCGATCACTAATGAGAGAGATGGACACTTTCTGTTATGAGGATCCCGTAGATTCTCGTTGTTTAATCTGTTGCATTAGATGCTCGATCATTCGGAGATTCGAAATTTGTAGGTGTGTTGACGTTAGTGAATGATGATCGAAATTATAGAACCCAGAACGCTTGACTTAACAGTTGTCTACCTCTAGCCCAACTTACTGTATATGGGGCACAAAGGTTCCAACAGTTCTGACAGGTTTAGACAATATTAATTTGATTGTTAGATTTCAGTGTGTGTGTGTTATGTATATTTCTAATAAAATAAACGTCCCCAAAATTCCCCCAAAATGACTCATTTTTTTCTATTCATTATGTATTGAACACGTCGGTTGCTAGCGGTTAAGACTATACACTATAAAACATATTGGATTCTCTCCGCGTCGGTTCGAATCCTGCTGACGAGCTTTTGTTGCAAAAAGCGATTTAGTCTGTGTTTTAGAAAATGGCGTATATTTTTACTCCGCACATTTACATTCATGGATGTAATCGTCTACTTGCAGAGTATCTTACTGCACTATTTCCAAGATGTTTCACATTTTAATGTCGGGAACCTTATAACCTTTGACAAGTTACCATTTTACAAATGTGTTATTTTTTCTTTGGCAGAAATTTGCTATCAAACACGATGATAATATGTGGTAATTGTGCCGGTTTATCGAAAAGAAGGAAATACTGTTGTTATATTATAAGAAATATATTGTTATACCCTTTATCCTTTTTATTACCCGGAGTTCAGGGTTTTTCTAAACCACCGTTTTTATTTTAGCCCATGAGACAAGACCATGACGAAATGAGAAGGGTTTGAAATAAGCCGCTCCTAAATTAATTAGTATCACAGCTAATCGGAGTGCGTGTCTTCCGCAAGCAATCGTGCATATTTACTTTCACAGTGAACGCTTTTTGTGTGTGCTAACGACTGACTGAAGATCCCTGAAGATTCACATGCAAAGCAACACGCCATCACGCAATTGTATTTCGTACCTGTCCCGTCATATGAGGGCAGCGTTTATGTTTATCACTGGCTACCACCGATGCTTCTATATCATATTGTCAAACAGATGAGGGCAGTGTTTTGTGTGTTGTCCTTCGGATAGTCTGTTTGGATACATGTATATGAAATACAACATTTCGTCTAAATACTTTTCGTCCAATAATCTTTAGTCCAGAATAATGTATTTGCCCAATCATGTTTTACATAATCTGCAATCATATTTTCGTCCAAACGTTATAATAATTTGTCCACTGTAATATCGGCCAAATAGCCTAATAGTCCAAACTATTTTCGTCAAATTATTTGTATGCCAACGAATTTTCATTCAATTTCTTATTTGATCCAAAGAATTTTCGTCCAAAACTTTAAATTATTTTAAATTATTGTCAAATTGTTTTCCTCGGGCAAACGTTCTTTTGTACACTGCTCCCCCAGTACTAAACCAAACCAACTTTTTGGATGCCCTTTTTAGGGTCCTTAAACATATTTGGGATGGGTATACACCACCAATGCACTATATGATATCACGTCCGGTAAAAGTTTATTACAGCAATTGTTACTTCTTTCGGTACAAATTGAGAGGTTTTGATATACCTTTTCAATTCTATCGATTAATTTTGGTTATTACACATTATTATGAATTGAAGGTAGATGTTCTGATTGCTGGCCCGATTTTTTTTACTTGATGTTTTCTATTTTACATGAAAGGTCATCCTTAAAATTGTCACATTCCATAGTTTGAGTTGCATGACTCGAATGGATCTTATTTTAGAAGCACAAGGTCACAAGAAATGTGCCCATTGAGTAGTTCACAAGCTGGCTGGGGATTAACCATCTTTGGCAGTAATTCAACACATCTTAGCCTATAATTTTCTAAATGGAACATATCTGGCCCCTAAGAATTTACAGACATAATAAGAAAAATATGGGGTTTCTTCTGATATCAAAATATCTTGATGTGAAAAAAATCAAAGCCCAAGAAAGGTGATCAGAACATTTAATTGAATCATTTTTTATGCAAGAAAACTAAATTGGTGTTATGGAAGGTACATATTGTTAAATATAACCAGTTGTTTATTTTATTAGAACCCCTAATTATTTCAATTAAAAATTTAATAATGTTTCGTTGATGATAAGGTTGATGATATTCCATCTATTTTTGCTCCATGGAACCACAGTGCAATGTATTATTATAACGCGCGTCTTTTGAATAAGGCAATGCATGGCGTGTATATAAAACCATACTCAAATTGGATAAAATAATGATGAGTGAATACAATTTTAAATTTCGGGAAAGGGCCGTTCCTAATAATGAACAATTATGAAGCTTATACGATAAGGAATCGTTTGGACTAGGTTGTAAGTTTCTGTTAAGATTATCCCTCACGGTATAGATTATTGTATTTTATGTCGGCAAATCCCACCCACTTCCGCTCCCCACCGAACTTCAAAATCCTGGTAGCGCTAAAAGAGAGTTTCATGGACTAAAACATATTTGCCTCTTCTGACCATGTTTTATTTCATGTGGACTGTTACTGCGGTTGATGGCACACGACAATTTTGAAGGGCTACCAGTTAAGCGAGGATTTAATTGTCAAGGTATGTTTTTATATATAGTTATATGAAACTGGAATGTAATGCTAATCTAACCTCTTATGATTTGATGTCGCTTTCGATGAGCACAATAGGCAATTGTTTGAAGAATCGTAATGAACGATAACATTTAAATTTCTGTAGAGGGGATTAGTGATAAATGTGACATGAAAGTTGAACTTGATTGGGTATCGTGTTCCGTTCCTACGTCCAATACTTTTACTGACCCGAATTTGACAAGCGGATTTCACACAAAATCACCAGCAATCTAGAACGTATTATTAGTTGATAGCTACGGTTGGTTTTTGAAATTAAGAAAACTGGTCAATCAAATTTAGTTTATCATGTAATTATTGTTCAATCAATGAAGTTGCCTTGCAACCCGAATATTGTTTTACATTTTCTACTGATATACTTAAAGGGGCATTGAGAGATTGCCAAGAAAACTGAAATTTGGAAAAAAATGAATTGTTTCAATAGACATTGATAGGCTTATAGTACGTAGGAACCCAGAAGTGTAATGATGTATGGGAAAACGGTTGAATGATGACTCTAGATTGAAATTTGGTTGAAACAATTTATATGGTGAGCGATGCTGATCATTTAGATGTGATCTAAATGATGCGCCCCATTATTTTCTCCCTAGGCCATGATTGACGTGTCTGCCGATCAGGGTTGGCTCTTGACTGACCTCGATGTTGTTTAGCTCACTAATCTATAGCTTAGGATAGTATCTAACTGATGTACCCCATTATTTCCTCCCCTAGGCCATAGTAGGAGCCCCAGGCCTCAAATTTAGGAGGTAACCCCTGACCTCCGAACATACTCTTACATTTACATTTTTATGACAGATACATATCTTATCTACCAGAATAAAGAGTCCTGCTCTAAAGATTCTCTTGCGAAATTATGTTATGGCGATAATCATATTCCCCATGTATTCACATAGCAGAAATTAAGTAATAGAATCTCTCGTAAGGGTTTTAGTAGTATAATGACCATAACACTGAAAGGAAATCTAAAAACTACATAAAATCATGTTTATGAATTTAAAGAAAGAACTACTTGACACATTATATTAGCTTTTTCTATTTTAATGTCATTGATATCGGTCTAAAATGTTATGGAACAATTGAAAAAGTTAGAAATATAAGCATTTTTGACCCTTTTCTGACTATTTCCAATGTTTTATTTAGCTATGTTACCTGTAACATTGACATTTTAAATATAAATAACTATCTCAACTTGTAAAGCAGTTCTTCCCCATAGATATGATGTATAGTTATACATACTTTAACATTTATTTCAACTTGTTATGGCGATAATACTACCCCTACCCCTAACACGAGCTGTTTTATGTCATCTTGTCTATGTGAATATATAGGGAATATAGGTATTGCCAATAACATGAATTCGCAAGGGAATCATAAGAGCAGGACAATTTATTCTTGTAAACAAGATATGAATCTATCATAAAAGTTATCCTTTTGGAGTATGTTCGGAGGTCAGGGGTCAAACCATTTTAAAGCCGAATTTAGAACTCTGGGGCTCCTACTATACCTAGGGTGGAGTCAGTACTGAATATCTGACTTAATACCATTGCTGCAGATGAAAGGCATTATCTAATCTTTTCCAAGTGATGCCCTCTACTCCTTGATTTTTACTCTGGAAGCAGATTTTCTTGCAGATTTGCATTTTTGATCATAAATCGTAAAGATCTTGTAAGTTACAGAGCGATACAAATCCTAATTACGTCAAAATCATGGTTTGAAGGGGTAGAAATAAACTGTCGGGTCTGCGCCCGACTACTTATTTTCTGAGTGTTTTTTGGTTCGTAAATAGAATTCCATGGTTTGACACTGTGTTAACGTCATTCACAGTATTTCCTGCTATGATCGCAACTGTATACAAGTGAACACAATTATAGTACAGAATGCTTTCTTTGATCAAAATCAAAAAAATATGATGAAAATTCCTTAAATAATTGGAAGCAGATTTTCATTGTGAATTAGTTTAAGTTATGAGATTTATCTACGGAAAATACAGTCAAGATCGATTGATGAGTGCAGGAATGTCTTTCCTGGTGGTCAAACTTTAGTATCGGAGAGAAAAAAATATGTGTAAAAGTTTGACAAAAATCACATATTCCTTAAGATATGAACTCCATGTCAAAATGAATGGACTGAAGAGGAAATAGAAGGTGCAATGAGTATTTGACATTTACATTTAGGCCAAACAAAGAAGAAAGTCTGTCTTAGAAACATTGTGTAAAAAAGCTAAGTGCTGTGCATTTTTTTTTTTTTTTTTTAGAAAATAGGCTATGAGGTGTGCGATTTTTTTTTTGCGATTTTTTTTGCGATAAAAAAAAAATCAAAATCAAAAAAAAAATCCAAAATGTTTAGCCCCCAGCGCATAGACCTACACGGCGTAGCTCATTTCATATACCAATGGGGGTGGGCTTCTGAGACAGACCTTCTTCTTTGTTTGGCCTTAGCGGATAGCTTTTGACCGTTTATGGCCAGATCTCTATATGTTTGGGCTGATTCTTATATATGTGTCATTGGCATTTTCAACCCCTGCCCATTTTTTTGTGTTTTGTATTATATATGCATGTTTTCTGATTTGCAGTGAACCAATTGATTTGCCCATCAGAGCTCTTTGTAGATAGTTACCAGTTTGATTTCTAATCACTCAGTTCATTAACCTAAAAGAGCAACAGATATAGCATGCACTTCATAAACGGATATGGTTCTTGGTGATTTCCCTCCCTGGTTGATCACTTCATCCCAAATCAACCACTCCTGGGGTTAAAGGTTATTATTAGTAGCACTAGTATTGGTATGTGACTACTAATAATAATATGTTTAAATCTGTCTTCTATTTTGACAGCCCCATACCAAAGCCCATATGCCACAATTCCCAAATGTAAATCTGAATGTTGGTGGATGGTTCTTGGTGATTTCTTGGTCCCCGCTTGTGCCTCCTCACCAGAAGGTCTGTTCATCACAAATCAACCACTCCTGGAGCTAGGGTTTTTAGTCACACTATAGCTTGATCAGTTCTAAATTGGCGAGAAATAGTTGTTTTTTATCTCTCCACGCTCTGAAGTAGTCCAAGCATACACGTGCGATTATAGCAACACGCACACGGTTTTGGTCACGGCATACGTGTCACGCATATGATGCACAGTGCTTTGTTGCCTTCATGCACACACACATCCTTCTGTATTCATTCGCTGCTGTAAGGAGGCTTCACCAATTTGGAACTGATCAAACTGCTTCACGCATATGATGCACAATTTGCGTGATGCCTTCATGCGAGCCCGCATCCTTCTGTATTCATTCGCTGCTGTAAGGATGCTTCACCAATTTGGAACTGATCAAACTATAGTACCAGTTCTGAATGTGACTAGTAATAATAATATGTAATCTCTCTTCTATTTTCGCAGCCAAATACCAAAGCCCATGCGCCACAATTCCCCAAGTCTAAGTCAGAAGGTTGGTGGATGGTTCTTGGGGATGTTGAGAATCGAGAGCTGCTGGCACTCAAAAGAGTTGGATATGTGAAAGGAACAAATGTTGTACAACTTGCTTTCTATACACCAGAAGTTACAGGTAAGTCTAGGAAATGGGTATTTTAACACTTTTCACCTGCAGGCGTCTGCAGACGACATTTCCAAAATGGCGCAAAATGTTTCAAAAATGTCAGAATTATTGAATTCCATGACCATTTTTGGTATCACCATGATAAATGCATTAAAAGAAGTACAATCAAGCCAAGTATTGGTTCAGTAATTCTTGAGATAAGACTTTGAAAGTTGGGAAAGGTTTCTAAAATAATCTGTTTTGTTATATGGTCATGTGTTTTAAGCTCGCCTCCTTTCGCGTAACACACGGATTTTGGCTTTCGCGACATGATTTTAACTTTAAACATTTATATTTGCTTGTATACCCCACTGAGGTGGTAAAAGTATACATTTTCTGAAGGTAAATTGCATGAGGAAACCAAATATGCCATTGAAATTATAGTACGTCCAAGAACTAAAATGGTATGATCGGAAATGTTCGGGAAAATATCAGAGTTTTTTAATTTTTAATTTGAGATCCATATATTTTTATATCTACCCCTATCATTATTTACTTTACATATTTGAATTCCTTATGAAATTACCCATTAGATGATATATAATTGTCAAAGTTACTACGTCGGTATGGTAATTATACCGGCTAGTGAATATCTCCAATTTTTATATTATATATTTTTAGAATTTTCAAGAACATTTGTTTAAGGATGAACCCTTCCCTGATCTAAACTGCATTTCTGAATTCCTCTAGTTACAAGCTTTCCAAAAATGTATACTTTTGATATCATAGGTTGAAAACTTTTTCTGTTATAGTCATTTTTATAAATCCGGTAAATTGAGGCTGATTATTCATGTTGACTGTGTAGCGAATAGGAAGAAAGCTGATGATCATGGTCTTATCCATAATTAATTACTTGTTACAAATAGTTGACAAGTCTGTTGAACCACATACTTAAAGACTACTAAATATCCTTTAAAATAGGACCAGAATGGTGTTTGTAACATTAGGGATGACTAGTTATTGTAAAAAGAACAAAGCATGGGATTATCCCCATTGAGTTTGTACAGGCGGCACCCCTTCCAGCGGCACCCCTTCCAGCACCACCCCTGGTCCCCAAACTTCAAACAGCTGAATCTCCATTTCTGTATTAGCTATACCAATGCCATCTTGCAAGCAGATAGCTTGTTATTAGGGCTTTAAAATGATACCAAATTTGTTGAGATAGCTTTTGTGGTTTTAAAAATATGTGAGGAATACGACAGAATGAGACTAAAAAATGTAACGGCACCACCCTATTGGGAGGCGAGTTCATAACGCGTGACCATATGGTAAAACTAATAGCCACGTGGAAGTGTTGAGATTGCTTATTTTGTTCAGGAGGGGACACATGTTTCTTGGGGGTGTTATAGGAACAAATGTTGATTGATGAGATTATTTATATCTAGTTCAAGGAAAACTACTTACATGTGGACGTGTTTTCTCGACACATTATAAAAACTTCACATGGCCGACCGGACACACTGCTAGGATGATTATGTAAAGCTACTGTGATAAATATTCATTATGCTATTGATTGGAGTTAGCCGAGCGTAAGCACTGGTTCCCTATACACTTACACACATTAGCTCTCATGCATGGATCGTCCATTGATGTAACAGGGGTGACAGAAAATTTGGTTATAAATTTCACCCGGATCGGACAAGGGAATCACATTGTAATTGTATATGTCATGTATTTCATTTTATGGAATATACAAGTTCATGTAGAATTATACCGACGGGCCAAACAGGCCTATAACTTTACTATATTTATTACATTCCCATCGTAACTCCCCGTGCAGTCTGTATACCGTTCCTTCACATAGTAAATACTGAGCGAAAAACACAATAGGACGGGACAATAGGCCATTTACGTAAGCAGTGCAAGTCATCAGTGATCACGCGCCCAGTGTATGAATGGTGCAGGACTCCCTTGATCAATCATGACCATAATAACAATAGAAAATACTTAAATGAATGGGTATGCATTGATTAGTTTGTTATAATGAAATGAAAACTTGATATATCACTACCTAATGATAATTTCAACCAATCAGAGCTGGTTCAAAAAAGTAAGGACCACCCATACGGTTGTTATGACAGGTGAGATGTACCTTAGGTCACATATGAATTTAGGACATCCTCTGGTAATGTCCAGTATGCAACTCTAATTTGAGTGAAAGACAACATTTACATATGATTGGAAAGGTGACACTCTAAGCTACAAGATAAACCTGGTTCAGAAAATATTCAATGTAAATAAATGATAGTAATTTGATGATGAAAGTTCACTCCCATTGACTGAACGTGTGCCGTGCAGAGCAGTTGTTGTGCAGTCGTGTGTTGACTATACATCGTGAATGGGATGTCCATTCAGTTATTGTAATGACTCATATGAATTCCACTGACAACCTAAGCAGTCAACAGTGAATACATGCCAGACCATGCGTGATTTCCCTAAAAAAGCATACAGGTCCTTCACACCAATTTTGCTTTTATGTCAACCATATGAGTTCTAAGTGTCGTAAAATGACAGCAGGAAGAGATATATGAAGCATACATGTCTCTCTTTATTATCATATTTTTATTCTTCATAAGAAAAAATATTTGGTACCATCAATTAATTTTTCTTCCCCGCGAAAGTTCAATTTTTGAATGATTTTATGCAGATATTTCGGGAAAATGTCAGTACTTTTGTCCCGCCTGGCGTTCCATGGTTCTCTTGGGAAAACGAAGTGAGATAAATAACGGGCAGGAACTGAATAACAAAGGGCTAACACTTCTTTACATTTTTATATAAGATATATTCTGATTGGCCAACCTGACATACCGACTTTATAATTATCCAATCATCAGGTCTGTATTTTGGTTTCGGGGTGAAAATCCATAGAACGCCATTTTACCATTGACTTACGTGTGCACAACTCACCGCTCACGAAACGAAGAGTGTCCGCTTTACAGCAAGCTTACACCTGATTTCCTTCGCTTTAGATCATATAATTTACAGTTTTAGAAAGAAGAATAAATAAGGCAAACAGTGATGTAATTTTTAGGCTAAGATTTAGGCAGAAATATATGTAAATGTTAAAGTTAGATAGTTGTAAAATGGCGAAGAAACCATGTAGTTGTATGCGTTGTGAGAGCGGCTAACTTCCCACATACAATTCGGTAAATGTAAACAACAGCCAATCGATGTACAATTGGGGTCTTGTGGTTGCTATTAAAACCTGCTGGTTAGCTGACCAAAAAGGCCAAAACAAATTCATATGTGTTGTGGAGCGATGATGATCTGCTGTTTAAAATAAATGTGATGTTGGTTGCTTAGTTGCTTAGTTGCAGTGTTTTTAGATGATTGATCAGCAATCAGTTGATCGTCAAACATGTGACTCAGATATCATCATATCTAAGTATATATATTTTTTTATCATGTCTCTTCCACAGGACGTGTGATCTACGCTTTGTATATCATGAGTGACTGCTACATAGGATTAGACCAACAGTACAGCATATGTTTGGATGTGAAAGAGGCTAACATTGAAGCACAAATCAACTCAGAGATTATATTGGATGATATGGAGGCGGAGCTTAGTGGCACTGGGTCTGACTTGGAGGCGGAGCTGGAGGCGGAGCTAGCAGATATGGTTGAAGAATAAGGACTTTGCTTAGTATGGGGAGTTATTCGGAGGTGGAGATAAGTGGCACTGGGTCTGACTTGGAGGCAGAGCTGGAGGCGGAGCTAGAAGATATTGTTGAAGAATAAGGACTTTGCTTAGTATGGGGAGTTATTCGGAGGTGAAGATAAGTGGCACTGGGTCTGACTTGGAGGCGGAGCTGGAGGCCGAGTTAGCAGACATGCTAGAAGAATAAGAACTTTACAAAATATGGGATGTGAGGGTAGAGCAAGAGCCAGCTCAAATAGCAATAAGACCAATTGGGAATGGGGTCTGATTTGAAGGAAATTAGTGTCACAGATTCTGGACTGGATAGAGTGGCAGGGTAGAGTCAGGGGCATCCAACGAGGTTTCCTGGCAAATATCTGCTCCCGTGATGTTTAGAATCTGGCTGGTTCTGTTTTCTTATCAAATTAATTCCTGTCTGGCAAACGATTTTTTAAGTCATAACGATCTAGCTGGCTGGCAAGTTTTTACAGGGCCTAAAAATAAAGACAAACCCCGGGGACAAACCTCAGCTGTGCACACATTTTTTAGGCAACGATAAGCTGTCACCCCATGCTCCCCTCCACCCCCTCTTACATCATGTTTGGAAACAATATTGAACCTAAAAGATAATAATAAAACACTTAACACTTTCCAACCCAATGGTCTCAACATACGTGATTGGTAATTCCCCCTTTTTTCCATTTTGACACTATATATTTCATATTCCTTCTATGGTTGTACTTAGTTTTTAGTTCTATGTATATACATTTAGTCCTGACGAAGAAACGTTTAGTTTCGATAGCTTGACCAGGGATACTATTAATTTTGGGATAGGAAAGTCCTATACTAACACACGTAGCGAAAACGGTGCCGTTTGCATAAATTACATAAATTATGGTAATCATCGGAATGTGTCGGTGACCGGCGTTGAACGCGTTTAACAGTGTTTAACCAGGTTTAACGTAATATTTGGTCAGCATAGGTTTGAGGGCGTTTGTGGATTTACACAGACGACGGTGGCCACGCGAAACCTAAATGTTGAATACGTAATGAATAAGGTGAATAACACGTAATGTTAATCTTATCATTTTGATAAATTCATCATAATTAGAAGAATTGTCATCGTTAACCGGGCGATGACTGTTAAAAATAATTCAAAATAGTGCACTCCCGTTGACATTATTGGGTCGTCTGAGAGACGCGTGCCCAGCGTCGTGTCGTCTGCTACAATCACGCCTGATCAGTATAGCGCCACCAGTTCTATGCTGACCAAATTTTAATTTAAAAGTGGACCCGATCGGCAAGCTCACTGGCACCCCTGGCTTGACGATATATACCGTTTCCCATCTATTCATCAATCTATAATAAAACAAGTTGATATCTGAAACACATGTACTATTACAAATTTACATGTACATGATCCAAATATTGTCTAGTACTATGCATGTACAGTAATGTGTCTAGGTTTTTCATATTGAGAGGGAACAAACGCGTGCATAGCGTGCGAAACTTTTGGGCTGTTTGGCATTTGCACTATTTTTGCCATGATTAAAGTACGTTTTGGCTTTAAATGAGCTTCTTGGCAAGTAATTGCTATATTCATACTTTTGACCGTCATAATTCCATGATTCCCCTTGTATGATGATCGACAGTGGTAATCTCAACCATGAAAGGTTTTATTTCAATAGCACTCAGCCTAGGTACATGCAATTAAGTTTATCATGTGGGTTCATATACTATAAATATGTCATTCACTGACCATCCAGATATTGAACATCAAGAAATCATAGCCATGATCTTCAAAGTGTTGGCAATTTACGTTCTTATAAAACTCATTATATTTTGGAACATCCGAAATTCTAGAATTGCGCTGTTTCAAATTAGTTTCGGAGAAGAACGGTGGTGATAAAATTATTTAAAGGCCTTTAATTCAATCCTATCCAGTAACCTTTTCTAATCATGAAAATGGAAAACTACTAGGGATATTTTGTAATGAGCGTGTCAGTTTGTGTTTATTCGTTTCCAGGCAACGCTTCATCAATGTTCATTACCACCAAAAGCCATCGAATACATGTTTTGAGCGGATGTATATGAGTGGAAGAAATTACAATAGATGATCATTTATAATTTATGTCACACTCTTTATATTCACCGTCTGATCCTCTTAATCGACAGCCAGCTAACGTTTAAAAAAATTATTACGTCACTTGCCCAAGCGCCGGCTCCACTTAATAAAATTGGTCTTCACAATAACCATGGAAGAATCGTACTTCCATGCAATAACGAAATATTTGATCATTTTAATGGCATATTACGATTTGATCGATTATTTAGGCCAGTTAGAACTGGGTTATGTTTAACGTATTATCAATATCAATAGGTTAATTTCGAATTTCAGGCAATGTTCAAAATATTGTTCTGTATGAGCAAGGCGAAAACACCTGCGCTCCAAATGAAGTTCAGTTTCTTAAATGTATTTCATTTGTTTACCCTTCAAGTGTATGACGCGATGGGTGAATCGATTGACTCTCGCAAAATCTGGGGTGCTGTTATTTCGCGTCCGCATTGTAACGCAACATGATTTGACTGATGTTTTAAACTTGTTTTGGTTGCGCAAGTTATGGTAGAACAAAATCAAAATCAAAATCAAAATTAGCTTGGGTACCGTCTCGGGGTTCATCGATGGTGTGACATTACGAAAACAAATAATACGCTTTTTTTAATATTTTCGAAGTCGGTTTTGAGCCGCAATATGTTTGTCTAAGTGATCGTTTGATTACTAGAACAGTACTGTATTCCCTACGCATTTGGAAACCCGCGTTCAAAGGTGCGCGCATATGCACAAGTATATTCACAAAATCGAGATAAATAATTACCTTAATCCTGTTAGTGACATTACACGAGCTGTTTCATTCAAAGTAAATCGACTTGGCAATCATTCAGGCCTATTATTGATGGTTGAGTTCAACTTGTACTTACGTTAATTGGGTGTTTTTGTGACGAACATAATAATAACTTATTTATATTATTTGCGTGGCAACCGTCGAATCGAACCAATATACATTATGGCCGAATCTAATGAATAGCACAAGACTGTCGTGTTTATAATCAAATTGCATAGACTGTATACACGAGAGTTAACGCATGCACAGATACAAATAGAGTATACATAGTCTAAGCGTTTAACTTTTAAAAAAAAAATCAGTTTTGCTTATTAAAGGCATATTATGTGATCTTTTCCAGATAGCACCCTCTATTCATTATTTTTTTTAGAAAGTAGATTTTCTTGCAGATTTACATTTTTGATCATAAATCAAACATACATTTCAAGTTACAGAGCGATACGATTCCTAATTACCTCAAAATCATGGTTTTAGAGTGAATTTAGAGTAAAAATATAAACTGTCGGAGTTATCCGACAGTTTATTTTCACTCTAAAATCATGATTTTGAAGTAATTAAGAATCGTATCGCCCTGTAACTTGGAATGTATGTACGATTTATGATTTATGATCAGAAATGTAAATCTGCAAGAAAATCTTCTTTCAATTTTTTTTTCGATGTTGATGGCGTTCCCTGGAAAGATCACATAATATACCTTTAAATGCTATGAGCTTTGTATGCCAACATTTGAACTGCACATTTTTGGTATTTCAACCGCACATTTTCCAATCTCAGCTGCACACATGTGCTGGCAGCACACTTTTTGTAGGGCCTGAGTTTTTATAAGAATGAAATCCTGGCTAGTTAGGACGTTTTCATTTAGAGGACGATGGCGAAATCGATTGAGTCTCGCATTAAACGGCGCCCTCGAAGTGGTCTTTGGTTACTTTTTAAATGAAATATCAATTAGTAGGTACAAACTCGTAATAGGGCGCTATTACTTGTATAATAATAACGTATCATTTTCAGTGATTTATACTGGTATACCTGGCTGATAAACATGTTCGCAAACTTTCGTAGCTGGTGATTGTTTAGGATTTTTTGTTAACTTCTGGCTGTCTAGCAGATTTTTCATCGCTATCTAGCTGTCAAAGCGAACATTTCAACTGCCCCTAGCTGGGAAACATAATTGCTAGTACGCATACTAGCTGGCTGTGAGGAGCAGTTAATGTGTACACATTTTTTCATTAAAAAGGGGATTTATTTTAGCTTTTTACATGAAATTCATGTTAAACATGTTAAATGTGATAACAATAGTTATTGTAACCATTAGAAACCCATATCATGATCGAATTCTATTGTATTCTATTGTTTTGAATACCCTTCAATCGCTAATATCTTTGGAATCAAAAGATAGAAAACTAAATTTGTGATATTTTCGACTTGCTTGATCACAGCACATTATATTGATTTTTAGATGTAACTAAACAAAGGATACAATTTCTTTTGTTTTCTGTTGTTTTGCAAACACTTCATGTACTCATATCTTTGGTATTGTTTGTCCATTCTTAATGGGGTTTTGCAAAGGGCCAATAACATCCAGTAGAAAACGTGTGAGGTTTTTGACTTCAGACTAATGTTGCTTGATTTGTATCATGGTATACCACATAATTACTGTAACTCATAATGAGTATGTTTGTGCCTAGCACATCTGGGCCCAATTGCATAAAGTTACGATGAACGCTCGAAAGACAAACCATGACGAGGAAGACAGATGAAGCATGAAGCAAGAGTCATCTATATTGACAGTATAGTGTATTTTACTTTGTTGTGTTTAACACTTTCCACGTGGCAGACGACATTCCAAAATTTCACAAAATGTTTCGAAAATGTCAAAATTGCTAAATTTCATTACCATATTTAAATTCACCATGTGAAATGCATTGAAATAAGTACAAATATGTCTAGTATTGGTTTAGTAAATCTGAGATAGACTTTGAAAGTTGGGAAAGGTTTCTGAAAAATCTGTTTTGTATAATTTTATGGTAACATAATAGCCGCGTGGAAATTGTAAGATACAAACAGCTTTGACTCTAAAAATTAATTGTGGAAAGTAAAAACATCCATGGGTAGAGGTATCAGATATTGTTTGACAACCTATTATCGGTGTGCACCAGCGTTTTGTATAATATCCAGGTACAGCGACATTCAACGACTATTGATAGAGAAATTTTGTAAAGTTTATTTCTACATAAGTTAGAAAACATATTGAAATGTGAACTATTATGTTATGTATGAGAACAACAAGAAAACTGCACAGAATAAATTATTTAATATTATAATACTTTTGAGACCTTGTGAATCACTTGACTGGTAATCATAAGTAAGGCCAACAATTTTTGTTTGTTTGTTTGTTTGTCCACGTCCGACCGACCGTGTACCATGGTGCCAACACAACGTTCTTTCGCTTTGTGCAACAATGGCGGCGACCTACACGGTATCTGCGCTTTGCAAACTTGGTACAACAATTATATTTGACAGAGTTTGCACTGTTGCAACCAATGCGACAATATTGGATATCAAAATCAGCAGTGTGAAGGTGGCCGAGAGTAGAGCAGCAATGTCGCTAACTCATGAAAAAGAGTTCTATACTGTCAAAGTGATGTGTTTTGTGTTTGGACTTTAATTCACAGTGTTCATGCTGAATTTATATTCCCAAAATACAATATCCGTATAAAAAATTAAAAAAATAAAAAATCCGACCTAAGTATTCATGCTGAATTTATATTTCCAAAATACAATATCCACATAAAAAATTTAAAAAATTAAAAATCCGACCTACCTTTTGAGGACCCTCAATGGACAAACAAACAATTTCTTTTTTTGGCCTAAGCCTAGCACTATCCAATTATTATCCTGGCTAACTAAACTAAATTGTTAAACAAGGCCCTGTGCTCTTGACAGGACTGACTCCACATTATCACGTTCACATTACTATAATTGATTTTATTTCATTTTGTTTTATTCAGTGTATTATCATAACATACACAATATACTATTGCACAGATGCCAAGGATAACCATTTAAGCAATACAAATTTATTTCCAAAGGTATAAACAATAGTTATCTTACTACAAATCTGGAAACAGTGTATGTTTGTGTATTTGTGTGTTTGTGTGTTTGTTATCCTTATTTCTCCGTTAGTTGTGATCAAAGTGGCGCCTAATTTGCATGCAAGATAGAGGAAATAACGGGAAGGGTGTTAAAGTTTATTTCAGTGAAATTGGTTAACAATTGGCTCCAAAAACAGCAAAAAACCTCTCAGATTTGGCTCATAAATGCCACTAGAATTGAACAACATTGTGCGTTGCGCATATACTACCGCGTAATCATACCGTGGTAACACGTCGCGTGCATGTTTGCGCAAGGGCTCACTGCCGCGGCACACGCACTCCTACAAATGGCGCAGAAGCCACACGGGAAATGGTTATATGCCTGTTGGTAGGGTATTTGGTGCATTGTTGAGGGAGGGGGAGGGGGTGTAAAACAACGGGAAAGGATTTAGGATAGGCCTAGGGTTATTATGATCAAACGTTAGAAGAACGTTTATTTGTCGACACATTTTTACGTCTTATGAATGTTAGTCTTGAACGTTTTCACAACGTTATCCCAAACGTTTAAAAAACTTTCATCAAATTCGATTAGTTACACCATGGCAACCAGGGAATGGTAGTGGTATTATAGAGGGAGAGGGGGGGGGGGGGGGGGGGGGGGGGGGGGCGGGCTGCAGGGGCATTGACCTTTTCATGTGTATGTTCTTGCACAATGTATATGGCATTAGTGAACAATGACTTGCCTTTAGCCATACATATGAGAACTTGCGTATACATATCAAAATACTTTCTATGGTGTTAAATGTATGTATCGACTTAAATTTAAAAAAATAGGTTTAAATAAATAAAAGGTGTAAATTAGCTCATTACCATAATTTAAAGGTTACAAACGAGCACCGGTGCTAATTTTTGTACCATTGAAATCATGCTAATGAGCTATTTCCACAATTTACTCGACTCATGTAAGGCCAGGTAAAATATGCAAATTAGCGATTACACCCCAGGTAACATAATTTGGTTGTGTAAACGTTATATGAACGTCGTGATGAAGCCAGATGTTAGTGATTAAAAAAATTGTTCTTTCGCTTTGTGCAACAATGGCAGCGACCTACACGGTATCTGCGCGTTGCAAACTTGGTACAACAATTATATTTGACAGAGTTTGCACTGTTGCAACCAATGCGACAATATTGGAGATCAAAATCAGCAGTTTGAAGGTGGCCGAGAGTAGAGCAGCAATGTCGCTAACTCATGAAAAAGAGTTCTATACTGTCAAAGTGATGTGTTTTGTGTTTGGACTTTAATTCACAGTGTTCATTCTGAATTTATATTCCCAAAATACAATATCCGTATAAAAAATTAAAAAATTAAAAAATCCGACCTAAGTATTCATGCTGAATTTATATTCCCAAAATACAATATCCGTATAAAAAATTAAAAAATTAAAAAATCCGACCTACCGACCCTACCTTTTGAGGACCCTCAATGGACAAACAAACAATTTCTTTTTTTTTGGCCTAAGCCCTAGCACTATCCAATTATTATCCTGGCTAACTAAACTAAAATTGTTAAACAAGGCCCTGTGCTCTTGACAGGACTGACTCCACATTATCACGTTCACATTACTATAATTGATTTTATTTCATTTTGTTTTATTCAGTATTAGCATAACATACACAAATACTATTACTATTAT
This sequence comes from Ophiura sarsii, assembly GCA_035610835.1. Lineage (NCBI taxonomy): Eukaryota > Metazoa > Echinodermata > Ophiuroidea > Amphilepidida > Ophiuridae > Ophiura > Ophiura sarsii. Next base: position 9,836,869 of record CM069455.1, read on the forward strand.
TATTGCACAGATGCCAAGGATAACCATTTAAGCAATACAAATTTATTTCCAAAGGGGTATACAAATAACAATGGTTACATGCATAAAAACACCAAACATTGAAACCAGGAAATATAGAAACATTGCCTCGTCCAATCGCCCCCTAATATTGACTGTCGTGTCGGTTGAGATTGGCACTGTAGGTGGCATTTGACAAGAGGAATCATGGAATTATGATGGTCAAAAGTACACAGATGGAAATCCGCGCATGTGTCCCCAAAATGCAATATTTGTTGGTACAAGCTTGTTTAGAGCTAAAATGTACCTCAATCATAGCAAAAATAAGTGTCGTGTCAAGTCGAAAATGTTCGCGTGCTACGCGCGCATTTCTTTAGTCAGTCAATCTTGTTGGTTCACTTTCATTTCTTGCCCCCTCCCAATATGAAAAACCTAGCTATGCCACTGTGTGAGTCACAGGGTACGTCATTATGCGTACAACAAATTATGAATATTATATTTCACATGAAGGCCCTACTCACCACCAACCAGGCTTTATGTTTTAGATATGCAGCTCCCGAAGTTCAAAAATCACTATTCCAATACTCTCACCGCGTGTTCAGTGCAACAATTGCATGCGTAAAATCACACGATCGCCATTATGACCTTTTAAATACCAATACCGGAAATACCCCGGGGATGGTACTCACGTATATGATGGTATGTGCCGTTCTTAAAGAAAACATTTTTCACTTTTTAAAAAGTATTTTCATATGATGCATTCCAGTTCACGATTTGGTCATTTCGATGTAGATCACATTCATGACGTTGAAATGATCAGCACCACTCGCCACATAAATTGCCGCCAATCTAGGGCTAACATTCAACCCTTTTCCCTCCCATACACCTCAGGGTTCCTACGTGCCTTATTATTTATCGAAACAATTCATTTTTTCCAAATTTATTTTCTGTCGGTAATCTCACAGTGCCCCTTTAAAAGTTGATGAAAAACAGTCCCATTCCAATATTTCAGCTGAATTATTCTAGTGGTTTTGATCTTAGAAGCACACAGATTTCCAGTGTGATATACAATTGATGATATTCTACCACTTTTGATTTGTGGAATCGCATGAAACATATCTCATACTTTAAAAAATTGCAGGCTAAATTGATACCAATTGCAATGGAAAAATGAGGGATGAGTCACTTATACCTAAATTAATACGGACAATATTGTATTATCAGACTTTTACGACATCAAAAAATTATTTCCGTTTTTTAATTGCCCAAAAATTAGTATTTTCTATATGCTTTCAGAAACAATTCCATTTGCTTTCCACGTGAAAATTGCGTATAGTGTGAATGCGAAATCAATGTGGATCGTCTTCACATCGTATAGGTACAAACCCGCATGTTTGTTTGTTTGATTACCTGCCATGGTATTACTCACATCCCATACCGGCCAACAGTGCAGCGCGTTTAGGGTTGAGTTCGCTTATTAGAACCCATTTTGAATCGGCGAGGACAACCAGGCACCTCTATATATAATAGTTACCGTAAATTAGTAGTGCCATAAAGTTCGCCACTATTATTTTCGTGGGTTAGAGTTCGTGTGTTTATAGTATCATAGCCTGCGTGTTATGTGAGTTTGTAAGAGTTATAAGCCCGGTTTGTATAGTTTAAACCTCTTACCGCGTATGACACATTTCTAACCCTTTTTTCCTTCCCTAATAAGCCAAAAGTATTATGATATGAAACAAATGCCGATCTATCAGATCAATTGCGAAGGATACACTAATTATAGAAATATATCTCGCCCTTGTATCATGGCTATTTATAATCCTCATGGAGCAAATAAGGACCCTATATACGAAAACCTCTAGGAATGGTATCCTCAAAGGAAAGACAAAGGAAGAACGTGTCAATATTTGGTACTGCCACTTCCAACAACTCCTAGGAAATCCACCGGTAGTGACTGATAAAGATGAAGACATCCCAAAGATTTTCGAAGAACTACCAATTAAGTGTACTGCCTTCAATAACACTGAGTACCAGAAAGCCAAGAAATCTATCAAGGAGGGGAAAAGTTTTGGAGAGGACAACATTCCACCTGAACTCCTGACAAGATGCAATCTTGATGATTTAATACTGGATATCTGTAATAAGGCCCTCCTAGAAAAACAAAAACCTGACCAGTGGGCAATATTGAACCTGATACCAGTCCCAAAATCTGGTGACCTAAGTCAAGCAGGAAACTACAGAGGCATATGTCTGAACTCTATTGTGGCCAAGACATATAACAGAATGATTCTCAACAGAATAAGACCTCACCTAGATGAATTACTTCGAACTAACCAGAATGGCTTCCGCGAGGGAAGAGGCACTACCTCACACATTCTTGGACTCAGGAGAATCATCGAAGGTATACATTCCAATAATCTCTCTGCAGTCATAACATTCATTGATTTCAAAAAGGCATTCGACACCATACATCGTGGGAAAATGATCAAGATACTCAAAGCATACGGTGTCCCACAGGTTATAACAGATGCAATTGATGAAACTTACAGAAACACAAGAGCCATATCACCTGATGGCGACACGGAACTGTTCGACATCCTAGCAGGAGTACTCCAAGGAGATACCCTTGCCCCCTACCTATTCATAATCATCCTTGATTACTGCTTAAGAATAGCTATCAGTGGGAGAGAAGAGGAACTAGGATTCACCCTCAAGCCTAGACAAAGTCGAAGAATAGGGCCAAAGAACGTCACTGATCTTGACTTTGCAGATGACATAGCGTTACTTTCTGACACTAAGGAGCAGGCACAGAAGTTGCTGAAATATGTTGAGGAAGCAGCACTCAAAACTGGGCTCCACATGAATGCCAAGAAAACCAAATGCATGGTATTCCACCAAGCACAAGCGGTACAGCTAAAAACCTCTGATGGAAGTAACCTAGACAACGTAGAGGACTTCAAGTACCTGGGAGCTTGGGTTGGTAGTAGCCAGCATGACATAAAAGTACGTAAAGCACTTGCTTGGAAGGCCTGCAATGCTCTGAACAAAGTGTGGAAATCCAGCCTCTGTCGAAAAATCAAAATCAGACTTTTCCAAGCTACTGTTCAAAGTGTTCTACTGTATGGAGCTGAGACATGGACCATCACCAACAGACTGAATAAATCTCTAGATGGATGCTACACTAGAATGCTGAGAACGGCACAAAACATTAGTTGGAAAGATAAGGTACCAAACAAAGACCTGTACGGAAACTTACAAAAGGTATCAGAAAACATCACAGATCGAAGGATGAGATTTGCAGGACATTGCATGAGAAGAGAAAATGAGATTGTATCCGACCTGCTGCTATGGAGACCCAAACACGGACACACATCTGTCGGCCGTCCAGCCTTAACATACTTGGACAACTTGGCGAAAGACACAGGACTGAGGAATGATGAGGAGATGAAAGCATGCATGAGGGACAGAGTAGTCTGGCGAGCCATCACGAAGACCGTTCGAGAACGACATAAGTAAGTAGTATACGAAAGCCAATGATGTAAAAAAATACCCTTTTATTGATTTGGCTTGTTTTGATACCCTATTCACGTATACGTACAACATGTACGTAATGTGCCCCACCTTGATAAACTACCCTAATTACGTGATTTCTTGGACACGCATGATACCCCTCTTGTAATGACCACTGAGCACCCCGGGGTTATAAGTTGGAGCACCTTTCCTGGTGGGAGTCGGGCAAGTTGAAAGGAGTTGTGTGTTTTGACCAGATGAATAAATTAGTTGTGCCGTTAAGTTCCCGCTATTATTTTCGTGGTGTATTGTTCGCCTGTTTATAGTGTTTTTAATGTGAGTTTCTGTTATCACATTATAGTTAGAGTGGATGGTATGAGTCCAGCAAGTTGAAAGGAGCTGTGTGACCCGATGAATAAATAAGTAGTGCCGTTAAGTTCCCGCTATTATTTTTCGTGGGGTAGAGTTCGCCTGTTTAGTGTTAATAATGATATAGATATGCGTTTCTATCAATGGAGTTAATGGGAGTCAGACAAGTTGAAAGGAGTTGTGTTTTGGACCCGATGAATAAATGTTAAAGTCCCTTCCCGGGGCCCAGGCCTGTAACTCGTTAAACATAACCGACCGAGATATAAACTCCTCTTGTCTAAAAGTATCTCCGTAAAACAACGTACAATAAAAGAAATGCTCATCCCGTCCCCAGACATGGAGATGTTATTTAGCTCGAAAGGAAACTGAAGAATGCATAATTGAATCAACAAATATTGCAAATAGGGCTCTAGAATTCTTCAAAGTTTATGAATGGGGTCAGTTCAACCCAACCCAGACACGGATAATTTTGCATAATTATTTCGATTTTTTTATTTTATCATTTTGTTCATAGTTTACTGTTTAAGGGGCACTAAGAGATCCTTCATGGAGGGAGCCCTCAATTGTTTCAGAAGTTGGGTTTTTCACATACCGTCAGGCCCCTGCTACTGAGATTCTCGGCGGCTGTTACTCCGATACAACGTGCAAATCTTAGGGAAACATTTTTTAAGACAGACGGGACCGGCTAAATGCCGGGACCAGCATGGAGAAACGGCCAATGAAAAATAACATCGTAGTAAAAGTCATCGTACATAGACCCTATGTTTTTCCCGAACAAAAACTGAACGTCGCATACTTGTGATACCGCCCTCGCAAGAAGTTCGGACAATCCAGTTAAGGCTTGAACTTAACTTAACTGGGGCTACAGGACTTGGGAATTTATCACCGTTTCGTCCGAGCGGGGTTAGCCTTTGAACAAGGTCTTGCATTGTAGTTTTCAAATTCTAAACTTGTGCGTCGATACTTAACATTGCTGGTGTGTCCATAGCTAGCTATGCAGTAGCGCCAACGAAATATTCGTACAAGAAAATAAAATAAAAACCCGCATGTACTTTACACTAATAAAATACATAAATACACGTTTCAATTCAACTTTCGCCTATCCTTTAGCGTAAATAAAGACTTGGATAAGTCTAAAAAATTAACGCGGACGGCAGTAAATTGAATTGAATGTATACCGGGAGCATGTGCAGCTGGTGACTTGCCACTAGGTCTAAAACCATTTTGTCTAATAGTAGTAATAGTAATACCCATTTAGTCTAATACCAAATTGGTGTAAGACAAGTTAGGCTAAATGTCAGTTGGTCTAACATCCAATTGGTCTAATAACCATTTAGTCAAATAACCACTTTGTTAAAACACAGTTGGTCTAATGCCAATTGGTCTAGTAATAAATGGTATAATTTCCACTTGGTCTAATATCCATTTGGTCTAATTGAAATCATAATGGCGTCTACGTTGAGCGGAGAGGCTACGTACGGCCAAAAAGAAACTGAGACTCGACAGGAATAAATGCACTCATTTCGCCTGTATGCAAACAACAATTTATATCATGGTCTCGGTTTAATGTAGGACTGATAATTTAGCTGTTGAGAGATTGGTGGCTAAAAACTAAAAAAATCTCGTTTTTACTATTTAGCCTAGCCGCCACATCAAACGCTTAAAATTGAATTGCTTCGTCATTATCTTTAAGAGTGTAAACGGATTCAATGGTGCCATATTTCTATATCTGAATAAACTGTTTTTTAAATCCTTTAACTAAAGGCACGAACACTATAATGTATTTTAACATTAAGAAATTATGGTAGGGGCCGCTGGCCCCTTGATATAAATTCACAAATTGTGACAATTTGCATTCGAAATCTAGTTTTCGTCAAAATCCACTCCAAAGCCCCCATTATAGAGACCCTGAATGCCCCCCCCCCCCCTGCATGTGGAGAGATAGGCCGGTGGTCGGGTAGGCCTATATAATAAATGACTATTTTTAGTCATATGATATACATGGAGTTTGTCACTCATTTAGGAGAATATCTCCCCGCGGTAGTTATGCCACCGAAGGACTAATACCGCACAGTTACCCCTTCCCCCCTCCCCCCCCTCCTGAAAATACCCGCACCAACCAGATCAGCTTTGTTCTATTGGCAAAGTTTTAATAGTGGCGTTTGAAGTCTATATTTCGAATATAACCTGGTCCCATTTCATAACCAACTTTTCTTAATCCTTGTTACCGCCCCCCCCCCCCCCACACACACCCGTAGACTAATGCAAAGATCTTTTACAAGTCTATTTGTAACGAACCGTTCTTCAAATCAGAAGAGTAAGACTTATTACGCTCTTGTGGGCTCGCGCCCGAAACAGTCATACAAATTATACACGTAATGTTAAAACGCCACGACTATGCAGGCTAACTCTTGGCGGAACTGCGGCAGTCTTATAAAGTTCAAACCTTAACTGGATTGTCCCAAGTTCTTGCGAGGGCGCCCACACTGTTCTCGATTTCTAAAAGAGTAAGTCCTCCTTAGTATTCCTCCATGATACCGTAGATATTCGATAGTCATAAAAGTCTACAGAGCCAAGTGATTATGTAGTGAGCGCCCTCTCTTGATAGTAGTGTATACGTTTGTTGAACACTCACGAAATACGGAGATTTGCACCATTTTTGACAAAAGGATATAAATGGGTCTCAGTTGGTAAGGCACAGGACTTTGAATCAAACATATACAAGAAAACACCGAATCGTGAGTTCGATTCTCAGTAAATTCATTTTGGTCTTCTCAATGTCGTCATGATTTATCATACGGTACTTTGTTTTGTCCTTTTATGATTATTTCCTTTGTCTTTTTGAACGTGTTGTTTTGTGTTTGGGGTTGGATTAGGGGTGTATGTTGGGTTTTTTTCTCGTTTTAATTTTAATTTTTTGATGTATTTCGTTTGATTTGTCTTGGTTTGGGGACGGTGGTGATGTGTTTTTCTTTCTTTCTCACCTTCTTTCTCACCTTCTTTCTTTCTTTCTTTCTTTCTTTGGTACAACTTCATTTCAGGAAAGTTAGTTCTTGTAGCAAATTTAGCTAGCTTTAATAAACGAATTGGGAGACGCAATATTCATGTCGAAATATATGTGGAAAAGGCAATCAGACAACTATTGATAGACGCGACCAAGTCTTGTACCTTAGAGGGTGATTAAAGGTAATCCACGTATCGGCCATGGGAGAGCTAAAGTTGGTTCAGAATTTAAAAAAGACCAACACCACAGATATTTTACTCTGTGCAACACACATGTTGATGGATACTCGTTTGAAAATAACCCGCCAATGTATAGCCCGCCACTGTTAAAGGCACATTAAGTGGTGTTGAAAATTTTAAATGTTTAAAAATTTACTTCAGAATTTAAGATGAACATTAAAAATGGCCATTACTGTTGTTTCTACTAGCAAAAACACAGCAAAACTTGATTAAAACAATATCATCGCTATTTATTGAAAAACGCCCTCTATGCAAATATGGTTCGCGTTATGTATCACGCGTACTGCAGGGGGATACTGTCGGACGTAAAATGCTCGTCCCGGGACGAGCATTTTTGAATCGACGTTTTCTTGTACATAGAGGGCTGATTTTTCTTAATCCTTATAGGTGTAAGTTCATACATGTAATACAATTATAATAATATACTAATCCAAGTTTTTTATCATAATTGAGGGTATCCTCCAACACGTCTCTGAGTGCCCCTTTAACAGAGTAACGCTTGTATTCAAAAACCTTTTGTTACGGGCACGCATGAGTAAAGTGGATTCCCTCTATAATGAACCAAAATTTTAATTTCAGTGCCATAAGATATTGAAAAAGGTTACAAGACATTCTCGCTTCGACGATGCTCCTATGCGTACGTCAACTGAAAGCCCAGTCCGATGGTAGACTCCGGCGCCACTTGGCCAATGCGTGGAACAAAAAATCAGCAACAAGTGATCACATTTTCTCATAATACTTTATGCTACGCTTCCAATTAGATGGCCTAGCATATGCACGGCGCAAAGTGCACGGCGTCTTGCCATAGGCGTCTCATTTAGGCCCGCGAGGCCGGCACATAGTGAGTGTGTACGGTTAATAAATTCGCGGGCGGGCCGCAGATAAGTGCTTAAACCGGGACTACATTAACAATACACTCAACTTTAAAAAAAATGAAACCGGATTCTATACTGTCGCTCTGTAACGGTCGTATATTCGGCCCCGAATTCCACCGTCACTCTGTTGCAAGTGTATACACATGTATTCGCCACAACATGTGGGCAACCTATAGTTTTATTGAGTGTACATCATGCCTTTCGTCGGTGCAACTCGAACTTATCACTGTATGATAAGTCCACTTCCCCTCCCTATGGCCCTGTTTAAAGCTGGCTACGCACTGTTTTGCGCATGTTTGATGTGTCGGCCCGCCGCGCCCGTGCTTGCGGCGTTGGTCACTCTCGATTATAGTTCGGCGTGGCCCCTCGCACACGGCTCCTAACGGCGGCATTATCATCACATCAAACCACTTCTGGATGTGTATCAATGCATTGTCCATGACATAAATTGCCCACTTAGGAGCGCTATTAATTCGGTCTGGTAAACCTATTTTTATCAATTCAATTACTACGAGAGGATTGCCTGGTTGTATATTTAAATTCGGGGCGTGTACAACAAGCAGTACTTCTTGCTAACTGCATGGGTGAGTTTCCATTATGTTGCAAATTACATACACGCTCAAGCGTTTAAACTACTCAATGCGCGATGCAATACAGCCAGTTGGTTGCACACAAGAATGATGTCATATAGCAACCAGCTTTGATGGAAAGCGATTATTTAAATTTGGTACCGGCTTTTAGGGCAGCAATTTATAGCGGGCCTTGTAGCGTGATGGTCTGCTTTTGTCAAAATCAAATACACCTAGCACAAGTCCCTGACCAGGTGCTTTGAGGTTGGCTAATTCAAAATATATAATCGGTACCAACAATCTGAGATATACATTAAATGAGCAAATTTCTTCTCCGCAGTTTGATACCTCATTCAACAAAATCGAATGGATACTTTAAATTCCCATTTTTGTCCCTATTCACCCCGTTTTACGGTACCTCGTTTTTTTAATCAAAGGTCATGGGTTTGAGTCCTACGACTGTTTTCTAATATGAACTATGAACGAACCCTTCTCTAAAACAAGGGAAAACACCAACAAATAACAAATAACAAAGGCCCCGACTAAGAAAAATATATAAAAATAACAAAACAAAAACGTTAACAAAACAAAACAAAAAACCCAGAGACATTGGGGACACAGAGCGAAAAATAAGAAGAAAAAGGGGAGAAACAGACAGAGAAGAAAAAGAAAAAAAAGACTGTACTGAGTATCAAACTCATGCTATGGTGATTCCAAAAAAGAGTGTATGTTCTAAAGTCCATCAGTGCCCTACCAACTGAGCTAATTTTCACACGACAATTGCGAGACCCATTTATATTATTATGTCAACAACTGGTGCAAATCTCCGTATTTCGTGAGTGTTCAACAAACGTATACATTACTAGCAAGAGAGGGCGCTCACTACATAATAACTTGGCTCTGTAGGGATCACACCACTAAATAGGGCTCCATAGGGATATGTACACAAATACTGATATAAAACTCTGTTTTAGACCACTAAATTGCGAACTTGGACCTTGTAGAATGATTGTTTCTTAAATATGATCACATTTTCTCACCAAAAAGTGAAGAAAATAGGTAGGTGAGCCTGCTCGATTTTCCAAAATACGCTCATGGAGTTGACTACCTCTCTGACGGGCTTGAAAATGTCGCCGTAATCGGTAATGTTTCCAGTCAAAAGCACAAATTTGAAAGATCTCTCAAAATCTATCATTACGCTACAAGGCCCGCTTAACAGCGCTATAAATTGTTGCCCTAAAAACCGGCAACAAATTTAAATATTCGCCTTCCATCAAAGCTGGTTGCTATAAATGATATAATTCTCGTGTGCAACCAACCGGCTGTATTGCAATGCCCATTGAGTAGTTTAAACGCTTGAGCATGGATGTAATTTGCAACATAATGGAAACTCACCACTGCAGTTAGCAAGATGTACTGCTCGAATTTAAATATACAACCAGGTAATCCTCTCGTAGCAATTGATAACAATAGGTTTACTAGACCGAATTAATAGCGCTCCTAAGCGGGCAATTTATGTCATGTAGATGATATTCACAGTTTATAGTCAGGGTGCATGTAGGTGATGACCCATTCATCATAATTAATCAAAAATCATAGGCATTTACAGAATTGTATTACTGTCAAGTCTTTTTAAATTGAGGATTTTGTGATGCACACTTTCGGATTCTAGCTTTAAACACCGACTTAAGGGTAGGGGATACAAATTATATTGAATATGTATTTTTTTAACCTTTTATCAAGTATGTACTTTTACCTTTTACCGTGTATGTAATTTTACCTTTTACCGTGTATGTATTTAATTCTATATGTATTTTATTCTGTAAAGCACTGTGGTACCTCATTGTGTAAGAGCGCTATGCTTGTATAATAATAATTATGATACCCCATTTAGTGAAGTGCACCCTTAAGGAAATTAATATTGTGCTGAATGTACTTGAAATGTACTGGAATAGTTACCTTGAATCATTTGGAACATTTTATGACTATTTTAATGATATTTCCATGTTGTTATAATTATTTATGAGTGGAAATTGTCATGTATGGATACCTGCTATCTACTGAAGATAGCAAAATTAACATAGCAATATTACATTTTGTGAGGATAGCTACCATCCTTTTTAAATTAAATACTTGTCAGGATAGCAGTCATCCTTTTGAAAGAAATTCTTGTTGAATTGAATGTCTAGGTGTTTTCTACTGAGTACATGCACTGTGGCCTTCTCCATCCATTATCCATGCATGGGCAATATCATGTTTGGCTTACCAGTTCGTGACGTCATACGAAATCAACGCCATCACATTTCACGGCTTATTCCGTTGGCGTGTACCATTAGGGGGCACGTAACATGATATTGCCCATGCATGGAATCAAATTAAACTTATTTATAAGCTTACTTCATAGATTGTTTCAAAGTAGGCTAAATTTTACTCAAAGCTTCGTTGTAAGTTACTTTTATGCTGCTCAGTATCACCCCCCCCATTTTCCCTAATCAGGTGCATACATGACATTATTTTACAAAGACTCCCACTTTGACCTGTGCACCGTACAACCAGGGAGGTGTTACAACTATGCAGGGCTGCCGAATTTGATCCAGTTGGACCAGTACGCGTAATACAATCAGGCTGTCTGAAATTTGCGGTGTGTGTAAAATTCACCTTTATTCTCTATAACATAGAATTACAGTGTTTTCAATAGGCTTACTTACAAAACATGTCAAGATGGGTCAAATTAAGGCAACAATTGGATCAAACACACCCAATCTGGATGACAAATCCTTGTTTACAATATTTGTCTGCTACACACTTTCAAAACAGCTGATATCTGACCTAATTAGATTGATATACAGGGTCAAGGGTCAAATCTAGCCAAATTGCTTAAGGCTTTTATGACTATACATGTATATCGAATATCTACGGTACACGTAATGCTTATATACGTACTAACTACCATCCAAAATTATAGAGCTTAACTTTTGCAGTATTTTATGTGAAATTCATGGATTTGCTAGCATTTTGAGTTTCTATGTGAAACTACCCATATTCACCTAAAAGGCCACAGATGGCTTCTCACTTATTTGTTTCATGTGTTTTTCAAAATAACCTTGAAGACTACCCATGGATTGTTACGTGATGCTTTAGTCATGACCTCCCTGATTCAATTGGTGATTACTTTTAACCAAAATACAAAAAAAGTGAAAAGCACTAATGAGTAATATACCTTCGGAAATGCTGAGAAAATGTCTTTATTTTACATTTTTACTGATTTTTTTGGAAGAAATCTTACATGAGACGGTTTCTATGTATATCATCTATCTAAACAATGTGAAAATATTGAATTTCAATTTTTTGTGAAATCTCTCAATGCCCCTTTAAATGTTTTGTAGGTGGCAATGGCCCCCGGGACAATGACATGAAACATGAACATATTAAAATAAAACTACAAATAAAAAACACAAATAAAAAACACCATGCCGACGAATGTATTGCATTTACTGCTTTCTTATTAAAGCAACGCTCACCCCTCCCATGCACCCATGACCCCTATTCCCTAACACACACACATCATAAACGGTCTATGCATAAACACCCCTGGCCACCATCCCTCATACCACCTCGTGCGCTCAACTGAATTGGAGTGCTTGGGCTTTCTGGGTTTTTCTTCAACACACCCAGGTGACATGGCAGTCACGTGACGTGTACTGTATAATTCGCCTTTTTTACAAAGGACGGGAGGGTAACAAGGGTACCTGCTTTCGGACTCAAATCATAAATTGCTCATAATGTTTCCGACATTTACTTAGTGTAATGCTTACTAAGCGGTGGTTGATTTAAAAGAAAAATCAACTAAAGGCACGTGCCCGACAAAATCTTTGTCGTGGCAAAACATATTGGATGATGTGTTGTTAAAACAACACACTTAATTTCTAAACATGAAATCCCTATTTTGTCTTATCTATTTGATTCTATGTCAAACGGTAAATGCTTCCGATTGAAACTCGATAAACGCTGGCTCTTTATCCGACATTTAAAATTATAAATTTCCAAACTAGGAAAGTATATCTTATTGAAATTTGACAATTAAATGTCTTGCTGAATGTTGTGTAGGCCTAATGTGCTTTATTCCGTATTGGACTAAAAGACACGCGGCATTGAATGTTCTAGACTTTGAACACGTATGGCTCATATTAAACTTATATGAGGTTTGATGTGTATACTCTGGCATGGCAGTAGTTCTATTTCTCTGACGATGAATAAAAAGCGAACTGGCTTAATGAAAGTTGTTAAAAACGATGACAGAAGGCATGTCTTGCCTCCTTTAAACGATGATCGATGGAGCGGCAACTTGTTGTAAATTCACTCACCCAGTAATTCATGACAATGAAACTTCAGGTTTATGAAACTGTTTGCTGAGTGAAAGCTCGCTTAACTTGCTTTCGTAACTAAGATGACTCTGGGAAAGTACAAAAATGATATTAGTCCAATACTATGGACTAATACGGAAAACGAAATGCCATTCTAGTGTTAGAATGACTTATATTCAATGAGCTTTGTATATGTCTTCTGAACATTCCTGACTTAAAATGTCCTCTCCCCTGAGTTTCAGCTGCTAGGGAGGAGACACATAAGTTGACAATGTCCTATAGAGTAAAGGCCCACCATCAAGGAGTATATATATTAGGAGGGGACACTTAGCTCATTTGCATATTTGCTCATTAATATGATTAACCCTGTGAACCCAGTCAAAGGTCGCAAATAACGCCCTCTGGAGAGTCGAAGGGACTTTTCTATTGTTCTCTAACGACAGCGTTGGGACAGCGCATGAAGTTTCTTGTACAGAGTTGGCGATGAGCGATTGAGAAGTATAACAAAAGCATATATAAACAGATCGTAACATGAATAATGCAATGCAACACGTCACACAACGTTCAGTCGAGCGACCGTATAAACAGTATACAAGATGCCATTTATTGAGTTCGAAATGTCAACGTTTTTACCATTCTTTCCAAAATAAGGAGTATAATCACATTACAAACACATTTTGTGCGAGAGTAACATATAAATATGGTTTAAAATGTCAAAAATGGCACGATAAAAATCCGTTCGTTATAAATAAAAGAATCAATGGTTAAATAATAAAACTGAAACAATTACACTCGTCGATCTCTGTGGCGTGCATACGTTGGCCATATCGTTTGCAATCGGCAATCACGGGTTCGAATCTCCGTGTATTCGTTGTTGTTTTCTATTTTTTTGTTTTAAAAAACACAAAAACAACTTGATTGTGGATGTATGTAACATCATTTTTATGTCAATTTTTATAATTTATAAAGGCCGCCAATGCTTTTATAGTTTTTTTCTATTCTTCTTTTAATCTATTTTTCTATCTATCATTTATCTCTGGATTTATTTAACTTTATGATCTAAACAAATTAAAATGCGTAAAACAATATATTATTGCTCGATAAATAAGTGATTGAAGTTGAGTTCACTTTGATAATGATAGCAACACTTGTTGTAAAACCATTTTACCAGTGTGCCCAACCATTTCTCCTTTGCACACTTTGTTTAAAATACATTCAGAGATGTCATTTTTATAGCTAGGCTAATATACAACTGTAAGCTATTTGGATACACAAAGCAAACACATTTCCAAAACAGGCCATAGCCAATCGTACAACATGAGAAAGGAGACCGTTTATACCAATGTTAAATCTACCATGATTACCATTTTTTTAAAATCTGTACAACCGATGAATTTCTAGAAAATCTTTAGTACAAGTTCATTTCAAGAAAGTTAGTTCTTGTACCAAATTTAGCTACAATCAAGGAAAATAATAGTTGGCACACTTGACGCAACTCATTACAACTATCACTGTGCTCGCAATTGAGATCATACTTGGGACATAGCACTGTTTAATAGAAAGCAAAAGTCTCCCCCTTTCTTATATCCTTCCCCACCCCCCATCAATCAATGTTGGGGGAACTGCCAAGGCTTCTGATAATATGACTCGGATCAACATTGCCTCCGGGGAGAGGGGCGGGTTTTTTCCGTAATTAGGACAAAGTGTGCCAACCTTTTTTTCCTTGATTGTAGCTTTAATAAACGAATTGGGAGACGCAATATTCATGTCCAAATATATGTGGAAAGGCAATCAGACAACTATTGATAGACGCGATCAAGTCTTGTACCTTTGAAGGGTGATACGGGCACGTATGAGTAAAGTGGATTCCCTCTATAATGAACCAAAATTTTAATTTCAGTGCCAAAGATCTTGAAAAAGGTTACAGGGGACATTCTCGCTTCGACGATGCTCTATGCGTAGGTCAACTGAAAGCCCGGTCCGATGGTAGACTCCGAATCTCCAGAATCTTAGGAGATATGTACACATTTTCTCATAATACTTTATGCTGCTACGCTTCCAATCATTAGATGGTTATAGCATATGCACGGTGCAAAGTGCACGGTGTCTCATTTAGGCCCACAGGCCGGGCGGGCTAGAGAAGTGCTCAGAACCGGGACTATTAACAATACACTCAATTTATAAAAATTAAACACCGGATTCTACTGTCGCTCTGTTACGGTCGTATAGTCGGCCCCCGGATTCCACCGTCACTCTGTTGCAAGTAAGTGTAGGCCCTATATTCGCCACAACATGTGGGCACTACCGTATAGTTTTATTGACTGTACATCATGCCTTTCGTCGGTATACAACTCGGACTTTTTACTGTCTGATAAGTCCACCCCCTCCCCCCTCCCTATGGCCCTGTTTAAAGCTGGCTACGCCACTGATTCGCGCATGTTGGATGTGCCGGCCCGCCGCGCGCCAGTGGTCCGCATTGCGGCGCGTTATTGGTCACTCTCGATCATAGTTCGGCGTGGCCCCTCGCTACAGGGCTCGATCCTCATGGCGGCATTATTATCACATCAAACCACTTCTGGATGTTATCATCAATCAATGCATTGTCGGCTGCTTTTCAAAATTAAATATTATATACCAAGGGATATACAACTGTCACTGGATATACCCACTTTGCCTATCTGTGATATACCATTGAACCGTCAACGCCTGAATCTTTTCCGTGAACTTTTCCTTATTGGGCTTTTCCACCCCAAACTGGCCGGAGCCCGGGGGTTAGATCTACGGTTGATTAGCGCATTACAAGAAGTTGTGTCACTTGCCATGCAGCACATACTCATTAGGCATTTGTCAAAAATTTTAGTGGACAAATCCAAAGCGATCGGACGCATGCGTAGAAAAAAATGTTGTCCCCTTGACTCTCCAGAGGGCCTTTTCGATATTCAGACGATGGCGGACATAGGTTCGTGTGACGAATATTCTAGGTGAAATTCGATGTGGGAACGCTCGGACTGTAGGGAACGATGATATTTCTGACTTCAACAGCGCCAGGGCATCGTTCGGGGACCGTTTGATTATCACTCAGGTCGTGTCAGTATGAAATTAGGTAAAACACTCCGACATAACATTGAAATCAACGGAGATTCAAAGATTACGGCCGTTCGTGTCCACTATGGTCTGGTACTTTTCATTTTCGACTTCACAAATGACGTATATTCATTGATATGATTATTCATTGTATATTCATGACCGTCTATGCTTTCGGCGATTCGAACAATACAGTGTCAGGCGCCTGCCACCATGTTTCAGATAAAACAATGGTGACGACATGCAGAGTACCTAGACGCGTTTCGACTCTCCGTGAGTCTCATCAGTAGCACGGGCTGCTGTAGGTCAACTGACCTGTGTGCCTACCAACACAAGTTTTAATCTATAAGTAAGTACAGGGCAAAACCTGTTTGGCTGAGATGTGATTGATTATATTTCGAAAGTCAGGGGTGGCGGCGGTGGCGGCGGTGGCGGTGGCGGTGGTGCTGTGTACAATCTATTTGGGGAATATTAAAAATGTTCCCAATTCTACATTCAATTTACAATAACTACTCATCTCTGTATGGTACAAACATGATTTTACTCTCATTTGATAGATTATTTTATATTCTTTAAGTTTCTATTTCAACAAAAGCGTCAACTATTATGTAACAATTGTAATCACGAATCGATTGCATTGTCCTCGGCTTTCTCCCCCATTCACTTCACAGTGAACTTTCCCTAATTCATCGGTTTTACATACATGACTATAACAACAAAATTATTCAACTGATGATAGCAAATTATACATTTTTGGAAAGCTCTCAAATAGGGGAATTAAAAAATGCCGCTTAAATCAGGATAGGGTGAATAGCCCAAAAATATATGTGTACACTCTAATAAATATGAAATGTAAACGTTTGTGCTCATTTATTTCCCGATATAGTATATTGCAACAAGTTACCAATGACAACCATTATGTTCTGATGGGTAAATTGCATGAGGAACTAATATGCACGGTAAAATGATGATTGGGATAGGAATAAAAAAAAAGATATTGAGCTTTATTCAAAATATGAGGAAAAAAAAAATCGATATTATTTTAACATTCTTATCTTAACATGTCACCATTTAGGTCCTATGCAAATTCAAATCGTATATTTGGATTCCTTGTGAGATAACCGTTCAGAAAATATATACTTTTTATGGGGTAGAACAAGTAGTTATTGCGATATGCTAATTCGAATCTCAGATGTTTAGATGAAATAAAAACTTTACTACAAATCACCATTGCACACCAATGACCCCTTTTTCTTAATAATAACATCTGGTTTTCAGGAAACAACATGTCAAAGTTTTGATTAATGAACATCCGTTTAGAGCCAAGAATGATGTTCTCTTCAATTGCCCTCTTAATAACCCCACTATCTGGGTTATGTCAAGTGTAATCCCTTAATACTGGGATCATTGAACCTTCCAAGCTTTACATATTTACATGTATTATAGACATATTTACATGTATTATAGAGGTTTTTGTATATGGTCATGTGTCATAAGCTCGCCTCCTTTCGTGTTACACACGGATTTTGGCTTTCGCGACATGATTTTAATTTTACACATTTATATTTGCTTGTATACCCCCTGAGGTAGTAAAAGTATACATTTTCTGAAGGAAATTGCATGAGGAAACCAAATATGCCATTGAAATTATAGTACGACCAAGGACTAAAATGGTATGATTCACAATGTTCGAAAAAATATCAGAGTTTTTAATTTTCAATTTGAGATCCATATATTTTTAATGCCTACCCCTATCATTATTTACTTTACTTTACATATTTAAATACCTCATGAAATTATCCATCAGATGATATATAATTGTCAAAGGTTCACTCCAATTTTTATTTTATATATATCTAGAATTTTCAGAAATATTTGTCAATGATGTTCTCTTCCCTGATCTAAACGGCATTTCCGAATTCCTCTAGTTACAAGCATTCCAAAAATGTATACTTTTGCTATCATAGGTTGAAAACCTTTCTGTTATAGTCATTTTTATAAATCCGGTAAATTGAGGTTGATTATTCATGTTGACTGTGTAGCGAATAGGAAGATAGCTGATGATCATGTTCTTATCCATAATTAATTAGTTGTTACAAATAGTTGACAAGTCTGTTGAACCACATACTTAAAGACCACTAAATATCCTTTAAAATGGGACCAGAATGGTGTTTGTAACATTAGGGGATGACTAGTTATTTTAAAAAGAGCATGGGATTATCCCCATTGAGTTTATACAGGCGTCACCCCTTCCGGCGCCACTCCTGGTCCCCAAACTTCAAACAGCTGTATCTCCCCTTTTGCCACAAAAAGGCAGAATGCCCCCTGCGTGGTAAGTGTTTGGTGAAATCATCAATCTACCAAGCCACAGTAACCCACGACAACACCTCAGTCGCCTACATCGGACTAGCAGGGGGAACATTCAAAGACCGTTTCCGCAATCATACAAAATCATTCAAACACAACAAATACGAAAAGGAAACCGAACTCTCTAAGTACATCTGGCGCCTCAAGAAACACAACACCGCGTACCAAATAACATGGGCAATCATCAAACAATCCAACAAATTTAGGCGCAACACCGGACACTGTAACTTATGCATGGAGGAAAAACTGGCAATCGCAACGCACAAAACCAAAATCATCAACCGTCGCACTGAAATCCTCTCCAAATGTCGCCACAACAAAAGAAAACCACTTAACCGGACAAAGAAAAAGTAACTATCTTCTAACTATCTTCTCGCACAGCAAAACATAACATCGCCTGATGATCGCCGCACGTAACGGCGTGAAACCTACGGTTGCAAAAATGACTGTATAATTGATATATAATATTATATTATATTTTGGCTCTGCATTTAATTGTATTAATTGCATTGAACACTCTGCCTGACGGCTTATCTAAACTTATGTTATTATACGCTCCTGATTTACACCGGTCGAGCACTATTTACTAAGCGCCAGCATTATTTATATACACACGACAAGATTATTTATAGACACACGACAAGATGGATACTTTCAACATGAACTACTCCGGGAAAAATATACCACTGCCTTCAAGAACGGAATACATAAAATGCCTCCTCGAAAAAATCGAAAGCGTGATCAAACGTATGAGATGGAGAGCTCATTTCTTCCTGAACTCAAACAAGGATGCAGATAGTGATGTTTCCAACAGCGATAACGACGACGACGTCAACAACAACGAGAATTACGGTTTCAGATCCAAACGCACACCACCACAAATAGATGACATGGTGGATTTTGAAAGAGACATGTTGAACATCGTAGACAATCTCCAATTCAGACAAGTAAGCAATGAATTTCAATCAAAACTAGCCAAAGACATAAAGCAAATAAACGAATCTGAGAATGTAATCGTCCATGCAGACAAAACCAGAAACATGTACCAAATGAACCCCAAAGACTATAACAAGCTATTGAAAGACAACATCACTCAAAAGTACAGGATCGCGGAACCCGAGATAATAACAGAAATAAACCGCGAATTCGACGAAATAGCGAGTAAACTGAACATTGACGACAGAATAGACAGCACGGCTGAAAAACCTGCATTCATTACTCTGAAAGACCACAAGGACAATTTCACAAATAATCCCAAAGTCAGACTCATTAACCCAACAAAGCCGGAGCTTGGCCGTGTCAGTAAACAAATACTCGACACAATTAATACCGCGATCAGAAACCAAACCAAACCAAACCAATGGACAAGAACTTCCGACGTCATTGACTGGTTCTCAAACCTACCAGAAAAGGACACTTTAACATTCATAGTATTTGATATAGTTGACTTTTACCCATCCATATCCCAAGACCTTCTATCCACCTGTCTTAAATGGGCAAAAAGATTCATCACTATAACAGAAACAGAATACCAAACCATAATGCATACAAGAAAAACACTACTCTTTGACAACGATAACAACACATGGGTGAAAAGAGAAGCCAAGCAAGCCTTTGACGTATCGATGGGAGCGTTCGATGGCGCGGAAATCTGTGAACTCGTTGGCCTTTACGCATTGGAAAAACTGAAAGGCAAGATAAGTACATCTAGCATGGGTCTCTACAGGGACGATGGTTTGGCAACTCTGAAAAGATCATCAGGTAGCCGCGCCGACAGAGCAAGAAAAGACCTCATCAAAGTCTTCAAGGAACTCGGTCTACAAATTACGGTGCAAACAAACCTCAAAATTGTCAACTACCTGGACATTACCCTGAATCTTGAAAACGACACATACCAACCTTACAGAAAGCCAAACGATACACCTATGTATGTCAACGCCAACTCAAACCACCCACCAACTATCACCAAACACTTACCACTAGCAGTTGAAAAGCGAATATCATCACTATCATCGAGTAAAGAAATATTCAACAAAGCCGCGCCAGCATACAACGAAGCTCTAAGAAGTAGTGGATATTGTGCACCAATAAGCTACAAAGTCCAACCACCAATGACACAGCGAACAAAAAGGAAAACCAGATCTCGAAAAACAACATGGTTTAATCCACCATATAGTTCCAATGTCAAAACAAACATTGGTCAGACATTCCTGAAACTGATCACCAAACACTTCCCACCAGGACACATACTGCAAAAAATCTTCAACAAGAACACAACAAAAGTAAGTTACAGTTGCATGAAAAACATGAAATCCGTAATTAAAACCCATAACGACCACGTAATCAAAAAACACAAGAAACCGAGCACCCCTAACAAACAATGCAATTGCCACAAAAAGGCAGAATGCCCCCTGCGTGGTAAGTGTTTGGTGAAATCATCAATCTACCAAGCCACAGTAACCCACGACAACACCTCAGTCGCCTACATCGGACTAGCAGGGGGAACATTCAAAGACCGTTTCCGCAATCATACAAAATCATTCAAACACAACAAATACGAAAAGGAAACCGAACTCTCTAAGTACATCTGGCGCCTCAAGAAACACAACACCGCGTACCAAATAACATGGGCAATCATCAAACAATCCAACAAATTTAGGCGCAACACCGGACACTGTAACTTATGCATGGAGGAAAAACTGGCAATCGCAACGCACAAAACCAAAATCATCAACCGTCGCACTGAAATCCTCTCCAAATGTCGCCACAACAAAAGAAAACCACTTAACCGGACAAAGAAAAAGTAACTATCTTCTAACTATCTTCTCGCACAGCAAAACATAACATCGCCTGATGATCGCCGCACGTAACGGCGTGAAACCTACGGTTGCAAAAATGACTGTATAATTGATATATAATATTATATTATATATATATATATATATAAATATATATATATATATATATATATATATATATATATATATATATGCAACAACTTCGACCTTATATATATATATATATATATATATATATATATAAAACAAAGTAAAGCCAGATCATTTGGTACAGAGTGCTCGATACTAAAAGTAGAGCGAAATATAATCAAAATTAAATCTAGTTTATTCCATTTACACTACAGGGTGGTTAAATAAAACCTTAAAAGTTTTTTGAAGCCATTTTTTTAAAATTCTGTAGATTAAAAAAAAAACCACTTCAATATTCATCAACTACATGATCTTTACCATCATTCTATGCTGAAAATATCTTTACAAATAACCTTACGGTTGCAAAATAACAGCTATTTGAACCAAGTCTGTCCCATTTCACTCTGTCCACGGGTACTGATTTCGCGACGTTACATTGAATACTGAATGATGAATTGCATGCAAGTAATCTAAGATTTGAAGATCCCGCCAGGTGAAACCAGGGTAATTGTCAACATCTTAACTATCTATTCAGGTGTGAAATCAATACGTTATAATAATACTACGAGTGACCCTAATTAGAATTATTGATTTTCATAGATTGGAAGTGTAATTGTCCATGCTCTATGCCTTAACAGTGACGATGCCATTTAATGTTATCTTGCTGGGCATTTCCCGTAGACTTACTCGTGAGTAAAGAGATTTGGAGAGATTCTCTTCAAATAGCTATCATTTTGGCGCCATAGCATTATTAACATTGACATTTTCAGCATAGACGGCCGAGATGATATTTTTGAGGAATATGTAAGCAATCCACTCAAATCCCACAATTTTTAAAAATATGGCTTTGAAAAACTGTCAACGTTTTATTGAACCACACTGGTTGTAACGTCGCGAAATCAGTACCCGTGGACAGAGTGGAATGGGACAGACTTTGTTCAAATAGCTGTTATTTTGCAACCGTAAGGTTATTTGTAATGATATTTTCAGCATAGATGGTCAAGATCATATAGTTGATGAATATTGAAAAAGATTTTTTTTTAATCCTACAGAATTTTAAAAAAATGGCTTCAAAAAACTGTCAAGGTTTTATTGAACCACCATGTACAGTACTGTTTCATGCATGGTGTTGACAGAAAGGGTCAAAGGTCATGTAGGGGTCATTAGAGGTCAATGTGTGTACACCCCATGTTACCCATAAGTTTATTGTCACCAAGCTTATTTGTAATGACCTTTGACCTCTTTCTGTCTAAACTTTAAACTATTTATTGCTGTTTTGGGAATAACACAATCTGAGGCAATCTGAGAATCAATCGATGGCGGTCAATTTGAGGATCTTTACAATGGCGGTCTGTGGACAGGTAATAAAAAGTAGGAGAAATGTGTAACTTTGCACAGGGACTTAGTAAAGATGTCTGAAGGATCACATAACAAAATTAAGTTTCTGGCTCCTTCACTTCTGGGTGTTTTCTAAAACTTTATGATACCCCCTCGTATACCAACAGGGTGTGGGGAAACAGGTAATAACAAGGGAGAATAACGCGATAAAACAGATAAATAACAAAAAACAATAACACACGGAAATGCACTAGGACAAGCAATGAAAATTGCTGTGCAATAAAACAACAAATACCACCCTTCATCAGGGACAAAATATAAAAGACAAAAGTGTTAAGAACTATAAATAAGATAATGAACTAGACAAGTCCACCACTGTAATTGTAGCACAATGTCAGTAATAGATGTTGACTACTATAGTCGATTCGCAGACATTGACCGATTTGAGCGATTTACCATTTCAGTAAAGAGGTAACAGAAGCAAAAGAGGGGGAGGCACTCGAATTTAATCGTAATATGCAAGGTTAATACCGTGTCTTCGTGTGCATGTACTACTGTGATGTAGTCACCACTATGTACCTAGTGACAGGGAACTTGCGGTTGGATTATCGGCATAACGATAAAGAAATGTATTGTTATTCAGATAAATTGATAAAGGTATAAACCTGTATACGGTCGATGATGGTCAATTTGTTTTTATTGTGGTAACCGCTTCCAAAGGATTTGAAGCTGCTGGATTAAGTTTTTAGTTGTCGTGATTGTAAAGCTATACGATCAGCCATATTCATAAAGCCACACTATCATAAATAGCATTTGATTATGGAGCGCAAAAAATCATGATAATAACATCTATAAAAGTACCGCTGTTTCATCATTGGTCAAAATGGGTTCCTCTAACGCCCAATGGACGAGGTCCAAAATCGATACCGATGCGCCAGAGTTTATGAATCTACTATAGACACCCAAGTTAACTTGGGTTAACTTGGGTTTTACTCTTAGCGTTTTTACATTTTCGAGATATCCTCTTGTATCAGTTTTCTGATCCTTGATGTGTTTGTTCCTGATTCCGTTGGATTCATCTTTTTACATTTTATAATAGGGTGTGAAAATCAATCAATAGATAGACCCCTCATTACTATGCATGAGGTAATGAGAGCTGTCAATCAAAAAACAATTGTAGTTAGTTAGAGTTACATAAAAGAAATTTCTTTCTGTGTCTACATGTTGTAATTAGCTCGCTCGTTCCTTTTGTTTAATGAGCTTAAGTCTGGTCTGCAGATGATTAGAAATTTTTCATGTAAACACATTGCTGGCTTTGGAGTACGGCTTACATTTTGCCAATATCCTCCAGACTAAAGAATATGGGGTGTTGGAGTCCTTGAAGGTCCATATATTGACTGAGGGTTGTGCTACTCCTATGTCATGGTTGCACGTTCCTAAAAGAGCTGGTATGTCCATTATATCGAGTTTTGAATGTGTTCTCTGTTAGACCAACATAGGTTTCCTGTTTTTTTGCTGATGTCATTTGTCACTGTGGCTTGGTTGCATGAAACAGTACTGTAGTGTAAATGGAATAAACTAGATTTGATTTTGATTATATATATATAAATGCATTCTGCATGAAAATCTCTCTAATTTGATACAAAAATGATATATTTATATTACAAACTGATATTTTCATAAATATAACATTCGGGAGAGCGGGGAGTATTTTGTTTGAAAAACTTCAATTTTAAAGATTAGATGGACCTATTGACATTACATGAAATATTGATATCTTGGCTACATACGACCACAATTTCAGAACCCTAGGCCTTAATTTTATACTGTAAAGGAATGGGTAAAGGATAAAGACAGGTGTCATAAATCTTGAACTTGCCCCGACCCCGGGACAGGTTCGTCCATAGGTCGGGGCAAGTTCGCCATGGTCTTATAATTAGGCTTCATAAAGTAGTATGTATCAAATAGATATACGCATTTGTTACGCAATGTGATTTTCTTTAAAAATAACATTTAGAGAATCCATAATTTAAGAGGGGGGTCATTTTTACGGAATATACTCGTTTAGAATTTTAAAATTATAATAAATACCACATTTTAAAATATCATCTTCTAATTTCAGTGCTACTCCATTCCAGGTGGCTATTTCTATAATTACAAGTAGGTGAATTACAATTGTGAAATTATACAATATCTTAATCATGTAATTCCCCACTGGCGAACATGCCCCATCATGAACAGGGCGAATGTGCCCCGTGCCCCATAGCACAATAGAAGTACCTTGACCCGATAACCCCGCATGTCCCACATACAAGGACCGAGGACGTACCGGTTATAATAACTGCATCAAATCTAAACCTATTTCATACCTACAGTACAGCTCACAATAGAGTGCACCACGCAACTGCGATGATAGTCCATTGACTTTGAGTTGATAGTCCATTGACAACGCAATGACATCGCATTGACAATGCACTGACAGCGCGATGATAGTGTGCTGTTTAGCGCAATTGTCGTGTAGGGACTTCGTTGATCTTGCGAAATCAGCGCGCTGATTTCGCACTGTCAATGCACTGACAACGGGATGTAATTGGGTTGATATTCCGATGAAAGTATGTTGACCTCCGTTGATATCGGTTACTCTAATGCGATCTGTACTGTACCAAATGATGATTTACATTAAAATCCACTTTTGTGATGCAAAACTGGTTTATTGATGATAATTTGACAAACATTATACGGAGATCCGTCATGTAACCATGGCAAGATCGCAACAAACAGCGGAACATATTGTGTGTTCGTCAAATTCAACCAGTGGCCGCAATGATAAGAATCACGTGGTGGGCGCGAACCTGCCCCTAGGGCGTGGCTTGTGACGTCAATAAAAAATTTGTCCAAGGGTGCTATTTTGGCACCCGGTGGATTCTGAATGTAGACTATTTTGGCACCCGGTGGATTCTGAATGTAGACATCCTCAACTCGAGGGTTTAGTGTAACAAAGGGGGCAGTTCCGTAATTAGGTAACCCAAATTGAAAAAATTGAAAATCGTCGAAATAACCTAATTTATGTATCATATCAAAGGTTATGGGTTGTAGTTTCATGATATAATTTGGAATTTGACCTTACATTCTCGGTTTGGCTGATTTTGAGGTTGTTGCGAACGTACAGGGTATTTTTGAGTAGAAATCGCACCATGGAAGTGCAATTATTTCCATGAATGAACTAAGGCAAGTATTACAAATTGATACAATCAATACAACAATGAAAATGTGTTATGTATCATATAAAATAGTGACTTAAAATGACTAAAATATTTAAGAATTATGCTTTTTGGATTAAATTTGGTACCTTCTGTTGCGGACGTACACTTCCCAAAATCTGCTAGTTTAACCACCCCGTTCAATACTTTGGCAATGTTGGAAACCAATGAAGTAAGTATTTTTCTAAAGCTGATGATTCATACTTAATGTTTAAAACTTATTTTGTTCTGTATCTGTTTACATATTTAATACATGGTCTCTTGAAGTGTTGCGGACGTACATCTGTTTGCGGACGTACAATTATATCACAGATGTACGTCCGCAACACTAATATGTACGTCCGCAACGGATAAACATCGGTCAATTTTAACTTAAAGATAAAGGTTCTGATAATTGTCTCTGTTTGTTTTCTTTAGGTTTGTCCCTCTTACAAACAAAACAATATTAGTTTTCATTACAGACCTGAACACTTCTGAGAACTTTTGATAGGAATACAGGTGTACTGAAAAAATCACCTTTTCTGCGTACGTCCGCAACGGAGGGTTTTCACACCATGTCTCATTAACCGAAAATGGTGCAGCAAAGGAATTTTCAGGTTTTATACTCCTACTAGAGATACTTGAAACCCAGGTGTTAACAATCAAGCAACTGGTATAGTTTAGATTTTGCAAGCCCTCAAAGTGTCTGAAATGTACGTCCGCAACTACGAAATTGCCCAAGGGCTATCTGCATTTGTGGCCAAAATTAGATTTATCATAAATCAAATCAATTGATTCATAATCAGCATTAACATTGCATTAGTACCCTACTTCATGGTCATGATGAGGTTCCTCCTAACTATTGTTTCGTGATATTAAGGGAGAGGGTAGTGTCTGGCAATGCTGGTAGACAGGTATTACAAATTGGTAGTGTGGATGTGGTAAATTGAAGAATATGATTGGTTTGTAGAAGTCACATGATAGGACTTATTGTTGAAAGTATTTCAGGTATGCATTTATATAATAACTTGATGGTGACCAACAAATACAACATGGTTTCTTGAGGGGAAGTAGTGAGTTGGATGACTGGTGACTACCTCCCGACGCGCAGCGGAGAGAATTAGTATAGTCAGTCATCCAAGGGACCAGTAGTTTGCCCTATTTTCCCGAAATGTTTTATTACACCTCATACATATTTCATGGTCAAAACTAATTGAAAATTAAAAAAGCTTACATACGCCACAGGTGTTACGGGAAGTAGTCAAAACCCCGCACCTTCAGTAGTATAAACACAAACATGCATTCGGTAGGCTTTTTATTTCTCCAACTATGTTAAAAATGCACCAATCAAGAAGATATCCCTTATAAATACGAGGGTCGTTCAATAAATAATGAAAGTGATCATGGTATGGGATGCATGAGTGATTCTATTGAGGGATAATGTGATCAATACAAAGTATGAACCTTTGTCTTTTAAACAATACCCTTTTGAATTGTAAGATACCTTTGGTTATGTAACGTCATTAACATAAGCACAATAGGTTTCAGACACTGACTGAAATCTGTCAATTATTTGGCTGGATATGTAATATGTTGAATATGGGTTGATTGATACATTTGCGTATATTTCGGCAATGCAAGCATAAAAACAGATAACACTTGGCACATAGTTAGAACACACACTTATCTCTGTTTGACACTCTTTTTTAGATCTGAATTCCTTAATACAAACAAGAAGGGACCATCTCAAATACGCTTTTATTTAGCAAAATTCGCAATATTATACCTTAGAAAACAACAAAGGATAAATAACAATGGAGGGATTATAATTTAGTAAATTGTTGTGGGATGTGGGGATTTCAAGAGGAGCTGTTCATAAAATTCCATCAAACCCTTGAAATTATGTGACGATTACTTTAACAATACATATCTAGTAGCTCTAAAGATAATAGTAATAAGAGAAGTTGTGGCAGCCATCTTTGATTGATACATTCATGCATATCTTCATTTTGACTATCACAATATTTTTACACATTGATTTAAGCATTTTTCATTATTTTTGATTAGAATTTGAAGGCACAGTAAGCTTTTATCTGGTTAATGTCATGATTTTAGCAATTTTTGGCCCAGTTCAGAATGATCTGTCGTCTGCGCATGCGCATATTTTCCGCAGGTTTCGTGCGAATAAGTTCAGATAATTAGTTAACTATCATATACGGATCTCCCAAACTGGTTAATTGCTTGGATTTTCCCTAAATTGTTTGATTTTCCGCAATATTAGTGATTCACTGACTGGGCATTTTTCAATGAAAATTGGCTATTTGAAATACTGATATTTGTATACTTTTTATTCGATTGCCTCTCCTTACTTTTTCGAACCTTTAATCTTCCGCACTAAGCGATTCATAATCCTCCGAGTTATGCAAATCGATCTAGCAGAGGTGTTTTGGGCATTACTTAAAGGTAGATGTTTGTTCTGATTGCTGGCCCGATTTACAACTTGATGTTTTCTATTCTACATGGAAGGTCAACCTTAAAATTGTCACATTCCAAAGTTTGATTTGCTTAACTCCAATGGTTCTTATTCTAAAAGCACAAGGTCACATACAATTTGCCCATTGAGTAGTACACAAACTGGCTGGTCGTTAGGTTAACCACCTTTGGCAGTAATAAACCACATTTTAGCCTATAATTTCTTAATGGAACATTTCTGGCCCTTAAGATTTTACAGACATAATGAGAACAATATTGGGATTCTTCTGATATCAAAATACGGTATTTGGATGCTAAAAAAAATCATAGCCCCAAAAAGTGATCGGAACATACACCTTTAAATCAATACAGTTACGGAATAAAGCGTAGTATTATGATATGATAGGATAGGATTATGATAGAGACTGGTTGGTATTACCATGATAACAGTGTTTCTCCCTATTCAAAATGTTGTTTACGGTAAGTTAATATACGCGGCCGGCGAAGGGTGTAAAAGAAGATTCTCATTTTCCATCCGACCGGTTGATAAAACTATGCATTTGTTTATATAACTGCTCTACATATTGGCATTCAAAAGGGGAATAAAGTAAATAATCAAAAATAAAAATAATTTTTTTGTGGGTCACGATTTTAGTAAATCAGACTGATTTTACTTTAATTGGTGCATTTTTAAACTACCATGTGTTGACCAGCTATTTGAATAGAACGACAGGATTCGAGACTGATAATATGTTCATGATTTTCTGTTCATTGAGTGTCTTTAGCAATAGTGTCACTGTTCCTTATCGTTCATCTTCAATTCCAAGGCCTACATTTTGCAAACAAAGCCAGTTTCCCCAAAGCAATTGATGTCATTCCATACTGATTTAGGAAAGGATGGCCAATTCATTTCAGCACAATTCTCTCCTGCATAGTGGTTTGGCTGGGTCGCGGCCCCCGAGCCCTGATTCCATTTGGTGTAATCAAACGGTGTCCCATCTGTCCACTCATAGGTCGTGTCCACGGCGATGTCATTGGCACCAATCCACACCTGAAACAACAATACGTGAAAATAAAGACAGTTATAGCTAGATGAAACCATTATACATGTATAACATGTTAAATTTAAATGACCGCGGTGTTGTTCCCAATCCTTAGGCCATTAGTGTTTCAAAATAGTTAGTAAATCGCTTTCGAAACACTTACATAGGAATTATAAGACCGAGACTTGGGAAATTTGATTGATACCAAACAGGATTTAATTGTCCATGTAGGACCGCATGCAGTTTATAAAGCCTTCTGATTGGCTAAAAGAGTCGTGTAGACTTTGAACCTCGATAATGGCAGCAGAAAGATGAAAGATAATAATTGATTGCCGATACTTTCGAACCCGGTTGTATATCATAACGGAATAAATCGTATTGAAAACTGGAAACCATCGCTGCCCTAGGCTGGATTCGTAGACTTTACCCTACTGTCTCCTAACATGGCGCACCGGCGCATGCGCACAAGATCATGAGGCCGACGGTGCAGGGGCGACGGATACAGTTAGCACGTCTGTAAATAGTCCCCCCCACCGAAAACTGGTAACTCTTCTTTCGCAATACTTCTTATCCACGGTAACTAAAATGATTTAGCAGCCGAGATTGAAATCAAATTAAAGCTTAAAATGTGATAATATTACAACCACAAACAATATTAACAACCTATTGTTAATAAATATCAGTCCTACTTAACTTTCACGGCGGAAGACTGAAGTCGTGTGAAAACTCAGTTTGTAAAATGACGATAGAGGGGTAAATTCCCAATTATTGAAATAGCTCGAGTTTAATACCTCATTGAATGATTTTCTACGTGTAAATTTCAATATACTCTTGCCAAATAATGGTTCAAATCACCTAAGAATCTGAAAACAATGTGTATTGCGTCACATATTTGGGGGGGGGGGGGGGAGGGGCATAAATATAGACTATAAATTCATTCAACCTGGTATTAAATTGTAGCTTTGTTTAAGGTTTTTAGACTAAATTCGTAAAATGTTGAAGGAGAACGGATAGATTTTCCACAATTAGAGATCTAAGCCCGTCTGTTTTTGGCACATGTCGGGTTTCCACCATTATCGTAGGCCTAACATTTTACTAACATTAATTGGTTAACATTAATTGGTCTCTCATTATAATCATGTTATTAATTATTGTCTTGTGTTTAATTTGGCGTCAAACTCAATCACGATAGTCATTGAGATTTGAAGCGACGCGCATCGATCAAAATAAGGCATAAAATGGTGTCTTAGTTTGAGTATTATTTAGAGGTGTGCTACCTTGTCGCGAGCCGAATGTGTTAGTCGCGGGCATCTCTTGAAACTCCTTTTATCCGGCACCACTACTGCCAAAAATTAGGGATGGTCAATACATACACTTCCCCACATATTTTTCATAACAAGAGTGCCAAAATATTGATTTTCTATCCCCAATGCCTTTTTGGGTAAAAAAACCCTCAAATTGTTATGAAAAAAGTAAAATAATGGCTTCTAGAGAAGTGTCTTTTGATGATTTTGGTGCAATTTCGGTATTTCTTACCAAAAATTGTTTTTGCTACGTTGTCCAAAAATGTGTGAGCCAAAAAAAAGTGATTACAAATCAGCATTTTAAGTGAAATTTGTTACCAAAAATGGATTCTCTGAACTTCCGCACAATCAATGATTTACACACGCACGCGCAATAGATAGTTTACATTAGTAACCACTCACCCACGTATAATGCGTATCAAGTTCGATCACCAAAACAATTTGCGTAATGCCATGAACGGAACGCACGGGCGTGTTTGCACAGCGAGTAGTTTGTGAGTGGTTCGCTTATGGGCGAATTATTAATTACCATAAAGTGTAATTTGTTAATGATAATTAATAATAGTACAAGTAACGTCCGTATCATTAAATGACCATTTTAATTGACTGTTTTGAATCAGGATAATGACTTTGATCAGTTGTTTTAGGGTTCAATAAGGTTTCGGAGTTGTTTATCTTGAATCGACAACGGTAAGACGGGTTTATTTTGCGAGCTAACATATTTACATCATTCATATGTGAATAGCGTTTTGGATAATTGATGAAAATGAGTAAAAAAAACGTGTTTTAATAGGCTATAAGTCCATGATTTGACATAAAAAATAGCTGCTCTTTAAAAACGGGAAAAAATGTTTACGTTTTATTATAATTAGGCCCTTATTTGGACATCGTCCGTTCCCTGTAAATGGGCGAGGGAACTTCTGAATGGGCTGGGTTACAAAAGGTAAACATTAGAGAAGACAAATTATTTCGCAAGTAATTGTGAAATTTAAAATATTTTGTAAATAGCATTTTATTCACACACCACCTTTATCATTCAGAGAAAAATTAAATCAAGAATGCGTTTATTTTACATAACACATTTTGACACATGTTTATAGAATAATGTGTATCAAATCAAAACACACCCCTCCATTTCAATAGTGGTACGGTCCTTTGGATTAAAAGAAAGTCTTTTTACCGCGCGACGATGCAAAATGGCGATTCTCTTGTGCTGGGTAGTGATCGTTCGATCTAAAATTGTGGCTTTAGAAGTTTGCCGTGACATATGGCCCTCGCCAAAAATATTTTCCTCAGGGATATAGCTACATTTTGGTATATAAAGCTGTTAAAGCTGTTTGCTAACTTTAAGGATTGCATGGCGAAATGCATTTATAAAAACGGGCGAAAAAATGAACACATTTTGCGAACATTTTTTGTTTGTTTACAATTTTGCATCGATGCATATGCATTAGTGGCTTCCAAATAAGGTTCGCTATCCTAGTAATGGGCTCACGTCACATGAGGTTGAGCTCGCGTAAAGGGAGCACAACACTAAGTCGGTCCCCATTGACTTTACACGCTACGTACTACGAATTCAAATCGCTGTAAATCCATTTGTCTAGTACTTAGATCTCTGAATTTTTGATATGTTGTAGGACCATCCCTGTACTTTAACATATCTTAATATGAACTGAGATATGCCGTCAAGATGATTTGCTAGAAGTCGGCGAATTAAATGGTATGATTACGCGAGTCAATATTCGGTTATTTCCCGTTCATGCACCATGTGTGTAAATCGGCCCGTTATTTATATTTCAGCTAAATTCATCGAATTTTCTGTTCTAAACATTAAATATATAATCCATAAAATCCATAAAACACAAATTTGATATCATTACCCCTCAAATTGATGCCAATTTTGCACATTCATTTGGTCAAAAGGAACTATTGCTGTACTCAAGTTTTGCCGGAAGTGCCGCGCAAACCCGACTTAGTGGTGTGCTCCCTAAAGTACGCCTGCTCAACCTCACCCCAAGACGGTGCCGTGGTTATCCGTTGTGCGCACTACGTCATCTCGACCTCTAGGCTCTGATTAGTTGGTGCTCAAACGTGAGAACTGAAAAACTTCATGAGCGTTCCACGCACCATCACGCCCTACTGCGTCGGTGGTTATGGCGCAGCGAGAGCACTGCGTTGGTGGATACGGCGCAGCGTGACGATCGGTAAAAAGGCTTCAGTTTAAATTTGACCAATCAGGTGCTTTGGTGTTGTTGGTTGGCAGTATTTTGTGAGTTCAAGCATGCGTGCGCAGTCTGATCGAAGTGCGCCCACGTATGTCGAACTGTGGCCAGGAGATTATGTGCCGTATGTCCATTTGCATATGAAGAGTGGGTTTATCTCAAATCGACAACACTTTGTTACTGTAGGCCTACTTATGGGGGGGGGGGGGGGGGGGGGGGTGGGGGTTGAATTGTCGGTAAACTGTGAAGAATCAAATATTTTACTTTGGACCTCGGAATGTCCCTTGAGGATACGCCCCTCGTGCAATTCATTGGTTTCAAAATGAAAATGTATTGATTCTTCACAGTTACCTCTAAGTAATTGATACGCAGTCATTATACTTTTCGACATTATCGAAGTGTAATATTATTACAGTACAATACCGATACAAATGTAATATTGTGTTGTAAAATCATGTTTGAAATGAGCTAATGAAAATGAGACGGAGAATCGGAGATTAAACATCTCCGACATTGAACGAAACAACGGTTATTTTGTAGTGATAAGAATTTTGCTACTGGTAAGAAAACAAAAAGCAATAATGAAATGAACAATGATTCTAATAAATTTGTTAAAATTGTATAATTTTTATCTTTTTTGCTTCAGACTGTAGGCGATCGAGAGAGAAAAATCTGAGCCTTTCTGACCAGGAGTTATCAAATGTATCACTTACCCGTGCACCGTTAACCAAAGCGTTGATCATTGAGTTTTCATGAACTGAGTGGATACTAACGAGATCAGCTCCAACGTTAACGCAGAAATCTCTGGCCACGGACCAAGTCTTTTTAAAAGCAAAATGCCGGTAACCCGTGTCCATGAAATCCCATCCAGTCTACTGGACAACAAATGGTGTTGGTCGAGATATCATGTGCTGCTGACAACGCAGGTATGGCAATACATGCCAGCAGAAGAACTGATTTCAATCCAAACATTGCGATGTTTCTTTGAAGGGCGTAAAATATTGTAGTAATACTTTTAGGAAGCTATCGTTGCTGATGATTTGCGATTTCTCAAGCAGAAATTGATGGAACACAGCAATCAAAACAACATTATATAGGTTTGTGGCATGGCATGTTGGGTATAGATTTTGTGGTGGGTTAAAAATCCGTCCAATCACAGGTCGACATGGTGAACGTGGGTGCGTATGCATGAATCGGAACTTTCTAGACTCGTGCAAGTCTTTCCTGGATTTTTCTTTTTCTTACCTTTCTTTCATAGTAGGCCTACTACCTTTCTGCAACCAGTCGACGTGGTGAACGTGGGCGCCTGCGCTGCGTACGCAGATAATCGAAAATGTTTAGACTCGTGCAAGTCTTTCGTGGATTATCTTCCCTTTCTTTCATTCAGTATTACCTTTCTGCAATCCTTTTATCGTTTGATTCTGTTTTTATTTTCCTTTCATTCTTTTTATTTTCTAAAACCAAATTAACCACATACAAATCATGAAGTTTGTCCATTATGAATGTAACACTTTAGGTGTATGGGGTCATTATCTTTCAACTCATTACGCCATTACAACAGTACAAATTATGTAAATAGCTGCTTCATTTTGGAAACAAACTTTTTCAGGGTTTTATGCCAGCAGGGTCGAATTGAAGATCTCTCTAAATGTAAAAGAGTGGATTTCCACTTTTTCAAGGAGTTAAACGCAGGACAACACGTTTTTGAGTGGAAAAACACTCTAAAAGGAGTGAAAGGGGATTTTATATGACACTGTTCCACTCTATTGAGAGTGAAAAATTAACTTTCACACTCATTTTAGAGTGGACATTTTCCACTCTAAAACGGGTTGTCCTGCGTTTCACTCCCTTCACTCCTTTTCGAGTGAATTTCCACTCTTTCCACTTGTTTTTCATTTAGAGAGTGCAATGTCAAAATGAATAATGCAAGCGGCAGATTTTAATGTGTGAGTGATGACATGTATCAGATAATGGTTTGTATTAGCGTTTTGGGGCAAATTAAGAATTCCAATGAATGAGATGGACAATTTGTGTAATATAGGATGGCCTGATTTCAAAATTTAGTTACTTTACAAAAAATGAGATAAGAGCACAGTGGGAAGCTGCAAAGTCTTAGATTTAAAATGCTTTTATTTGAGTCAAATCGGACATTCAGTTCTGATGTTATGGTCAATTTAATTGACGGAATTTCGAAGATCGGAGGCGTTTTTTATTCGTTTGTGTGTAGAAAACGCTCGCCCTGTATTTTTTATCAAATTCACTTAAAATTATATATAAATTAAACAATTGTAATTTTCTATAATTATTTTGGTAATAATATTAAATTAATTCATTGCACATAATTATTTATCAAATTTTTAGGTCAACGCCATTTCTTATGTATTTCTTTATTTTTTCTCACCCGGCTATATTTAAGCTCCTTATCTTTAAAATCGCGATAAAAATCCTAATTTACATGCGTTTTCACCAAAATGGACTCAAAATGTGTCTAAATTCAAGCGTTTCAATATATGAACAATTATCCTCATCTCAAATGTCAAATTTTGTAAGCAATTTTAATATTTTTGTATACGTTTCGCTTGATATCTCAAAACAAGGAAACGCGCAAACGTGCAAAACCGTAACACACGTAACTCAAAAACAAAAAGTCGTGTGACCATGGAAATTGGCACAGATGTTAAGCATACAGGGAGGCCTACAAAATCATGAAGGGATTTTCAAAAACGACCTTGAGTTTTTAAATGACGCTGCGAAATACCCTGATTGGCCGCGTCCGGGTTACCATGGCAACCGCAAAAAAAACCCCTGCTTCATGATTTTGTGCGTATTGTCCATACGCACCCATCCCCCAAATATAGTAATTATGCGACATTTCGTTATAGTGTATTTGGCCATCACGAGACAGTGACGTAACTGCGTATTCTACAAATTGCAGCACATAACGCGCGCGCATACTCGAGGCGCTGGCGTATACACATGAGCGTTGAAAGACGGAAGATACACACGCGTGCGTAACAGCTGCGCCTATTAAGTTACGTCACTGTCCAGAGGAAGCCAAATAGAGTATAGTGAGTTTTGTACAGGTTTTGTACGTTACGCTGTTTAGCCAATCAGAGGCCCTGCTTGGTTACCATGTTAACCCGACCGAAAAAATGTGTTTTTTAAAACTTGGGATCATGCTCTACATTTTGGTATATAACATGTCTTAGTTGAAGTTTGGGAAAGTGATGAAATTCAAAATCAAAAATGTGGTCATTTCAAACCTATACCCGCCCCCCCCCCCCTTAACTGGAATATAACTCTAGTTTGTGCACGGATGGGTGTATCAATTTTTTCAGCTGTAGAGGTTAAAAGTAGCCCAATTTAAGGCCTCACCGTGAAGTTGGCAACAATAAATTTACAAATATAGCCGTCATTTCACTATTACCCTTAGACAGCGGGAATTGAAAACACAGCCAAAGACATAAATAGATTATATAGCCCTGAGGCTCCATACCAATTAGATTTTATTACACAACTACATTTACATAAGTTGAATAGTTGATACATAATTTAGCAGGGGCATCAGCCCTTATAATATATTGATAAATATTTTTAAATTGAACAAACCGTTGTGTTTGCCGTACAAAAGATACGAGTACAAAAAAGGATAGTAATACAAAATTATCAAACCATAATTGGGGGTCATAGTGAATACCTAAGGGACATAAACTCAGAGAACAACTCAAAAAGAATTCCAATTATTTTTAAAGATGGTTATAACTTTTCAATAAACTTGGCCTAATTTATCAATGCTTTCTTTCAATGTTATTCAATTTGTAAATCAGCAATTTAAAATATAACATAATCAAATCTACCACCGATGAAATCTTATCGAAGTGACAGTTTCAGAAAATTGATTTTTGAACGGTAATTAACTAGTTGAACTCTAAATGAGTTGGCCTAATTGATATCATACCAATTATAGGATGAAGCAGTAATACATTTCTTTTGACTTCATAATAAATTGAATAACTTTCTTTTACCATTTATAAATATTTCTTATATTAAAGAGAATAATTGGGATTTAAATCCCTGACTTTTTAAAAATTTCTCCAAACAAGGCGACATTGGGGAGACTTGACTATTCCCCCTCCCCTTTTTTAAAAGGAGGTAAGAGAATCGTACCTAATAAGAATCATAGCTCTTAATTTAATTTATTCTAATCCATAGGCCTTAGGGTATGCGAATACATCAGGGTTGTCATTGAAAAAGCAAAGTGCTGAACAGGCGTAAACCTTAATCATTCAAATGAATGTCATCATATCTGTAAAGATGTCTCACTCTTAGAAGGTCAGGATCAAATACATGAGTAGATTTCCGGCTCACTTTGTTTTGATCCTTTAAGGATCATTTTCGGATCGTTTTGATCCGTTTTCGGATCGTTTTGATCCGTTTCCAGATAGATATCAACAAACGGATCAAATTCACCTTGATCAACTTTGATCTGATTTCCGGATCAATTCGATGAAACACTTCATTGGTCAATGAGTGACTGACGTCACTCTTTCGCAAACCGATAGACGACAAGCAGACGATCTTTTGAATTCGGTCGCCACAGTTGAAACAAGGGTGAAATACCGCGGTAAGTTATCCAGTCTAATCTGTAAAATGTTACATGATTTTGTCGGTAAAGTAGTTTTATTTTTTATGTTTGAACATGCTCTATTATTGTGAACAAATTTCTTGTACCTGACCAGTGCCATCAGTACGATTTTCGGTCAAAATGCTCCTCACAAAATGTCACGATCACTGCGATGTACTAGGCCTACACGATGTAGTAAGCTTACTGCACTCGATATATAGTCTGCAGTGTGCACCCGGGGGTGGGGGCACTCAATCAATATTAGGTTTCACACCAGGCTCCATCAAAAATACCCCCCTTTTTTGGCCCGGTGTCACCGAAAGACCCTTGCATTCATGCTTGTTTTTACAATCTGTCACCCGATGACCCCCTTTGTTTTCACTTTTTCTTTGATTCAGTTTGATCCTGGAGTAGGATCATAAGCTACAGGTACATCCGATTAAGGATCATTATTTTGATCCGTTTCAGTATCATTTGACAGAAATATTTGATCCCATTTCGGATCAAACTTTTTGATCCTGCTTGTCGGATCACTTTGATCCGGAAAGGGTAAGCTCATATGTGATACCGCTTCTGGATCAAAATTGATCCTTTTCGTCTCATATTTGATCCTGACATTCTAAGAGTGTAGTGTCCTTATTAAAAACCTTGTAATGACGGATCACATGAGTGTTGGGCATGGGTGAGCAAACTCGGTAGGCATGCTTATTGATGTTACGGAGGCAACTGACACCAGCACCGCGACGTTGTTCCCGGTTAAAATGAAACCTGGGGAGTATCAAGGACCAAATGATCCTGGTAAGGGGGAACAAGTTGCGGATAGCCGCCAGATTTTGCTCGATCCTCATCCTAACCACATGGATCTTGTCACTAAAAATATCATTAGTGCCTAGGTGCAGGATTAAAGTGGAGGGGATAGGTCTTGAACGCAAGCACCTGCTGAGGCGGCCTGAAATACCGGCAATGCGCGCACCTGGGATGCCATACCAAAAGACCGATCCGCCACCACTCAACTGCTCTTGACCCTGGCCGGCCCAATTGATGATACTGTCGCCGACAATCCAAGATCTCAGTCCACCTGTATTAAAATATAAGAAGGAAAGCGACAGAGCAGCGAAAACAAAAACAAAGCGATTAAATGAAGGCTAAGCAATGGATGAAATGGAGAGATAGGGGAAACAATTAAATGAAAGAGGAGGTTACTGATAATGGAGGGTAATGTTGAAGGATAAATGGTTTGAATTAAACCCAAGTTAAAATGTAGAACACGGTGGGGCCTAATGTACAGCCTGACTGCAGATGATCGCCATCGACCCATGCACATGATGGTATCAATGGGAACGCCGCTAATTGCGGCGGAGGTTGCGGCACCGATTCTGAAGCTATGTGAACTAAAATGATCAGGATCTAGACCCATCAACTTTATGCCCTTCTTTAGCAGACAGTTAAACTGGTAAATAGTTAAAGGATCGCCCCCGAAGTGGGTGAAAAGTGCCCCTACAACCTTGGGTCTCACCTTTAAGTACTCTGACATTGCCACCGGGCAGATTGAAGGATCGCTTCCTTCTTCAAAACTCAAAGTTACCGACTTCCGCTTTTGATCAGTCTTAGATGATCTGATGATCAATTCCATGTGGTTTGCAGATGGGCCTGATTTGAAACAAATATCGTGTAATGACAGCAAATGGACGCCCGAGCCCTTTTTTGATGGAGAAGCAAACTCACCCACCCTCAAAAAACCAAAGAAAGCTAAAACAAATGCAGCTCTGAAAAGATAAGCCTCAAAACTGGATTTACAAATTCCAGAAAGTAAACTAGACAGGCGACGCAGGATAGGAATGGAAATAGGACGCCGTGCGTCCGTTTTTGAATTTTGGCGCCTACAACCTTCCTTTAATTTATGGACTATAAAATTATCAGTAGGGTCAGACCAATCATTGATTTTATGCACATATGATATGGCAGACAAATAAGTAGAAATTGTTGAGGGCGCCAAACCATTTATGGATAAATGGGCGATGAATGCAGATACATGCCCGACTATTGCCGGCCAGCCCCCCCTAAACCTAATTCAAAACGAAAACTGTCAAATTTGGCCACACCCCTCATGTACGTTGCACGGGTACTTGCCGATATGGATGAATTGAGCAACCTATGAGTTTCGGCCTCTAGATTGTCCAAATAAATTTTGGAACTTGGCCTCCTACTGTGTCCGCGTTGGGTGCCAGTTTCCGGAAGCGGTCGACCTGAAAGCGGGACAAAGCATCAGCGATGTTATTTTCCTTTCCTGGGATATTGCGCGCATTGAAAGAAACATTATATTTCAAGCACTGTAAAACAAAAAAGCGGACTAAACTCATGATTTTAGGACACTTGGAAGATTGTTTATTGATGATGGAAACAACGGCAGCGTTGTCGGACCTAATCATTATGCGCATACCTGATAATAAATTAGCCCAAAGAACCATGGCAACCACAATCGGTAAAAATTCCAGCCATGCAATTGAGTGATCCATGTCTTGGGAATGGTCCCGAGGCCATTTGTCCTGAAACCACTTGCCGTTGTAAAACCCACCAAAACCAATGCTCCCACTTGAGTCGGTAAACAATTGTAAATCACTGTCCTCCCTCCAGAAATGATCTGGAATTATCGCTGTACCGTTAAATTCACGTAAAAAAACCAACCACATCCTGAGATCGCTTTTTGCGCCATTAGAGATGTAAATCTTATGCCATGATTTCTTAATGCCACATGTCAAGTTAATTAGTCGCCGCAAGAAAGCCCTCCCTGGTGAGATAGCCTTACATACAAATGAGAGTGAACCTATTAAGGATTGTAGCTCTTTTAGGGTTAGTGATTTAGGTTTTAGGGCGTTCTGAACTTTGGACACAATTAAAATCAACTTATCACTTGGTATTGAGATGGTTTGTTGTACTGAATCAATCTCCAAGCCTAAAAAAGTAAGCCTTGTAGATGGGCCAACTGATTTTTCGGCAGCAAGTGGTACACCTAATTTTGAGCAAATATTCTCGAAACAAGAGACAAGATTTTGGCATGATAGCCCACTAGATGAGTCTTTGTTAGCTACAAAGCAGAAATCATCACAATAATGTGTCACTAGATCCGAACCAGACTCCTTTTTACCACCCATTCAATAAATGTTGAGAAAGTCTCAAAAAATGCAGGTGAGCAGGACGCCCCCATTGGCAGGGCCTTATCAATGTAAAAACCACCCTGAAATTTGATGCCTAAAAGTTCAAAATCGCTCGGATGGACAGGCAATAACCTGAATGCAGATTGAATATCTGCTTTGGCCATCAAAGCACCGTTACCCGCCCTAATGACCAAATCAATGGCATCGTCAAATTTTGAGTAACGAACTTTACATAAATCACGATCAATTCCGTCATTGACAGAATCCCCATCGGGGTGCGATAAGTGGTGTATAAGTCTAAACTTCCCTTTCTCAGCTTTCGGGACCAAACCAATGGGTGAAACAAACAGGTTAGGAAATGGCGCCTTTTCAAATGGCCCAGCCATTCGGCCGAGATCGATTTCTTTTTGTAGTTTGTTCAATGCGGTATTGGGATCTTTTGAGACTGATTTTAGGTTAATTGCGTCCCTCGAGCGGCGATCCCCTTGAAAGCCTAATTTGAAACCATGTGAGAAGCCATCTTTTAATCTAGCAGCAGCGATGGTATTGGGTATAATTCAAGAAATTTGTTTAATACCGAAACCCTAATAGGAGATGGATACATGCAGCAAATACAGTTATTTCCACGTCCAAAACTGCAAGAAGAAATGCTCGGTTTAGAGTGAAGTACCTCGATATTACCGTTTAGTTGTGCATGTGGAAGCCCCATGACCTTCTTTTTTACAGTTTGAACAGATGTGACTGTACCCGCAGTTTGAGCGATAACATGACCCTTTATTGAATTTGAAGCACAAACCCTTTTGGGTATTATTTGATGACTTGCGGTCATGGCCTTGAGATTTATTATTGCGCTGGCCGGAGTGGGAGCCTCTTGAACTCTTGGAACCACGAAAAGAATTGTAACCCCCAGCGCTATTAGAATTCAGGGAAGGAACGGCAACAAACATAGTCCAAAGTTCTCCGTCAATTGACGCCCATGATCACTCTGGATGAGATTGCATCCTCAATCTGAAGTGGCAATCATAGTCCCTCCATCCCCAACCCCCAAATCTACGAGCAGCGGTGCGAACTAAATCGCCATATTTGAGCAATTGTTGGGTTCTATCAGGATGAGCCCTCAGAAAGACAGCGCAATAGACCAAAAAAGCGCTTGTCCAATTAGAAATGGATGTTATTTTCCTAGGTTTTTTTTCTCCTTGAGAACGATCTGACCTGATTGATCAATTTGAAAGCTCATATCATTACTTGCACTTGGTGTTGATTGGACTTCTGTAAAAATTGTGTTTGAATCAATCAATGAGCCAAACTCAACGAATTCTCCTCTCATGATTTTATCTTTAGTTATTTGAGGCAATTCGTCGCCCAACGGGGAGCAAATTGAAGTGAAAGGAAGGCTAGTAGTAAAACAAGTATTACCAATATTAGACATGCCTGTGAGATTATTATTGGCGGTCATGGCGGTAGTAAAATTGTCAAATGAATTTGGCCTGTTATTATTACTTATAGTACGAGTAGTAAAAAGCAAATTCTCACCCGACTGGTTCTGGCGAGGTTCAGCCGTGGCCAAGCTTGCCGGCGGTCCTTGAAACAGACTGGAGACAATCCTCCTCGCTGGCAATTTGGGGTCTTCCTGGATCAAATCGTCCATTTCTTCATTCGTCACGTCAATCAGTAGTTCATCGCCGCCAGCTTGTTGTTGTTGTTGGTCTAACACTATCGATGAGTTATCATGGATGGAGTTATCGGATTGCGCAGCGGCAATCGGCCGAACTGGTACACGAGTGTTTCTATTTCTATTTCTAGCCCTTATAGAATTTCCGCGGGCATTAGCATTTACCGTTCGGGGTTTACCGCGCTCTGGAATTTGGCGAGCAGCGGGGCAGTTTTGGCGGGGATTTTGAGAAGATGATGGGCCTGGGTCCTGAGATGAATTAACTACTGATGACGACCCGGCTTCCCCCGTCAAGGCCGCCATTGCCCTAGACTGGAGTCTTGTTTGTCTGACTTGTTGACCACCTCGGCCCCTACCGCGGGCAGAGTTGGCTCGAGGAGCGTCATCCGCTTTTCTTTTAGTATGGAAACCGCAAAGCGAATGAGGTACGAAAGGACCGAATGGCATAGCAAAACAAACAAACAAAGAGCTGTTCGCGGGCACCCGGAAGTGGCCGTGAATGGTCAACCGGTAACCAAGGACGCCCACAATTAATGACAATGACCATTGACAATTACCGCATCGTTGGTTAAAGCAGTTTGGGCTTTATTGAGCACAAACTTTAATATGCCGTTGTTTTCGTCCTTTGACGCCACAAATTGTATCAGTTTTATCTAATAAGTTCAATTATTATATTTATACAAACATTTACCATATATAACTCATATCAACCATTTTCAAACAACATTAAAGTTGTACAAGGGAAGACCTCTTTTATACAAAGCCACTATTGTTTATTGATAGCTCAAAGCTCAAGGACATATTGAAGCAGTCAGTGTTTACAACAAATATCATTTGTTGAAAGAGGACAAAAACCAACCTAGAGTGAATTAGCTGCCGTATGCTTTAGTATTTAATGTTAAGATTATCTTTCTCAAATCACTGCAAGATGTTATCAATTAGCATTACGGCAGCTTTTATTATTTGTCTCTATTCATTACTGTTTGCCTGTTTTAACTGCAAAAAGGTCAAAAGAATATCATTGCTGAATTTCATGTGCTAAGGAAAAGGACTGCTTTTATAAATTGTGACATACGTGAGACGTAAACAGTGGGTAAGATGTCAGTTTCCCAAAATGTCAAAAGCCAACCATATATAGGGGCCCCGCCAGTGGCGTAGCTCAGGGGGGGGGGGGAAATGCCCTCCCCCTGACAGAAAAACCCCATTTGTGCCCCCGCCCCCCAGCCCCTCTAAAAAAAATAAAAAGGAGGAAAAAAATGAAAAATGGGAAAATAATGACAAAAGACCGAGATGGTGGGCGATTATATATGGATATATTCAGTCCAAATACTCAAAAAAGGCAAAATAGTAAATGTATTACATGTACTGTGCGATTTTTTTTTGACCGTGCGAATTTTTTTGAACCTGACGATTTATTAGGTCACGGTGTGGTAATCTTATCAGCTTCGCAACCTGGGCCAATCCATTTGGAAACCTGTTTTCGATAGGGATCATCTTCAATATTAGTACTCTCTTATTAGTTTTGCCATATACAAAACAGATTTTTCAGAAACCTTTCCCAACTGTCAAAGTCTTACCTCCAGAATTACTGAACCAATACTACGCGTGTATGTACTTATTCTAATGAATTTCTCATGATGATTCCAAATATGGTGATGAAATTCAATAATTTTGACATTTCTGAATCATTTTGTGAAATTTTGGAACTGTCGTCTGCAGACGACTGCCGCGTTGAAACCATACCTTCACATTATCATTATCAAGGTTATATTGAAAACTATAGGCCTATCTTATTATGTAGCAGTTGATCATTCTTTTGCTGTTTTCATGTGCCATTAATATGCCTATCCTATATGGTGTAAATGGTGTAATATTGTACGTACGTATCATTACAAACATTATTGCGTATTTTCTTGTGTTATTGTTTCTTTTCCTTTTCAAAAAATCTTACTTTTGTAAAAGTAAAAGCACAACCAGAAACCTCAATTTTTTTAATTTCTTGTACATATTTAGAATGTTTTCAAAAGAAAAATAACTTTAAGCCTTAACTTGCATCTTTACATATCATAGCATCAATAAATTGAAATATATTTATGATGAAGAAGTTACAAATAAACAAACAATATCTATGAAGTTGCAAATAACCAAACATTGATCAAACAGGATGTACCAATAACAATCAAGAGCTCACGATCACGATCAAAGCACAATATGCAATATACGTTATACAACACGTCGATCAACATCCATATATTCAAGGGCATCCCAATCCCACGCAATACGGATGCATACTTTT
The DNA here is from genome assembly GCA_035610835.1 of Ophiura sarsii. Classification (NCBI taxonomy): domain Eukaryota; kingdom Metazoa; phylum Echinodermata; class Ophiuroidea; order Amphilepidida; family Ophiuridae; genus Ophiura; species Ophiura sarsii. The sequence goes on from CM069455.1 coordinate 9,881,539, forward strand.
AATATTATTGCAATAGTCCAGTAACATTGTAATATATTCCATCAAGTTCATTCAATTGCCAGTCCATATTTCTTGCGATACTTCATCATTATATATGTTTCCATCCATATCAGTCATATCATAGAGCACTACACTGAATAGGACTGTGAGGAACTCAAATCCATTACCAAACCACTTCTTGTCTTCCACGGAAATCTGTTGAGAAAAAAAAACCCGGGAAGAAACCTCGCCCCTCTTTCCCTACTAGTAGTAGGAAGAGCACAAAAGTCACCTCTTCCATCTCTACATCATAATATAGCATCATTATCAACTACACATTTGGAGTGTGAAAGCTAGGCATGTGTCAGATACTTCCATTTCATAAACCTTAATAAATAACGCTCTTTCAAACAAAGCTTCCAATGTCATTAACAAAATACTCTTTATTTTATGTTGCTATTTAATACCTATATTTTACAACTCTATGTCACAGTCGCAACATCTCAAACTATAAAAGCACTGGCAGTTAATGCAAACATTTCAAATCAGAAGCAATGCCAGCTTGATATACTAAAGCCATATACTAACAAACAGAAGTCTTAGGACACTTGGTTATTAAATCATCCCAGATTAGAAATTTGGACTGTAACATTTCACCATGAGTTGAACAAATTACCATATTTGGGGATGGGTGCGTATGGACTATATGCACACAACCATGAAGCTATTTTTTTTGCTGTTGCCATGGTAACCGGGGAGCGGCCAATCATGGTACTTTGCAGCGTCATTTAAAAACGCAAGGTCGTTTTTGAAAAACCCTTCATGGTTTTGGAGGCCTATGTATGCTTAACATCTGTGCCATGGTCACATGACTTTTGGTTTTTGAGTTACGTTTGTTAGGTTTCGCACGTTTGCGATATCAAGCTAAACGTATACAAGAATATTAAAATTGCTTACAAAATTATAAATTGACGTATGAGATGAGAATAATTGTTCATATATTGAAAAGCTTGAATTTAGACACATTTTGAGTCCATTTTGGTGAATATCGCCTGTAAATTAGGATTTGTATCGCAATTTTAAAGATAAGGAGCTTAAATATAGCCGGGTGAGAAAAAATAAAGAAACACATAAGAAATGGCGTTGACCTAGAAATTTGATAAATAATTATGTGCAATGAATTAATTTAATATTAATACCAAAAATAAATATAGAAAATAACAATTGTTTAATTCATATATAATTTAAAGTGAATTTGTTAAAAAATACAGGGTGCGCGTTTTCTACACACAAACGAATACAAAACGCCTCTGATTTTCGAAATTCCGTCAATTAAATTGACCATAACATCAGAACTGAATGTCCGATTTGACTCAAAATAAAAAGCATTTTAAAGTTAAGACTTTACAGTTTTCCATTGTGCTCTTATCTCATTTTTTGTAAAGTAACTAAATTTTGAAATCCGGCCATCCTATACCCCCCCCCCCCACCCCCCACTTAAGGTTAGTCCGGCTCAGCCTGACTAGCTTGATTTGTTCTGCTTGACTAGTCTGTGGCTGGACTAGCTTATTAGACAAGCTGGCTTGACTAGCTTTAGGTTAGTCAAGGCACTGAGATAAAATATAAATAGCGGCATGCAGATAAGACGTACGTCATCGCCGGTCCGGTTTTGCTAGCCAATCCAGACGTAATTTGTCGCAGTTATTTCATTGTGTGGCCATATTGTGTGCATCATAGTGTTTGCCAACATCTGTAGACTATTTTATGCTACATTTTGTTTCGAATGACGACTCGGAGTAGGAAAAAACTAACTGTAAAGAACGACGGTAGCGCGGGCATCTCGAACGCTAACGGGTCAGCCATGGCTGACCAGTCCACTACAGCTAACACTGTAGCCAACAGCCCCGCGAATAACATGGTCAATACGAGTGCTATTGAACAGACAGCAGAGTAATCACCCGTGGCGAAACCCAATACTGCTACGCAACGTGAAGAATTGAGTCAGGCGGGATCTACTATATGGTTTGAGCTGGACTAACCTTACGTTAGTCGCGCAAAGCCGGACTAACCGTACGTTAGTCAAAATGGACACCATCTGGACTAACTTAAAGCTAGTTGAGCGACTAGCCTAAACTACTAGTCCAGCGACTAGCCTAAACTATTCCAGCGACTAGCCTAAACTAGTCCAGCGACTAGCCTAAACTAGTCCAGCTTAGGACGGACTAACATCAAGGTAGTCGATCGACTAACGTAAAGCTAGTCCAGCAATGCTGAACTAGGCTAAAGCTAGTAAAAATGAGCACCATCTGGACTAGCTTTAAGTTACAGGCTGACCAATTTAGGTTTTTAGTGTGGAGCTACTACGCATGTGTGAGAGCGCAGATAGTTGAGCGTTGTGGAGTCTGCGCAGGCCTTTACATGTACAGGACGTGTCAAAAAAGTGTCAAATGTCGTGACCCATCGACTAGGAATAGGATCGATACACTTACCGGTAGAAACAGTAGAAACAGGGGTGGGGATTCAAAACTTACCGCTAAATCTTACGGTTAAAACTTACCGTTAACTTTGCAGTGCCCCAGTAGAAACACGCTCTAAGACAGTCAGTCGTTAGCGCGATCACTAATGAGAGAGATGGACACTTTCTGTTATGAGGATCCCGTAGATTCTCGTTGTTTAATCTGTTGCATTAGATGCTCGATCATTCGGAGATTCGAAATTTGTAGGTGTGTTGACGTTAGTGAATGATGATCGAAATTATAGAACCCAGAACGCTTGACTTAACAGTTGTCTACCTCTAGCCCAACTTACTGTATATGGGGCACAAAGGTTCCAACAGTTCTGACAGGTTTAGACAATATTAATTTGATTGTTAGATTTCAGTGTGTGTGTGTTATGTATATTTCTAATAAAATAAACGTCCCCAAAATTCCCCCAAAATGACTCATTTTTTTCTATTCATTATGTATTGAACACGTCGGTTGCTAGCGGTTAAGACTATACACTATAAAACACATTGGATTCTCTCCGCGTCGGTTCGAATCCTGCTGACGAGCTTTTGTTGCAAAAAGCGATTTAGTCTGTGTTTTAGAAAATGGCGTATATTTTTACTCCGCACATTTACATTCATGGATGTAATCGTCTACTTGCAGAGTATCTTACTGCACTATTTCCAAGATGTTTCACATTTTAATGTCGGGAACCTTATAACCTTTGACAAGTTACCATTTTACAAATGTGTTATTTTTTCTTTGGCAGAAATTTGCTATCAAACACGATGATAATATGTGGTAATTGTGCCGGTTTATCGAAAAGAAGGAAATACTGTTGTTATATTATAAGAAATATATTGTTATACCCTTTATCCTTTTTATTACCCGGAGTTCAGGGTTTTTCTAAACCACCGTTTTTATTTTAGCCCATGAGACAAGACCATGACGAAATGAGAAGGGTTTGAAATAAGCCGCTCCTAAATTAATTAGTATCACAGCTAACCGGAGTGCGTGTCTTCCCCAAGCAATCGTGCATATTTACTTTCACAGTGAACGCTTTTTGTGTGTGCTAACGACTGACTGAAGATCCCTGAAGATTCACATGCAAAGCAACACGCCATCACGCAATTGTATTTCGTACCTGTCCCGTCATATGAGGGCAGCGTTTATGTTTATCACTGGCTACCACCGATGCTTCTATATCATATTGTCAAACAGATGAGGGCAGTGTTTTGTGTGTTGTCCTTCGGATAGTCTGTTTGGATACATGTATATGAAATACAACATTTCGTCTAAATACTTTTCGTCCAATAATCTTTAGTCCAGAATAATGTATTTGCCCAATTATGTTTTACATAATCTGCAATCATATTTTCGTCCAAACGTTATAATAATTTGTCCACTGTAATATCGGCCAAATAGCCTAATAGTCCAAACTATTTTCGTCAAATTATTTGTATGCCAACGAATTTTCATTCAATTTCTTTTTTGATCCAAAGAATTTTCGTCCAAAACTTTAAATTATTTTAAATTATTGTCAAATTTTTTTCCTCGGGCAAACGTTCTTTTGTACACTGCTCCCCCAGTACTAAACCAAACCAACTTTTTGGATGCCCTTTTTAGGGTCCTTAAACATATTTGGGATGGGTATACACCACCAATGCACTATATGATATCACGTCCGGTAAAAGTTTATTACAGCAATTGTTACTTCTTTCGGTACAAATTGAGAGGTTTTGATATACCTTTTCAATTCTATCGATTAATTTTGGTTATTACACATTATTATGAATTGAAGGTAGATGTTCTGATTGCTGGCCCGATTTTTTTTACTTGATGTTTTCTATTTTACATGAAAGGTCATCCTTAAAATTGTCACATTCCATAGTTTGAGTTGCATGACTCGAATGGATCTTATTTTAGAAGCACAAGGTCACAAGAAATGTGCCCATTGAGTAGTTCACAAGCTGGCTGGGGATTAACCATCTTTGGCAGTAATTCAACACATCTTAGCCTATAATTTTCTAAATGGAACATATCTGGCCCCTAAGAATTTACAGACATAATAAGAAAAATATGGGGTTTCTTCTGATATCAAAATATCTTGATGTGAAAAAAATCATAGCCCAAGAAAGGTGATCAGAACATTTAATTGAATCATTTTTTATGCAAGAAAACTAAATTGGTGTTATGGAAGGTACATATTGTTAAATATAACCAGTTGTTTATTGTATTAGAACCCCTAATTATTTCAATTACAAATTGAATAATGTTTCGTTGATGATAAGGTTGATGATATTCCATCTATTTTTGCTCCATGGAACCACAGTGCAATGTATTATTATAACGCGCGTCTTTTGAATAAGGCAATGCATGGCGTGTATATAAAACCATACTCAAATTGGATAAAATAATGATGAGTGAATACAATTTTAAATTTCGGGAAAGGGCCGTTCCTAATAATGAACAATTATGAAGCTTATACGATAAGGAATCGTTTGGACTAGGTTGTAAGTTTCTGTTAAGATTATCCCTCACGGTATAGATTATTGTATTTTATGTCGGCAAATCCCACCCACTTCCGCTCCCCACCGAACTTCAAAATCCTGGTAGCGCTAAAAGAGAGTTTCATGGACTAAAACATATTTGCCTCTTCTGACCATGTTTTATTTCATGTGGACTGTTACTGCGGTTGATGGCACACGACAATTTTGAAGGGCTACCAGTTAAGCGAGGATTTAATTGTCAAGGTATGTTTTTATATATAGTTATATGAAACTGGAATGTAATGCTAATCTAACCTCTTATGATTTGATGTCGCTTTCGATGAGCACAATAGGCAATTGTTTGAAGAATCGTAATGAACGATAACATTTAAATTTCTGTAGAGGGGATTAGTGATAAATGTGACATGAAAGTTGAACTTGATTGGGTATCGTGTTCCGTTCCTACGTCCAATACTTTTACTGACCCGAATTTGACAAGCGGATTTCACACAAAATCACCAGCAATCTAGAACGTATTATTAGTTGATAGCTACGGTTGGTTTTTGAAATTAAGAAAACTGGTCAATCAAATTTAGTTTATCATGTAATTATTGTTCAATCAATGAAGTTGCCTTGCAACCCGAATATTGTTTTACATTTTCTACTGATATACTTAAAGGGGCATTGAGAGATTGCCAAGAAAACTGAAATTTGGAAAAAAATGAATTGTTTCAATAGACATTGATAGGCTTATAGTACGTAGGAACCCAGAAGTGTAATGATGTATGGGAAAACGGTTGAATGATGACTCTAGATTGAAATTTGGTTGAAACAATTTATATGGTGAGCGATGCTGATCATTTAGATGTGATCTAAATGATGCGCCCCATTATTTTCTCCCTAGGCCATGATTGACGTGTCTGCCGATCAGGGTTGGCTCTTGACTGACCTCGATGTTGTTTAGCTCACTAATCTATAGCTTAGGATAGTATCTAACTGATGTACCCCATTATTTCCTCCCCTAGGCCATAGTAGGAGCCCCAGGCCTCAAATTTAGGAGGTAACCCCTGACCTCCGAACATACTCTTACATTTACATTTTTATGACAGATACATATCTTATCTACCAGAATAAAGAGTCCTGCTCTAAAGATTCTCTTGCGAAATTATGTTATGGCGATAATCATATTCCCCATGTATTCACATAGCAGAAATTAAGTAATAGAATCTCTCGTAAGGGTTTTAGTAGTATAATGACCATAACACTGAAAGGAAATCTAAAAACTACATAAAATCATGTTTATGAATTTAAAGAAAGAACTACTTGACACATTATATTAGCTTTTTCCATTTTAATGTCATTGATATCGGTCTAAAATGTTATGGAACAATTGAAAAAGTTAGAAATATAAGCATTTTTGACCCTTTTCTGACTATTTCCAATGTTTTATTTAGCTATGTTACCTGTAACATTGACATTTTAAATATAAATAACTATCTCAACTTGTAAAGCAGTTCTTCCCCATAGATATGATGTATAGTTATACATACTTTAACATTTATTTCAACTTGTTATGGCGATAATACTACCCCTACCCCTAACACGAGCTGTTTTATGTCATCTTGTCTATGTGAATATATAGGGAATATAGGTATTGCCAATAACATGAATTCGCAAGGGAATCATAAGAGCAGGACAATTTATTCTTGTAAACAAGATATGAATCTATCATAAAAGTTATCCTTTTGGAGTATGTTCGGAGGTCAGGGGTCAAACCATTTTAAAGCCGAATTTAGAACTCTGGGGCTCCTACTACCATGATTGACGTGTCTGCCGATCAGGGTTGGCTCGTGACTGCCCTCAGTGTTGTTTAGCTCATTAATCTAAGCTTAGGATAGTATCACCAGCACCATATCACATTCGGCCTGCGGCCTCATGTGATATGACATGCCAAACCATAGGTATTTTTCCGTATTGTGTGAACATGCAGGAGATAACTAATAATACCGTGTCATGTGAACTCTAGGGTACACTGTGGAACGATGGTGCATGAATTAGTTCATGCTTAATCAGGCTTATCAGTGCACACTTTTGGAGCTTTATTGTTTTCAGTCGTCAGATTTGAGCGCTCTCGCAGCTCGCAAGGGCCATGTTTATATTGTGAATACAGGAATGATTCAGTTGACCTGTTGTACAGGCCTGACAAACCCATAATACTAGGATTAGATATTATGTTTTTGATTTGTTTGCAAAATATTTGTCAAATTCTGTGTTTTTTTAAATCGTTTAAAATGTTTGAATTGTTTTAAAATTCAGAAACAATTTAAAAAAAGATTTTAAAAAGTCATGCCACACCAACCTGCCCATAACATACTTTCAGTTGCAGGTCGTGGTGATTGGAAGTCACTGGAGTGGACTATGAAACACAAATAGCTTTTAACTATTTGACAGATCAAATTCTAACAACCTGTTACACTCAAGTTTGATTAAAGTCAATTACAGCGATCTGGGCCTATATTGCAACCTGTCCTGACTTTTGGGAAGTCGCCACCTATAGAAACGTTTGAAGGACAAGTGATGCTAAAGTTGTCCTCATGAATGACTAGGATCATGCAGGGACCTTAGTATGCAATGTCCATAATGGAAGAGATCTGTCTGTCTATAGAACAGAGGTTTTTCCTTATTGCCTTATTTTGCGTTAATTTCTATTATTCTGAAGCTGACACCGTACCTATCATGATTTTGGTGAAGAGATATAGGTGGTGCAGGTGTATGTGTGTGTCATGCCGGGTGGGAGAAGGGTGCCAACTTTTATCCTATTGTTCCTTTCCTTTTGCCAAAATCACATTTTTTATTTCAAGAAAGGGGATTTGTTTTCCACAGGGGGCAATGGGCAGCTTCCTGTCAACCCACCCCAATTGCTATGACATTGGTTTTGTAATGACTTTTATTCACTCAATGAAAACAAAAGAATGTGGGTGAATTGTAAAAGAGCTCTTGACCATGATGTTTTCATAGAATCATTAAATTATTGCTATATTTATGAAGCGTATCGAATCTACTTAATTCTCTGAAAATCGACCTAAAATAAGCAAAATGTGACAAGTTATGTTAGCTCACACCTTTTTTCACCATTCCAATGGGATTTACTTGCAAAACCTGTCACATTTTGCATATTTTCAGTTGATTACTTTAATTTTTTGGGATGGTTTGAGTTCTGCTGACTCATGATATTCTTAATGTTTCCTCCCTACAGATATGGAATGTGTTACACAGGTTGCCTATAATAGAAGTAGGTCTTCGTATACGTGGATGGTGGGGAGCTGGCAGTCAGGAGGAGGATAGAAGACTGCCAAATACATATATTGGTAAGTTATGAACAGGGTGTTAGGGTTGGAGAGAGGTTATCAGGGCTTAGGTAATATCAGGATCCTACACGTCTTGCCATCCCCAAAACTAAAAGATCATTTGGGGATAAATCATTTTCAGCTTTAGGACCAAGAATGTGGAATGACCTACCCAGTTCTGTGCGTGCCGCCCCAAATGTGAAACGTTTTAAAAAGCTTTTAAAAACTCATCTGTTCCCTGTTGAATAATTCAGCCTTATTTTTATTTTTTACACAATTATTGTATATATATATATTGGTCTTTTAGTGGTTTTGATCACATTTTAAATGCATATCTTTTATATAATGTATACATTGTACAGCGCATTGGTCTTTTTGGAAATGCGCTATATAAATTCTTATAATAATAATAATAATCACAGTGGGGGGGGGGGGGGGGGGGGGGGGGGGGGGGGGGGGGGGGGGGGGGGTTAGATTGCAGAAATATTATAAATTTGTTAGGTAAGGCCGTATAACTTGACAATTATGTGTGATTTTTCAAATTTGAGGTGCGAATTTGAGGTAACTGATTCGACACATATAACATTTATTATTGTTCAATGTTATAGTTTAACAATAAATAACTTTGGCTTAGAATTGAATAGAGATTTCAAAATACCCCATTTCTTATTAAATAATACTAGAGCGGTTCTCGGCTTTCGCGGTTCTCGGGTTTGGCGGTTGGTGGATTTGAATGGTAAAATGATTTTGGACAAAACCTAGCTGGGTCGTGTGGGTTTGGTGTAGTGTATATGTTGAAGTCAACTTATTTTGTTCTGCCTGTTGACATATTTTTTGGAAGATATATGATTATATGCGGCACTACAAGTAGGCTTCATAAATGTGAAAGAGCTATATGTATAGGATTAATGTCTTTAAGTATTTGTATTTGTCTTGTCCGCGATGTACAACACCATCTATACGGTAGTCTGAATAGTCTTGTATGTCACTGCCATCGTTTATGCGACTCCTGTTGACTATTGGTAGATGCCACTTATGCGATGTGTTCCATGCACACCCTGCTCACCCAGTAGAAGTCTGGACACTGGCATATTTGTGTCTTGTCCGCCATTTATATACATCACCATTTATACATTTGTATTGTATGTCTGCCATCGTTGTATGCCACTCCTGTTGACTATTGGTATATGCCACTTATGCGATGTGTTCCATGCACACCCTGCTCACCGAGTAGAAGTCTGGACACTGGCATATTTGTCTTGTCCGCCATTTAAATCACCATTTATTCAGTAGTCTGAATAGTATTGTATGTCACTGCCATCGTTGTATGCCACTCGTGTTGACTAGGCCTATTGGCAGATGCCACTTATGCGATGTGTTTCATACACTGGCGTATATGCTTGTCCTCACCATATTTGTCTTGTCCGCCATTTACATCACCATCTATACAGTTGTATTGTATGTCACTGCCGTCGTTGTATGCCACTCCTGTTGACTATTGGTAGATGCCACTTATGCGATGGGTTCCATGCACCTTGCTAACCCAGTAGAAGTCTTGCATTGAATGACTGAAATTAGTTTTCGTAGTCGATTGAAACTAACAGATATTTCACCCGTAATTTGATCAGCATGGATATCAACATAATGTAATCTTAACTCCATATTTGGTCATAAGAACCCTTATGTGCACCACTACTCAGGTTGTAAAGCATAAGGGGTCAAAGGTCACACAGGGGTCACTAGGGGTCAAAATGTGGACTATTCTTTTCCTGTGCTCATTGATAAGCCAAGATAAAAAGTCAAAAAAAGTTTGGGGTCAAAGGTAAAAAAAGGGTCACTAGGGGTCAAAAGCCCTCGACTAATATCCGTGATCTATGATCACAATCATATCTAGTTTAATTTGCCTGACCGCCAAATGTCGAAATTTGGAAAATGGACCCAAATATCATTATATGATTAAATAATTCTTTCTTTTTTGGATACGTATGAGATCTATGATACAAAAAAGTCAAGCCGCAATCAATTTGGCGACAAAAAAGTCATTCTAATAGAATTTTTTTAATTTTTTTAAATTCTAAAATATCAAAATTTGAAAAATTAGACCAAATACCATTATTTGGTTAAATAATCCAATTGTGTTTGGGTACGTATGAGATCGATGATGCAAAAAAGACAAGCCGCAATCAATTTGGCGACAAAAAAAAAGTCATTCGCATAGAAATCATAATTATTTTTTTAAAATTCTAGGCTTGACCGACAAATATCAATATAAAAATTAGCCCAAATACCATTATTTGGTTAAGTAATTCAATTTTTGTTGGTTCATATGAGATCGATGATACAAAAAACTCTTGGCGACAAAAAAAGTCATTCGCATAGAAATCATAACAATTTTTTTTTAAAAATTCTAGGCTTGACCGACAAATATCAAAATGTGAAAATTAGCCCAAATACCATTATTTTGTTAAATAATTCAAGTTTGTTTGGGTACGTATGAGATCGATGATACAAAAAAGTCAAGTCGCAATCAATTTGACAACAAAAAAGTTGTTCGCATAGAAATCATAACAATTTTTTTTTAAATTCTAGGCTTGACCGACAAAAATCAAAATTTGAAAAATTAGCCCAAATACCATTATTTGGTTAAATAATTCAATTTTGTTTTGGTACGTATGAGATCGATGATGCAAAAAAGTCAAGCCGCAATCAATTTGGCGACAAAAAAGTCATTCGCATAGAAATCATAACAATTTTTGTTTAAATTCTAGGCTTGACCGACAAATATCAAAATTTGAAAAATTAGCCCAAATACCATTATTTGGTTATTAAAGTAATTCAATTTGTTTGGGTACGTATGAGATCGATGATATAAAAAAGTCAAGCCGCAATCAATTTGACCACAAAAAAAGTTGTTCGCATAGAAATCATAACAATTTTTTTTTTAAATTCTAGGCTTGACCGACAAAAATCAAAATTTGAAAAATTAGCCCAAATACCATTATTTGGTTAAATAATTCAATTTTCCTTTGGTACGTATGAGATCGATGATATAAAAAAGTCAAGCCGCAATCAATTTGACCACAAAAAAGTACCGTAATTCGCATAGAAATCATAACAATTTTTTTTTTAATTCTAGGCTTGACCGACAAATATCGAAATTTGAAAAATTAGCCCAAATACCATTATTTGGTTAAATAATTCAATTTTCTTTTGGTACGTATGAGATCGATGATATAAAAAAGTCACGCCGCAATCAATTTGACCACAAAAAAAGTAATTCGCATAGAAATCATAATAATTTTTTTTTTAATTCTAGGCTTGACCGACAAATATCAAAATTTGAAAATTAGCCCAAATACCATTATTTGGTTAAATAATTCATTTTTTTTTTGGTACGTATGAGATCGATGATGCAAAAAAGTCAAGCCGCAATCAATTTGGCGACAAAAAAGTCATTCGCATAGAAATCATAATTATTTTTGTTTAAATTCTAGGCTTGATGACCGACAAATATCAAAATTTGAAAAATTAGCCAAAATACCATTATTTGGTTATTATAAAGTAATTCAATTTGTTTGGGTACATATGAGATCGATGATACAAAAAAGTCAAGCCGCAATCAATTTGACCACAAAAAAGTAATTCGCATAGAAATCACAACAATTTTTTTTTTTAATTCTAGGCTTGACCGACAAATATCAAAATTTGAAAAATTAGCCCAAATATCATTATTTGGTTTTGGTTAAGTAATTCAATTTTTGGGGGTACATATGAGATCGATGATACAAAAAAGTCAAGCCGCAATCAATTTCATGACAAAAATATCTTTCGTGTATGAATATTTTAAAAAATAAATAAAGTAGGCCTGAGTCTGACCGACAGATGTCAAAATTTTGAAAATGGACTCAAATATCATTAATATTAATGTTTGGATAAATAATTCATTTTTTTTTTCTATGCTGACTTTTTTTTGAATTTATTTGTTGAAATCCTGCGAAAATTTAATCACACGAAAACTACAACAATTATTTGTTGAAGGAGCAATTCTTGTACAGTCAAAGTCGGAGCCAGAGTCATGTGTTATTGTTTAGTCACATGTCATTGTTTAGTCACGTGTTATTTCTAACAATGGCATTCATCGCTATCGGGACAGTCACCATTTTGCGTGATTTTCTGAAATTAGTAGGTGAATATAAGCCGTAACTTTGACTGCTAGCCACAGATTTATTACAAATAAACATAGTTTTAAACAAGTTTAATACTGTAGGAAGAATTCTTGTGCACAAAGTTTTTGCTACGACGAATTGAAATATGTAAAATCACGATTTTTCGATCGCATTGAAAATGCATCTTTATTGCCTCAAAATAATGGGAATTTTTTATTTTTTTTTATTAAAACGGAAACTTTATCCTGGAGGAATAGGACCTCCCCTTCAAAATGAGCCTAAGTTTATTAAGATTGGTGCAGGCAATCAACCACAATGGCGAATTGCAAATTACTCTATTCTTATTTATTTTCTTAACATTTCGGTATACGACGTGTGGGCCAACAGTGCACAAACAAACACGTTATTTTCTTAGCAGGCATCTGACTGCATTGATCCAATCTCGAATTAACCGGATTCAAAGTTCGTAGGTGTATGTTTAGCCCTGAGCCATTGCATTCGTGGGCATTGTAATACTAAAACGCCGGGCGGATTCTTGTCAAAATGAAACTATACTGAAACTATACTGTGTCTGTTCGACCCAGCAATGATAACAAAATGCCGGAAAACATATAGGCTGTATTCTTGTACGTAGTTAAACACGGTTTTAAGCTAAACACGTGTCTAACTTTGATTTTAGACACATCATTTAACTAGACGTAATTCTCGAAAATTTGTTTAACTTCAACACGCGTCTAACTCACTAAAAAGTGTCTAACTTTAAACATGGGTGTGGGGGTAGTTTAAAGCGTGTTTAACTAAAACATGTGCTTTTGAGGTATTCGGTCAATATCTATTGTTATCCATTAGGGACACAAACATAATAAATACCTGTATACTGTAACGCATGACTACTCTGGGGACGAGATTCGCAAAGTTTAAGACTGTGTTTTGTTAAACACGTTGTTTAAAAGTTAAATTTGCGTTTAAGTTAGACAAGGTTTTAAGCTAAAACCGTGTTTAGTACGAGAATACAGCCCATAAGGTTTTGACAGAACAGTGACGTTATCCTGTGTTTTTCCCCTCTATCAATGACACATGTATGGTACTTTTCTTGTCATAGTTGGTGTTCCCAAGGATAAGGACTACCTAGCAGTCCATGCAGATCAAGAATATGTTCTTCATGTTAAATTAAACAGGCTACAGAGACAACATAAGGTGAGAAGAATGTTTGATTTATACATAACACTTTCCACATGGCTGTTGTCTGCAGACGACAATTCCAAAATTTCCAGAAATGTTTCAATTATGTTGAAATAATTGCATTTCATCACCATATTTGAATCACCATGGGAAATGCATTGAAATAAGTACAAACATGCCTAGTATCGATTCAGTTATTCTTGAGATAAGATAGACTTTGAAAGTTAGGAAAGGTTTCTGACAAATCTGTTTTATATATGGCAAAACTAAGAGCCTTGTGGAAAGTGTTAAATACATAGGGTGGAGTCTGTACTGATATATCTGACTTAAAGGTATATTACGTGATCTTTCCAGGGAACACCCTCAACATCAAAAAAAAAAATTGAAAGCGGATTTTCTTGCAGATTTACATTTCTGATCATAATCGTACATACATTCCAAGTTACAGGGTGATACGATTCTTAATTACTTCAAAATCATGGTTTTAGAGTGAAAATAAACTGTCGGGATAACACGATAGTTTATATTTTCACTCTAAATTCACTCTAAAACCATGATTTTGAGGTAATTAGGAATCATATCGCTCTGTAACTTGGAATGTATGTAAGATTTATGATCAGAAATGTAAATCTGCAAGAAAATCTACTTTCTAAAAAAAAATCATGAATAGAGGGCGCTCTCTGGAAAAGATCACATAATATGCCTTTAAAGGTAGATGTTCCGATTTTCAACTTGAAGTTTTCTATTCTACATGAAAGGTCATCCTTAACAAAGTCGTGTTCCAAAGTTTGAGTTGCATAGCTCTAATGGTTCTTATTTTAGACGCACAAGATGCTGTGAACTGTACCTATTGAGTAGTACACAAACTATATCGGGGGTTACCACCATTCGCGGTAATTCGACGTTATTTCATCGATTTCTCCGTAATTATACCGATTTAGGCCGTCAAATTTCAGTATGATGATGAGAAAAATACGAGCTTTCATATGATATGAAAATCTCCGTATGTTTGAAATAATTCTGTGTTACGAAAATGTGATCGGGTCATCTACCTTTAATACCATTAATGCAGATGAAAGGCATATTATTTAATCTTTTCCAAGTGATGCCCTCTATTTTTACTCGGGAAGCAGATTTTCTTGCAGATTTGCATTTTTGATCATAAATCGTAAAGATCTTGTAAGTTACAGAGCGATACAATTCCTAGTTATGTCAAAATCATGATTTGAAGGGGTAGAAATAAACCGTCGGGATCTGCGCCCGACTACTTATTTTCTCTGAGTGTTTTTTGGTTTGTAAATAGAATTCCATGGTTTGATACAGTGTTAACGTCATTTACAGTGTTTCCTGCTACGATCGCATCTGTACACAAGTGAACACAATAGTACAGAATGCTTTCTTTGAAGAAAATCGAAAAATTAGTTATAAGTTATGAGATTTATCTACGGAAAATACAGTCAAGATCGATTTATGAGTGCAGGAATGGCTTTCCTGATGGTCAAACTTTAGTATCAGAGAGAAAAAATATGTGTAAAAGTTTGACAAAAATCACATAATATTCCTTTAAGATATGAACTCAATGTCAAAATAAACGGACTGCAGAGGAAATAGGAGGTGCAATGAGTATTTAACATTTACATTAGCGGATAGCTTTTGAATGTTTATGGCCCGATCTCTATATGTTTGGACTGATTCTTAAACTGTCATTGGCATTTTCAACCCCTGCCAATTTGTGTTTTTTGGGGAGTTCCTTTAGTATACCCTACCACTGCATATCTTTAATGGGGACTTTTAAAGAACGACCCATACACTTACATAGTGAGGAATACAATTGGTAGGGTATTCTAAAGCTTACCCTTTTTTTGTATTATGCATGTTTTCTGAGTTGCAGTGAACCAATTGATTTACCCAGGCCGGTGCCACTGTACACAGACTCCCATTGCCGAGATTGAAGCCTTTCTAAGAGGTACATTGTGCGTCCTCATTATGCAAGAGGTACACCACGCGTCTCAATGTCCCTTATAAGGACTTTCGTGCTGACAATCATAGCGTTGTCAAGATAACGCTTCATTTCAAGAGTTACATCGCGCGTACACACCCCCACATGCCCATATATAGGAGGCTTCAGTTTTGCGATTCGAATTTCCTCTCCCATTATATAAGCTCCCTGATTTACCCATCAGAGCTCTTTGTAGATAGTTTAATACCAGTTTGATTTCTAATCACTCAGTTCATTAACCTAAAAGGGCAACAGATAGTGCATGCACTTCATGAATGAATATGGTTCTTGGTGATTTCCCTCCCTGGTTGATCATTTCATCCCAAATCAACCACTCCTGGGGTTAAAGGTTATTATTAGTAGCACTAGTATTGGTATGTGACTACTAATAATAATATGTTTAAATCTGTCTTCTATTTTGACAGCCCCATACCAAAGCCCATGTGCCACAATTCCCAAATGTAAATCTGAATGTTGGTGGATGGTTCTTGGTGATTTCTTGGTCCCCGCTTGTGCCCCCTCACCATAAGGTCTGTTCATCACAAATCAACCACTCCAGGAGCTAGGGTTTTTAGTCACACTATAGTTTGATCAGTTCTAAATTGGCGAGAAATAGGTTTTTTTATATCTCTCCACGCTCTGAAGTAGTCCAAGCGTACGCATGCGATTATGGCAACACGCACACGGTTTTGGTCATGACGCACATATGCGCTTGTTGCTTTCATGCGCACACACGTCCTTCTGCATTCATTCGCTGCTGTAAGGAGGCTTCACCAATTTGGAACTGATCAAACTGCTTCACGCATATGATGCACAGTGCTTGTTGCCTTCATGCGCACACACATCCTTCTGTATTCATTCGCTGCTGTAAGGAGGCTTCACCAATTTGGAACTGATCAAACTGCTTCACGCATATGATGCACAGTGCTTTGTTGCCTTCATGCGCACACACGTCCTTCTGTATTCATTCGCTGCTGTAAGGAGGCTTCACCAATTTGGAACTGATCAAACTGCTTCACGCATATGATGCACAGTGCTTTGTTGCCTTCATGCGCACACACGTCCTTCTGTATTCATTCGCTGCTGTAAGGAGGCTTCACCAAATTTGGAACTGATCAAACTGCTTCACGCATATGATGCACAGTTTGCGTGATGCCATCATGCGCACACACATCCTTCTGTATTCATTCGCTGCTGTAAGGAGGCTTAGCCAATTTGGAACTGATCAAACTGCTTCACGCATATGATGCACAGTATGCGTGATGCCTTCATGCGCACACACATCCTTCTGTATTCATTCGCTGCTGTAAGGAGGCTTAGCCAATTTGGAACTGATCAAACTATAGTACCAGTTCTGAATGTGTAGAGCACGTGTGGTCTAGTGGAACAGCGCAGGTTTCACGATACAAAGACTGTGAGTTCGAGCCCTGCTACGGCCAACGTGTTTGTATCCTTGGGCAAGGTACTTAGTCTCAATTGCCTCGTCGACCCAAGCGAGATCGGGAAGCTGTTAGGGAATATTACAATCTAAGTGCTGATACAATTGTGTGCGCCTCGGCTGCCTGTGTAAGTGAAGCGAAGTGATTCTGACGATTTCCTAATGGCAGCAAAAAATACCGTGGTTCGGAAGTCACGTAGAAATGGTGGTCCCGTGCATCGGAAGAGCAATACCCGAGCACGTTAAAAAAGTTACAGACTCGTTCGCAAAGAGTAGGGGATCATCCCGGTCTGTATCTGTTCACACATCTTTCGGATGAGCGCTACGATCTCGATGTAGCAGCGCTATATAAATACCAATAATGTATGTATGTATGTATGTAAATGTGACTAGTAATAATAATATGTAATCTCTCTTCTATTTTCACAGCCAAATACCAAAGCCCATGCGCCACAATTCCCCAAGTCTAAGTCAGAAGGTTGGTGGATGGTTCTTGGGGATGTTGAGAATCGAGAGCTTCTGGCACTCAAAAGAGTTGGATATGTGAAAGGAACAAATGTTGTACAACTTGCTTTCTATACACCAGAAGTTACAGGTAAGTCTAGGAAATGGGTATTTTAACACTTTCCACATGGCAGGCATCTGCAGACGACATTTCCAAAATGTCGCAAAATGTTTCAAAAATGTCAGAATTATTGAATTCCATGACCATTTTTGGTATCACCATGATAAATGCATTAAAAGAAGTACAATCAAGCCTAGTATTGGTTCAGTAATTCTTGAGATAAGACTTTGAAAGTTGGGAAGATTTCTAAAATAATCTGTTTTATATATGGTAAAACTAATAGCCACGTGGAAGTGTTAAGATTGTATATTTTGTTCAGGAGGGGACACATGTTTCTTGGGGGGTGTTATAGGAACAAATGTTGATTGATGAGATTATTTATATCTAGTTCAAGGAAAACTACTTACATATGGACGTTTTGGAAACAACCTATTTCCTTTCTCGACACTTGTTGTGGAGCGATGATGATCTGCTGTTTCAAATAAATGTGATGTTGGTTGCTTAGTTGCAGTGTTTCTAGATAATTGATCAGCAATCAGTTGATCGTCAAACACGTGACTCAGAATATCATCATATCTAAGTATATATTTTTTTTTATCATGTCTCTTCCACAGGACGTGTGATCTACGCTTTGTATATCATGAGTGACTGCTACATAGGATTAGACCAACAGTACAGCATATGTTTGGATGTGAAAGAGGCTAACATTGAAGCACAAATCAACTCAGAGATTATATTGGATGATATGGAGGCGGAGCTTAGTGGCACTGGGTCTGACTTGGAGGCAGAGCTGGAGGCGGAGCTAGCAGATATGGTTGAAGAATAAGAACTTTGCTTAATAGTATGGGGAGTTATCCGGAGTTGGAGATAAGTGGCACTGGGTCTGACTTGGTGATGGAGCTAGAGGCGGAGTTTGTAGACATGCCAGAAGAATAAGAACTTTACGAAATATGGGATGTGACAGGGTAGAGTAGGAGCCAGCCCAAATAGCAATAAGACCAATTGGGAATGGGGTCTGATTTGAAGGAAATTAGTGTCACAGAGTCCGGACTGGATAGAGTGGCAGGGTAGAGTTTTCAAACATAATAACAAATATTCTTATATAGTGGGTGTGGTTTTGGCTGTCAACAGGCAATTTGATTGTTTTTTGGCCGATACGCACTATATAAGATGAGACAATGGTGTATAGTTTGGGGCGGGGCTTTTCATTCAAATAATAATACCTTCAGTGCGTATGGTCATCGCATTAGCGTGCTCTACACAAGGGTAGATATTCTTTTGTATTCTATTGTTTTGAATACCCTTCAATCGCTAATATCTTTGAAATCAAAAGATAGAGAACTAAATTTGTGATATTTTCGACTTGCTTGATCACAGCACATTATATTGATTTTGAGATGTAACTAAACAAAGGATACAATTTCTTTTGTTTTCTGTTGTTTTGAAAACACTTCATGTACTCATATCTTTAGAATTGTTTGTCCATTCTTAATGGGGTTTTGCAAAGGGCCAATAACATCCAGTAGAAAACGTGTGAGGTTTTTGACTTCAGACTAATTTTGCTTGATTATATCATGGTATACCACATAATTACTGTAACTCATATAATGAGTATGTTTGTGCCTAGCACATCTGGGCCCAATTGCATAAAAGTTACGATGAACGCTCGAAAGACGAGGAAGACTGATGAAACATGAAGCAAGAGCATTGTAAAAGAGTCATCTACGAGTGTCATTCAATAAGTTCTACCTCCTCACCCATAACATCGCTAATATGAATGTCAGCCTCATGAGATTTTTCATGATTATAGCTGTGAATCATAGCTACACATTTATAGTAAAAGCTAATTGATACCTATTTCACTTTTGTCATGATACAATCAAAGCCGGAGAGAGATTTTGGACAATGGACACGGACAATTACTCCAAAGATAAATACATGTTTTTATCGTTTTCTCTCCGTATTGTATGATTAGTTATAACTGCCCGATTTAAATACTTAAAATAGAAAACAATGGATGATTTCTGAATATAATGCTATACTATCATGTATACATCAGATTGTAGGCAATATTAACCTTCATGGCTTGCAAATAGTATAATATCAACTCGAATGTATTGTTCTTTGTTACAAGTCAAGCCACAGTGATGCCTCGAATGTTAAATCTTAACATGATGGTAACTTGATCAGTTTTCCTTATTTGCAACATTTAGAATAGTCAACCAGGTAGTCAATGATGGAAAAATATATCTTCGAGAGACTTGAAATATATCCATTTAGTCCTGTATAATGAAGATCTCTTAGTTCCTATGAAAAGCAAATATGACATTTGCAGGGGTTCTCTAGGGTAGGGTTAAAATTAATGGCTGTCCTGGTCTGGTTCTGGCTAATTAGCGGGCATTTCCTGCCAAGAAATCAGTCACTTGTATTGTTTAAAGTCTGTTCAAGAGATATTTGTAACTTAGAACGGTTGTAATTGACCAATAGGTACATTTTGTCTCTTAGAATTGGCCAAATGAATAGCACTTAGGAGACATTTGGCTGTTTTTCCCCGTTTCCGTCGCACTAAATGGAAGTTTATTTTTTACTGCATATCCAGAAGTACAATGAGTATTCAGACCAATCTTCTATGATTTTGTAGCTGTGATTCAAAGCTTCAATTGTGGAATATTTCATACGACTGGCTTGTATAATAGCAAAGTTATGAGGTAGGAGGTAGAACTTATTGAATGACCCTTGTATATTGACTGTATAGTATATTTTACTTTGTTGTGTTTAACACTTTCCACGTGGCAGACGACATTCCAAAATTTCACAAAATGTTTCGAAAATGTCAAAATTGTTAAATTGCATTACCATATTTAAAATCACCATGTGAAATGCATTGAAATAAGTACAAATATGTCTAGTATTGGTTCAGTAAATCTTGAGATAGATTTTGAAAGTTGGGAAAGGTTTCTGAAAAATCTGTTTTGTATATGGTAGCATATTAGCCGTGTGGAAAGTGTTAAGACACAAACAGCTTTGAATCTAAAAAATAATTGTGGAAAGTAAAAACATCCACGGGTAGAGGTATTAGATATTGTTTGACAACCTATTATAGGTATAGTCTCTGTCATAATACCTTGGACAAAATTCAACTAATACGTGCGTGCTTGCGTACATTCGTATTAGCGTACATGCGTAAACCCGGTAGTGCGTACCGGGCGATTTTAAAATGATCGCGCGTCCTCATTGGTCAATCGCGAAGTCGACACGCGCATGCATGCAAACTTGTACGCGCTTTTCATGCATTTGGATGCAGCTCCGCGAACAACAACAAAATACGCTCGCGTGAAATAGCGCGAATTATGTCCAAGGAATTATGACAGGGACTATATGTACCAGCATTTTGTATAATATCCAGGTACAGCGACATTCAACGACAATTGATAGAGAAACTTTGTAAACATTTTTTTCCCAATTTCTACATAAGTTAGAAAACATATTGAAATGTGAACTATTATGTTCTGTATGAGAACAACAAGAAAACTGCACAAAATAAATTATTTAATATTATAATACTTTTGAGACCTTGTGAATCACTTGACTGGTAATCATTTATTGTATAATAATTGGATAGTACTAGGCTAAGTAAGGCCAACAATTTTTGTTTGTTTGTTTGTCCACGTCCGACCGACCGTGTATTATTTTTTATTTTCGATTATTTTTTTAAAACAACTTTTTTAGCAATTTGAATGGCCAAACGGACCGTGTTATCCCTGATTTTGTATGACATTATTCAATCTGGTCCTTATAACACCATCCTCCAATGCGCAGTCCCGTGTAACATGATGTTTATTGCATGTACTTGGCATCCGCGGGGACTTTTAAAAGGACTAAATGAAAATTGATCGCGCACATACAAGTGATGTCATTTTTATACTAAAAACGCAGTGTGAGAAAATAAAAAAAAATCTAGTTACGGTTAATATTTGTTCCCAAAATGTTGCTCAATGGCATGAATATTAATTTCAACATAGTATAAAACAAATTTTTGGGGTGGTTAGTACAGAAAAAAAAAGGTTTAGTAATATATATTTCTAACAAAACTTCAACACAACGTTCTTTCGCTTTGTGCAACGGTATCTGCGCGTTGCAAACTCGGTACAAAAATTGTATTTGACAGAGTTTGCAGTGTTGCAACCAATGCAACAATGTTGGAGATCAAAATCAGCAGTGTGAAGGTAGCAGAGAGTAAAGCAGCAATGTCGCTAACTCATGAAAAAGAGTTCTATACTGTCAAAATGATGTGTTTTGTGTTTGGACTTTAATTCACAGTATTCATGCTGAATTTATATTCCCAAAATACAATATCCGTATAAAAAAAATAAAAAAAATATCCGACCTACACTACCATTTGATGACCCTCAATGGACAAACAAACTGTTTTGTTGTTGTTGGCCTAAGCCTAGCAGTATCCAATTATTATCCTGGCTAACTAAACTAAATTGTTAAACAAGGCCCTGTGCTCTTGACAGAACTGACTCCACATTATCACGTTCAAATTACTATAATTGTTTTTATTTCATTTTGTTATATTATTCAGTGTATTATCATAACATACACAAAATGCTATTGCACAGATGCCAAGGATAACCATTAGGCAATAGAAATTTATTTCCAAAGGGGTATACGAATAACAATAGTTATATGCATAAAAACACCAAACATTGAAACCAGGAAATATAGAAACATTGTCTCGTCCGATCGCCCCCCAATATTGACTGTCGTGTCGGTTAAGATTGACACTGTAGGTTCATTTGACAAGAGGAATCATAGGGTACGTCATTATGCGTACAACAAATTATGAATGTTATATTTCACATGTAGGTCCTACTCACCACCAACCAGGCTTTATGTTTTAGATATGCAGCTCCCGAAGTTCAAAAATCACTATTCCAATACCCTCACCGCGTGCTCAGTGCAACAATTGCATGCGTAAAATCACACGTTCGCCATTATGACTTTTTAAATACCAATACCGGAAATACCCCGGGGATGGTACTTGCGTATTATATGACTGGGATGTGCCGTTCCTAAAGAAAACATGTTACACTTTTTAAAAAGTATTTTCATATAAATGCAATCCAGTTTGTGATTTGGTCATTTCGATGTACATTACATTCATGACATTGAAATTATCAGCACCACTCCCTACATGAATTGCCGCCAACCATCTAGGGCTAACATTCAACCCTTTTCCCATAAATTATTAATAATCTTACTATAAATCTGGAAACGGTGTATGTTTGTTTGTTTGTGTGTTTGTTATCGTTATTTCTCCGTCAGTTGTGATCAAAGTGGCGCCTAATTCGCATGAAAGATAGAGGAAATAACGGGAAGGGTGTTAAAGTTTATTTCAGTGAAATTGGTTAACAATTGGCTCCAAAAACAGCAAAAAACCGCTCAGATTTGGCTCATAAATGCCACTAGAATTGAACAACATTGTGCGTTGCGCGTACTACCACGTAATCATACCGTGGTAACACGTCGCGTGCATGTTTACGCAAGGGCTCACTGACGCGCGCGGCACACGCACTCCTACACATGGCGCAGAAGCCACACGGGTCACGGGATACTGGTTATAGGCCTGTACAGTGTGTTGGTTGGGTATTTTGTGTCATGTTGGGGAGGGAGGGGTGGGGTGGTGTAAAACCACGGGAAATTATTTAGGATTGGCCTAGGGTTATAATGGATAGCGTTTTGCGGGGGTTAATGAAACAACCTGATTTCTTTACTTTAAGTTGGCATGCCAAACAATCTAAGGGCCCGAGGGTTAATGAAGTAGCCACGGGAGGGAAATGGTTTAGGGAGGGTTGTGATTATAAATCAAACTGGTTTGGGTGTGTGCATGGGGCCGGGGGTGGGGGGGGGGGGGGGGGGGGGGGTGGGGGCTGTAAACCACAGGAAATGTTTTAGGATAGGGTTAAGAGTTAATGAAGTAGCCGCGGGAAATGGTTAGGGGGCGATTGTAGAGGGTTTATGTGGTTTTAAAAGTACCGAAGGTTATCTTGATGCGGTTTGAGAGGTAGGGGTTAATAAAGTAGCCACGGTAAATGGTTTAGGAGGGACATGGTTATAAATCAACCTGATTGGGGGAGGGGTGGGGGTGTAGGGGGTTTATAATGCCTTTAAAAGGGATATGGTTTTAAATCAACCTGGTTTGGGGTGTTGTAGGGGGTTTATGTGGTTTCAGAGGTAGGTAATGTGGCATAACCATCTAGCGGGGACCCGAGCGTAGCGAGGGTACGCCGCTAGTAATAATAATAATCGGAATTTATATAGCACCTTTCCAAGATTGATCAAAGCGCTGTAATTTTGCTGCCACTGGTGAATCATCAGAATCAGGTCGCATCAACTAGGGTGCAGCCAATTCAGGTGCAAACCTTTCCACACTTAGATTGTAACACCCACCATTTTTCAGTGCAGCTCCCCAAATACCATTGGGTGAAGGAAGTTTTTGATAACCGAAACAACTGATCACCGATTTTGAAAGCAGGAGGAAACCGGAGAACCAGGAGAAAACCTGCGAGAGCGTGCATGGATGGTGCACAAGCCTTAGAGCTGGGACATCAGTAAGGGCGCCCCCATGAATTATTTTCAGAATCATCAACTAATTGAGTGTCAAGAACCAGCCTGATCAATATTTTTTCAAGTGTGAAGTTTCCCCGGGTTGCCTGTCTTTCCAATGTACACAAACCAGTATCCTTATTTACCAATTTAAGAATCAATATGTGTCATGGTACACAGAGCACTGATAAAAGGTCAATGACAATATGCGAAAAGGATGAATAATCAATAGTACCAAACACACACCTACTACCTGTGTACTGTGTGTAGACTGTTAGTGTAGTGATAATATAGCTTTTAGACATACAGGGGGGTTTGGGTTATTATAATATTTATATGCAACTTTGTATTTAGAATATTTGTATGAACTATGATGGGCCTGCTATTTTAGGGGTTTTTCTGTCTCTCTACTAAAATTACATTAAAGACCAAGGGGATAAATGCCACCATGTCCAGCGTGGGTTAATATCTCAAGAGTGAAAACTAAATTGATGGCCAAAATGGGTGCTGGATGATGTGTTTTAGGCCGTTAAATGTGATTTTTACAATTTTTCACTCTTGAGAATTTTTCTGAAGGGTGAGTGAAATCATGGTCTTTGGTCAGATAAGTCCATGGTGAAATTAACTGTAAACACCTGCATGTTATTTGTTGAAATACTGCCACGCTTTTACTGCTTGCTATACTTATTCTCCCATCTGCTCTGGTACTTTTAAAATATTTTAATGGCAGATCTTTATAATTATATAGACAATTCAAATTTAGAATTTCCTCCGATAATTGTTGACCAATCATTCAAGTAAATAAAACGCACAGATTACACAAAGCAGTATTAAGTAACAATATGTGAATCATTTTATTTATCTGGCACAATGTTTACACAATACTTTACCCAACACAACAAATTATCTACAATTTAAACTAATAATATAAATTTAAATGTGTGAGCAAAATTGAAACTTTACCAATACCATTTGTAGTTAGCACATTAGTGAGAAGTTGGATTGCAGATGTATTGAATCTACTGTATTTAAAAAAGACACAAACTGAATGGTTCATAATTTAAAACCATGTTGGATAATATTAATAACATCCTAATTTGAATTGTCAACTTGCTAATATTTGAGTATGATTGAGAAACATTTGTTATTCTTCCATTGAAATAAAAAGGTTGTGTTATGAAAAGAAAAGGGTAAATATGAACTTGAACTTAAAATAGTCAAATGTACATTCTATTTTTGTTGTCTCAATGTCAACAAAAAACCTTTCATAATCATGATGGTACAAAATACAATTAATAACATCAAGTTGGGAGTAGTGGCATTTATTTGAGAGTAATAAGATATTTTTGAGCATTTCTTTTTATACTTCATACAAAGTCATGAAAACAAAATATCACACTGAATTACTTAATATGGGACCTTTCAAAGGATAGAAAGTGTTGTACAATGTAAAGTGTTTTATAAATTCCAACGGACTACTAAACTTCATTTGTTGCAAGATCCTATTTACATTAAAACAAATATACTGTAAAGCACAAAATGTTCACGGCATCGGCAATCAAATTTCGCGAACCACCGACTTAGGCCTTATTCGCAGCATGAACATTGTGCTAATGTACGTGTTGAATAGTCATTGCAGGCCTTTAAAACGCATAACAATTCGCTTGCATGACAATTTAGTGAGTCAGCTGCATTCGCAACATTTTGAAGCACACAAACATGTTATGCTTTACAGTTAACACACTGCGATTTATCATTAGTCGCCTCATTTCAGTTTTTGATTTATTTCATTATACCTTTTATGCTACCAGCCTTCCATTGATTGATAATATGAACCAACTATATATATCCATCTCGGTTATCACCCTACCAAATGTGTCTACCCACCATAGGGGGCTAATGCAGTAATGGATGGAATAAAATAATAAATTGTACAGTTACTGGTTACATTATCAAAATATTAAATTTACAATACCAATATGAAGCACACCAATTCACATACAAAATCAGTTGTCCAATTCACCTGGCATCTATTTGTAAAATACAGCGAGAGATTCGAGCAAAGAATATTGAACACAATTGTTACACAACGTGATAAATGTTCTTGTGAAATCAACAGAACTGGACAAGGGTCAAATTTGAATTTCAACATTTCCTTTGACCTTTTTTTAAATTGGTCGTTCGTTCCATCCAAAAGTTAAAAATGCTATCTTTCTTTCTCTATTCTAGGTATTAAATGTTGGCCTTTTTGTTTTGTGTTCCCCTTACCCAGGCCTAATTTTGATAGAACATCATGAACGGACTCTGTACATAATATGAACATTTACACTATACAATATTTAATTACAAAAAGCCCAAAACAAAAACTAAATGTTGCTCAAATTTCTTTCCTATTCATCCAATTAACGTCTTTAACCAAAAGGCAATTTCATTCTAAAACAAAAATCACCAATCCATGTTTGATTGAGGATAAGAGAAAAAACCATACATGGAACACAGTCACTAATAGTCAAAAGCCCACTTATATTTTGTGTTTATGTACATCGTCGTATAAGTTCATGTCATGAAACTACAATTCATGAATACAAAAACATGCACAAGTGTGAACATTTAAGGCCCCGCCAAGTTGATTTTTAGTTTCCCATAACATTTTTTTTCAAAATTAGCTAGGCAACTTTTTAATTATTTATTCCTTTTTCGACTTTCATTATTATACAATGTGTGGATGTCAGACGTATTGTTATACACTGCTGCACCCTATCAAAGAATGAAATTGGGTCAATTTAGAAATAATGGTAAAACTGAATAAACATTTCATGCCATCACACAAAATGCATGAATTCTGACGTTTTTATTGCA
This sequence comes from Ophiura sarsii, assembly GCA_035610835.1. NCBI lineage: Eukaryota > Metazoa > Echinodermata > Ophiuroidea > Amphilepidida > Ophiuridae > Ophiura > Ophiura sarsii. The sequence continues at coordinate 9,908,661 of CM069455.1, forward strand.
AAAAATGTATTTTTTTCTCCGAAATTTCAATAATGAATTCAAACGCGGGCATGAAAATGGCGGGCGGGCGGTTGACGGGAAACTAAAAATCAACTTTGCGGGGCCGAATCACACAAAAAATACTATTTTACAAGTCATAAATTTCTTGGGGTGCATGGCCCAAAGATAATATGTAGAATGTATAATAAACAATATTCACATTCACTACAAGATATAGCCAGCTCTTTTCTTCATTTGTTCTCCTAGCTGAGGAGACCCTTTTGACATCTCTGAGATGTACCTTGGAATTTGGAAAGCCTTGACCATTATTTATTACACTTACGCTGTATTTGTGAGTAGTGACACACATTGTTACCTGGTAAAGCAGATTTTATTTTCAAGATGTAAGTAGTCGATCTTCACTTACGATCTCAAATTAAGTTTGAACAAATGAAAACTTCAATAGTCAAACTGATTATGATACAATATTATACAAAAAGCAGTATGAAATAAATAACTTGTTTCTTGCCCAGACCTTCGTTAAAATAATTAAAGTTGTCTTCAAAATATTTTTGAGATTATTATTTCTCACAACAGCAAATAAGCAACAGCAAATAAGCTTACCTCTGGGATATCTTTGTCTTCAAAATGTTAGGGTTTTGAATGGTTCATTGAAATTAAAAATCCATACTATTACTAACAAACATGCCCCTCTTTAAAGGAAGCACAAGAGGAAAAGCAATGTGTGTTAACTGTTGTCTCACCATAAAAATCTTTGAATTAGTAAAATCAATCAATATTTATATTGTTTACTTCTAAAAACAGTTAAACCAAGATTGATAAAAAATGAACAAATTACCTTTTTGAATTTTCAATTTTTAAAAGAAAAGAAAAACATTGAAAATTTGTCAACAAAATTTGCACACAAACTCTTGGGTTTCAAAGATTTTGATAACCGTCACTACCGAAGAGGTCTGTTTGTCCGTCGAACAAGTTTTACCCATGACATTATTGAACACAATTAATTACAAAAATTCGAACCTGCAACTTTGATAAGAATGCAAACCTGAAAAGGTGTATAAGGCTAAATTAAAAAAATCATTTGTCTCAAAGCTCCCACGCGCGTTAGTTTATTGATGCGCATTAGAAAGAAGAAAAAAATCTTAAACAAGATTTTATTTTTATTTTTTCCAAAAAAAAAAAAAAAAAAATCCCCCCCCCCCAAATCCCACTGATTTTTCAGATTTTCATTGATCACATCATTTCAAATACAAAAAGTCACTTTTACAAGGATTTCAATATTTTATATTTAAAAAACAAACAAAAAAACTTTTAAAAAAACCCGCATTCCGCATTAGGTTTTGAAAAACTGAAGAGCTTTGAGACAAAAGATTTTTTTAATTTAGCCTAAAATATAACACTTAAAAAGGTATCATTTTTTCCACCTCAAGAGGTTGAAAATATGTGTGGATTTCTAAAAAGTAATTTTATGTCCACATAAAGCACACTCGCGTTCATTTTTTACACTCGTGTTACTGTAGCGTCCAGAACACTGTCTATTCATCTCATCAACTAACATACACCGACGGACTGTCTTATTATTTGCTTTCAATGAAGACTTGTTAGCTGTGGCCTTTTGTTGGTGATTACCTAACACTAATTTCATGCGATGCTGGGAATCACGTACAGTGCAGTACACACGTTCAATTGAATTAATATCAGCATGGATACTTTCCAATCCATGCTCAGAGAGTAGGCCTATTGTACGCCACCTCACTGCACACTCGGGAATATGGCAGATGAGAAAATGGAGTTTAGGAGGAATAGTTGCCGTAGGGAAATTCTTAGGGAACCAGGATCCCAACTCCCAACAACGTGTACACAGCTCTGATACCTCTTGATCACTCAAAAACCTTCCCACAAATAGATCGACTATCCCCTTCAGCCTCCCAAATAAACCTCTGAAGCGACTCTTAACATTACCTTCAGGCAGAACATCTAACAAAATATCTTTCTGATCGAGTATGTCTTTACAATGATTTCCAACAAAACATTGGCTGTGATAAGCTTGCCGCTTCACGTGCAACACCTCTTCGAGAACTCTGTTGAGTTCTTTCTCGATTGTCCCATGGCGTGCACGAACCTCTTGATATACTGCATCAAGTTTTTCTTTTGCTTTATCCCAAGTAGCAAGCTTATCTTTGGCCAATGATTTGCTGGAACTCACACGCTGCTGTTGGAGTTGAAGCGTATCAGCTGGATTCGAAATGTCCCCTCTACATATTGGACATACAAAATGATCCAAGTCTGTGTTGCCAACCTGGTCTTCAGAGATGCCTACACAGTAGGCATGGAACCATCCACTATCTGCGTCAACACCACACTCTGTACACTTGATCCACTCAACATTCTTTGCATCAACGGACTGTGGATTGATAGCTGTAAGTGCGCAGAGGGGCATGCTGCAAGCATCATTGCACAAACCTGTCCGTGAATTACCAGTCTTCGCTTTCTGCATGCCTTTAAGCAATTCCTCCTCCTGCTCGAGTGATGCCGCCGCTTCGGCTTTTTCTACCTCTGCAACCTTTGCTGCTTCTGACGCCTCTTGCCATTGATCAAATTGGGCCAGATCCTCCTCTTCTAGCTGCCCATCATTGTCTAACTTTCGGCATTCTAATTCTAGAAGTTTGTAATAACGCACTACCAGGCCTAAAAGTATGTGTAGAGAAGGGGGTATCACATGATCCAAATCAGTGACAATCGGAAATAGTGGCTTGCCATTGACACTGTGAAATGATGCACCTGTTACCTTTCTACCTCCTTGTCGTCGATGTTGCTCCAAGTCCGCTAAATCTTGAACGTACTGGGCCACTGTCCGCTTTGATGGCCAGTTCTGATTGTTGACCCACTGCCCATCTTTGTTTTTCATTTTTGGACAATGCCCAATCCCCTTGGTGTTTCTAAGCTCATTGAGGGTGATGTTGCACCAAAGACAGGGAAAGCTTGATGACGGACCCATATGCCCCATGCTTTTGCATAAGGCCTCATAGTCACCATAGAGCATAGTGCGTATGGTTCTAACTGTGCCGTTTATCAATAACTGTTTTTTGTTTTGTAAGTCTGCCAATTGTTCTTGGTAAATGTTATATACCTTAAGCATATTACTTGAAGTGTCAGGCGCATCGAACATGGCGAGGATGTTGGTACCATCTCTTGAATTTGAATTGATTTGATTGACCAATTGCATAGCTAGCTTTGTTGATGAGCCTCCTTTGTCCCCCTGTGAATTGTGAAAAGAGAGCAATAATGAACAATGTGATTAAAATGCCTACATTGTACAAGGCCAAACAAAGAAGAAAGTTTGTCTCAGAAATATTTTTCAAAAAAAGCAAGTGCTGTGCGATTTTTTATTTTAGAAAATAGGCTATGAGGTATATGCAAAAAATAATGGTCGCAAATCCAAGCTTACCGAGAACCTTTTTAACTTTTGTTTACAAATCAAAAATCAAAACAAACAAAAAATTGTTTTGGCCTCGGCGCATAGACCTATCATGCGCCGTAGCTCATTTCACATACCATTGCGGGCGGGCTTCTGAGACCAACCTTCTTCTTTGTTTGGCCTAAAGAAACTAATTAAATACATACAATACTTTTGTTGGCCCTTAATTCCCCACACCAGATTGGGGTCTATTCTAAGTAACCACTCTCTTGCAAGTTTGATCTTTATACAATCGGCAATGACACTGTTCGGACAAGGGTCAGTGTTATACACCTATCAGTTGTAAGACACACTATACGACCCCTGGGAGTGGTGCGTCACTTTACCGAGGTGCGTCAACTTCTCATGTACCATGACGCAGCCTGTGTCAAAAAAATGACGGACCATTGCCATCCAAATACGCACCCTCAGTCAACTATCAGCCTATTCGCACCCATGTAAAGTGACGGACCTTTACGCACCCTCCGTCATTTTTTTGACGGACCAAAGGCTGCCACTGATGTACCCTCCGTCAAGAATTATTGGTAAACGACGCACCTCTCCCGGGGGTCGTATAGTGCGTCTTACAACTGATAGGTGTATTAGTTCCCCAACCTTTTTATTTTAAATAACCCCACCCTTTTTATTTTTATCCCCACCCTTTTTACACTGCCACCCTTTCTATTGGGAATGTTCACACACCACCCTTTATACATGTACATCGAGGGTTGAGCGCCAGGAGGTCTTCAACTCAAAAAATGCTATTTTGAGATAATCAACTTTCAAATGTGTTGAAGTGTTCTCACACTTTTCTGATCTCTTGTATGTGATTTGATACAATCTGATTTCTTGTTATACAAACTTGTGCAATAATTAGTAACTGTATATTTTATGTCCTGCAATTGCTATCTCATCTATTTTGAAATGATTTACTGCTGAAAAAGGTTAATACAAATTACATTTCAAATCATGCATGAAAATACACTTACCCCAATTTTAATCCAAATTTCATCATTGAATTTGTCATGCTGCCAAATCTTTCCTAGGGAAAACTGTAGATTCACATGTTTGGTGATGTACTCTTCTAAGTTTTTCACACGTGCAAACGCTACAGACGATTCACCCGCACCAGCAGACTTTTGAAGATTCATTACTCCTATTTCCACAATATCAGAAGACAAGGACTCACGACCTAAAAGTGAAGATGGTATCAAAAACAGAAGTTAATAAGTGTCCAGTCTTAAAGACCTGCGGGCTGCGGCGCAACGTTTTTTGCACCCCGACTCCGTAAGAATCCGATATCATTTTCCTGGAACTGACCCCGACGGCAATATATTTTTTGCCCCAATCCCAACCCGGTCCGATGATATCCGCTCTGGACCGAACTGAACAAATAGATGATAATCTCCCTGGCCCAGACCAGTGTGCGACCTTTCGTCAAGTCCCAGACTTGACCATAATATTCAAAATATCCCATTTATTATATAGACTAATATTATAGCTACATGCACATTGTAAGGTCCGGAAGGAAATGGGATCTCGGTTACCTGCCATGTGAGGAGAAGACCTAATTTCAAGCCCTGCTGTAAAAGTGGCTTTCCAAATTATTTGAGCTCTCGTATTTTATGATATAAAACCATGTGTGTATCGAACTGAAGGATTTCACTAAATTTGTTCACTTACTTCTCATTTCCTTGTAAAGGTGAGTATCTGATGGCATAAACTTGATGTGATGATTTGCCAAGAAGCGTCTGAGATCTTGCAGTTTTGCCATTGGTAGCCTCAGTAAGACCTTCAAATCAACTACTTGCTGAGCTGTCAATTCTAAAAATTACACAGAAAATAATATTCATCAACATTTAAACAAAACATTGCCAATTGAACTTTATCATATGTGATGCGATCTGTGAAAACCCGAAACGCTAAATTGAGCTGCCCTTTGAAGACCTGAAATTAACTGTTACTGTTAGTGACAAAAGCGTTCATGCATGGAGATGATACATGTTCATTTGAATTAAAAGGCTCCTTTTCACATACGTACATCTTGGACAATCCTAAGTATGCGCTATATAGGTATATTATTGAACGAACATCACAAATGCAGTACAAAGATGATTACCACGCTTATGGTTGTGCGCTCTTCACGCAGTGTACATGTATGCAATACGCTGCTTCACTATGTTCGTTCAATTATTAATTTACGTATAATAGGCGACACGAAAAAGGCCTGTTGATCAACCCTCTTTTCTTTTAACAAAATTGTTTTGAAAGTTGTTTGAAAATTGATTATTGTTTTTAATTTTTTAATGTTGTTGAAATTCACCACAATTTTGAGAAAACAATACAAACAAAAAAATATCCCACTTGACCGACCGCACTTCAGGAGAGTTTGTTGTTGCCTCATTAAAGACGGTTTTCAAGAGCACCTAAATGTGGTCAATAAATCTCGTACATATATGTAGGTCTTTACAACTTGTTTCCATGTCTAAATGTATCTTATCTAATCTAATCAACTTTTTTTCAATTACCTTGTGCACAAGTTATATTTGCAATTTCACAGGCTGGAAGTGCTATTTCTGGGTGTTTCTTCAAGTAGGCGGCAAGTGTTGCTATTACATCCACCGAGTCTGGTTCAGGGTTGGGTGAACTGATAGCTCCTAGTACCTATTTAGATTAAAAAAATGTCGGTATAAGAAACCATTGACTACCTGCCTGGCTTGTAAGCAACGAGAAAAAAAATCTGAAATGGGTTGCCGAATTCAGCAGTCATGATACATAGAAAATGGGCAAAAGACCCCAATTTAAATGAGTGGCCTGACCATGAAGGAGAAGAGTCCCGAAAAACATTTTTGGTTTAAATATGAATGGTTAGACATGTATTAACAAATGGTGCGAGTTTAAATACTGGGGTATTTTGCCCATTTTCTATGTATCAGGACTGATGAATCCGGTAACCCATTTCAGATTTTGACCCAAGTATCTTAAGCAACATTTTAAGAAAAGTGTCTCAAGAAATTTCTGTGACAGAATTGTGACATTATGAAAGATTTGGGGAAAAAAATATACGCATTCATTTTTCTGAAAAATACTTGGTCAAATTCTGACATGGGTTGCCGAATTCAGCAGTCATGATACATAGAAAATGGGCAAAATAACCCCAATTTAAACGAGTGGCCTGACCATGAAGGAGAAGAGTCCCGAAAAACATTTTTGGTTTATATAAATGGTTAGACATGTATTAACAAATCGTGCGAGTTTAAATACTGAGGTATTTTGCCCATTTTCTATGTATCATGCATGACTGTTGAATTCTGCAACCCATTTTAGATTTTGACCAAAAATTTTAACAAACAAAAATATCCAAAAATGACCTGATCAGTGATCACCATTCCCATTTTTAATCACATTTACATACTTGTAGTACTTACCTCATGAAGTTTTTCTGCCCGCCGCTTTAGCATCTTTTTGTTCAGAGTTTTGCTAGTTTTTGTAGGCTTTGTAATCCGGATAAATGACTGGTACGTGTTTTGGTTATTCCCCCTTAACATAACCACATCAGGATCTGGATCTGCATTTAGTACATGTAATGGATGCCTCTTGAGGGCTGCATCTTGCTGGGCTGCCAAATGGGTGATCTTGTCATTTAAATGGTCTTTCTCCATCCGAAGATTTGTGTTTTCCTGATCAGTGGAGTCCATTTGCTTCTTCAACCTGCACATCTCCTGCTGCTGAGTTTGATATTCCTGACGAAGGTCCAACAATGTTGTTTGTAGCGCTACAATCCTTTTTGCCCGGCTGTCAAGAACATCTTTTTGCTCCGAAATAAGAGCATAAAGGGTCTGCTCCGATTGGTTCTTGGTTACTGCATTAGCCAGTTGCTCGTTTAGCTGTTGGATCTTGTCAATTGACTGCTTCATCAGACTAGTGAGTTCAGTGTTTTTCAGTTTAAATTCCTGCTTGTCTAATAGGGTATTTTCAAGTTCAGATTTGGTTCTGTTGTAGGTTATTGTCATAGTGTTTAACTGGGCCTGTGTGGCATGAAGTACCAGTCTTACAACATTGACATTCTCCTGGTTGACAGATGTGGTGGTGCAATGGCTCTCAATGGTTTGTGCCTTGTTTATCAGTTTACACATTTCCTCTCTGCCAACTCTGACAACATCATTATGTTTGGTATGCACCCAGCAATACCCATCCATGACTTCAATTATTTTGACTGCTTTGCACTCGACGAACCCATCCTCGAGCACCTGCCATGTACATAGGATGGTAGCCCCAGGAGTAAGATCATCATCCGTCAGCAGTATGTCCTTCAACAATTTTGGGGATGATGACGCTGATATATGATCTCTTCTTTCACTTCCCATGGCCTCTGGTCTCACCAAATAGCACCCTCCTTTAGTGGTACATGACGCACATTTCTCTAGAACCACACCTTTGAACACTCTTCCGCCTGTACCTTCATATACTACGGTCTCATTCAATTCTAGCTGCAATGGCTGAGCTTTCTTGTGTTTCTTATGTTTCCCCTTGTAATAAGACTTTCTCTTTCCACTCCAACCCTTCATGAAACCATTTCCTTTACTATTGACAACCCTGTTGTCTAATTCATCATCCATTGTGAATACAACTTGCTATGGCCAAATTATGAAGCAGAACAGACCTGTAAGGCTGTAATGAAAATAAAATAAAATAAATCAAAAGATATATGACATATGTGCATGAGCCATATATTATCAGGGTAATTGTTACAACTTGATTTTATAAAATTGGCTTAGTGGTTAGAAAGGTGGGGCTTGAGAACGGAGGGTCCCCGGATCGAATCCCGGCAGGTTCCCGAAGATTAAGTTGGTGTTTTTTCCTCGAAAAATTGTGATCCCGGTCAAAAATCCTAAACCGGGGTTAGGGTTATGATAACAAACATTAAAATAGTGATAGTTTTTTGATCCGCTGGTGACAATTTTACAGACATGCTGAAAATGTGTCGATATTTCCGCCTGCCTGATTTTCCAGAAGAATTCCATCGAAAACTTGAAGCTTAGAAAACAAACATTAAAATATTGACAATTTTCAATCCGCTGGTGACAATTTTACAGACATGTGCTGAAAATGTGTTGATAGCTCCGCCGTCTGATGGCATTATTCTGAAAATAGCCATCTTTCTGAAAATGCCATCAAAAGCTTACAAAAAAACGTTATAAGGCCACTTAAAAAAAGATTCTCGTAGCATGGGTCTTCGAAAAGTGAGGCGGGAGAGGGAGGCTTCTTTTGTTGTTGTTGCTTTTCCCCTTTTCGACATTTTGTCTCCCATCCTAGCAGGGCCGCATGATTAATATTGGCTTTAGATTTGCGGTATTTACCCCTCATATGCAATTAAAACTAGACCAATTGTTTACAAAACAAACAAACAAACAATCCACACACAGTACTGACTATTGTCGTGCATGTCGGAAATAAAATCTAATATGTTCACAATACATTTAGGCCATCATATTTCTACCAATTCAATATAGTGGTAAAGAAAGATATAAACTCGCCCGATGAATCATGCATCCCTTGACGAACAGTGCTATGCACCATCATAAAAATATTACAATGAAGTCTATGAGAAATGTTTACGCCATCTTTAGGAATAAAAAAAAGTAAACCAATGCGGGCCAAAAGTGAGGCTGGCGCGCTACGAGAATCGAATACATTTTTTTGAGGCGCCCAATACTGACAGTTTTTGATGGTATTTTTAAAAATGCCATCAGACGGTGGAGCAATTGACAGTGATTTCACACACCCTATAAAAAAGGTGAAATAACCCTTCACTTTTAAATTTTCACCCATCAAAAAATGTCTCAATAGTGAAAAATGTTGAAAATGTCATAGTTTTACTGCCCAAAACACTGCGCTTGCACACGTTTTGGCTATCAATTTGGTTGATCACCCTCGAGAAATTAACACAGTGAAATTGCTGTATTGACAATCAGATACATGTATGCTAAAAAATTGTCGATAGTAGGAGCTACTATCAAAACATATTCCATCCAGGGCTAGAATTTTGTTTTGATTCTCGCAATCATATTTTTAATACAAGAATCTTGTCAACGTCATTTGAGTTTGTGTCCTTAAATTTAGGAGAATCTAATTAGACTCTTGCAAAGTTGTCCACGAGAATCAATTGAGAATCAGATTCTTGTATTATTGCTGATTTTCTAGCCATGGCCGTCTGGTGGCATTTTCCAGAAAAATATCAGCGAAAACTCAACTTTAGAAAACAAACATTAAAATCTTGACAGTTTTCGATGGCATTTTTCTGACAAATGCCATCAAAATCTCATGAGGTCAAGTTTAGAAAACAAAGATTAAAATATTCACAGTTTTGGATGGCATGCCATAGGCCATGATATAGGCCCTATATTTCTGAAAAATGCATCAGACGGCAGAGCTATCAACAATTATTCAGACATGCTGACAAATTGTCGATAGCTCCGCTGTCTGAGTGATGGCATTTTTCAGAAAAGTGCCATCGAAAACTCAACTTTATAGAAAACAATCATCAACATTGACTTCAGCATAGGGCTGAGCTAGAACGACAAATTTGTATTGAGGGCTGGGGAATCGACAACGATCGTTCACAACTGATGACTAAATTCAATTGGCCTGTGATAAAGCTATGCATACAGCGGTTAGGGTTAGTCCATTGTGAGTGACAGCCCTAAATTATTAATATTACGCAAAGAAAAATAATAAGTTGTATTGCCCTCAGCGAGCGACCCTAAAATTGTAAAAACTAGGGTCGCATTTAAAAATTAAAAAAAAGATTTCAATTTGATTAAAGGTGTCTAAAATGTTAAATTCTTGCTTGAAATGAATATAAAGTAAGCTAAAGTAGGCTAAGGCCCCTTGCAATTAAATGTGAGTTTACTGTTGTGTTTTTGAAAAGCAGGACGAGGTGACTATTTAATATTAATATTGTAATATTTTGGGGTAAAGTCACCTGATTTAATATTGTCGGCGTTGTTAACTATTATCCAAGGTTCAAATACAATTCAAATGCTGTTAATTATGTCCTACCACCACCTACTGCCTTGGCTTTGCATTTTGTTTCTTTTATAAAGGAGTCTACTCATATTTGCATCCCTATTTTGAATATTAATGAGATATTCGATCAATGTTTGTAATTTTTTGTTTCTCGTTACGCTAGCTCGGAGAATTTTAAAGATCGTAAACAAACCTGAAATATTACCCAGAATGCACTAGGAAACTCCAAAGAAGTTTTTGATGTGACGTCATGCGCTGAAGCGATTGCGCAGTAATCAATTGCCGTGCCTACGAAGTTGCTTCAAATGCATACATTTCAATACAAAGCGCCAGTTGCAAGTTTCGTGCAGAGTTTTTTACTTCCCAGAAATGTCTTTCCAACCCGGAAGTATTGCAATGCGGCTCATCGGCTAATTTATCGTCAGAAAAGTGTTAAAAAGCTTATGAAAAAGCTGTAAACAATGAAATAATTAAATATTTTTAAAATATTAGGCCTACATATATCACACGGGTGACTTTTGGACGCGCGCGGGCAACAGTAAACTCACATTTAATTGCAAGGGGCCTAAGCCTTAAATAAAGGTTTTTTAGACTATTGTCACACTATTTAGTTAAATTGACATATGGGCCTATATCAATTTTGTCTTGAAATACACCATATATTTTTCAGCCAAAAAAAAAAAAGAAAAAAAATTGAAAAAAAAAATGTGAAGGAAAAAAAATTGGAAAAAGAAGAAGGATTTCTGACCGTCTGACCCAATTTTAAATTTTTGGCACTTGAGGGCAACACCTTATTATTTTGTGTGGCCTTATTTAAAATGATTCATTCAGAGCTAGGCCTATATTTATATTATTATTGGGCCTAATTATTTAATCAAAACAATGAATTATTGATCAGAGGGCTGGCTTTCATCCAATCCAAAGGTTTGAACGATCTCCCTCCCTGGAGAGGTAGGCCTGTCCTAACTATTAAATCAAATTAATAATTGAACGAACACGCACGCATCACAAAGATAATCGCGCCCGAAATGATCACGCTCATGACGCTTACCGCTATGCGCGCTTCACGCAATGTACACAATGCACTTCAAAGTGTTCGTTCAATAAACTAGTTTGACAATTCAGAACAGAGTGCATTTACTGTGCATTCTGGGAAAAAACGATCGGGAGAATTCGGGATAAACATGGCCATAAATCGGGCTAATACAGAGACCCCCATTGACAGGAGACCTTCCAATTCTTAGTTTTTCGTGAATTTAAGCAGTGTTTTACTGTTAGTCAATTATAGCTGTTTATTCCGAATGTGCTATCCCACAATGCACTGGGTTTATGCCCATAGGCCTGTATGAATTATCGATCGATACGATAGCGTTTTAAGTTATTATAAATCCACCGTCCAGGGCCTGCTATAGCCTATAAAAATTATAATATTAGTCAACTGCAACGAGTCGAGGGATTGATTTGAAATGAAATGATCGACAATTGTTTGTTTCGATTATAAAAGAGGCCTAGGGCCTAGGCCCTTAATTTATAAATTCAACTTTAAATGTTTAAAACCTTTTTTTTTATAGTCTTATTTATATGATCATGATGATAGCATAGGCTATCATAGGCCCAGCACGTTTATTTTGGCCTAGGATCCCTTCATAACTGCTTCAATAAAAACCGACTTAAGTAAATAAATAATCCCCTTCACTGCACTGTGTGTTTATATACCCGTGCATTGTGTTACCAAAATCTCTCAATCTAGTGCGAATACAATGCACTCGCTGTGGCATCAATAACTCCATTTTGTACTAATTTGTACTCGGCTATGGCAATTAATATCCATCAATTAGGAGATATACTGCATGTACTGTTTTCGAATGACAATAAAAACAATCTTGAATACATACAAATTTCCGGAAATCTAAAATAAACGAAGGTAACATCAGAATTGTTCACAAAAAAGGCGTAAAAACTTACCAGTAAAGTTTCATCGGCAGATTACACGGCCCGGGTACGCGATGAATTTCTGAATTCTGGTTTCCGGAAATGGTTAGGCTATTTTACCGCCAAAATAGTTATAGTACAAGCTCTACAATTGGTCAAATCTCTAAAATGTTGATATCAAATACTACAAATGACCAATCAAAATGGCCTAGTTCGGTGATGTACGTGATCTTTCCGCATAAAATTTCGTGATAGCAAGACGAAGCCGCGAGAAGCCGCGATTCATCAATATTACGAATTGTCGATAGATGGCGCTCTCACTCGAAGGCCGTTTTTTAATTTCCTAAGGCTTGTGGGTGATAAACCAAATGCACATAAAGCCCGGCCGTGCACAGAATTGAACCCGGACTTCATTGGTGCGAGGCGAGGGAATTTATTTTCTGTCGGCAATCTCACAGTGCCTCTTTAAAAGTGGATGAAAAACAATCCCATTCTAATATTTCAACTGAATTATCCTAGTGGTTTTGATCTTAAAAGCACACAGATTTCCAGTGTGATATACAATTGATGAGATTCTACTACTTTTTGATTTGTGGAATCGAAATGAAACATATCTCATATTTCCGTTTTTTAATTACCCCAAAATTAGTATTTGCTTATGCTTTCAGAAACAATTACGGTCCAACTTTCAACATCCTGGTAATCACTTACGTCACATCTGCTTTCAACGTGACAATTGCGTGTAGTATGAATGCGAAATCAATGTGGATCATCTTCACATTGTATAGGTACGAACCCACATGTTTCATTAACTTAATCAACATCCTGGTAATCACTTACGTCACATCTGCTTTCAACGTGACAATTGCGTGTAGTGTTTGTCACGTCTGCTTTCAACGTGACAATTGCGTGTAGTGTGAATGCGAAATCAATGTGGATCATCTTCACATTGTATAGGTACGAACCCACATGTTTCATTAACTTAATCAACATCCTGGTAATCACTTACGTCACATCTGCTTTCAACGTGACAATTGCGTGTAGTGTGAATGCGAAATCAATGTGGATCATCTTCACATTGTATAGGTACGAACCCACATGTTTCATTAACTTAATCATGTTATTACTCGCATCCCATATCGTAACATTATAACATACCAATGATTATCAGCTCACAATATTACGACAATAATAACTGTAATCTATGCAATCCAAAAGGTTCATTATAAAGTTGAAATTAAATAATAAATATTCTTAAACAACAGTGTAAGCAATCTCATTGGTTCTCAGAGAAATCGGCGACATTTAGATGAGACAACTTAAAACGGGGGAGGTGGGGCTTACGTTTTAACAGTGCGTCCGACTTTCACAATGCGTGGTTTGCTCCATAACGCGCACTTCTGCAGTGCGTCTTTGGCGCCTTTCCTGCATTTATGCCGGCGCCGCAACGATTACGCATGGTGTACTCATCGCATGGGATTGGATGGAATGTTTGTGGGTTATTCGATCCTAGAAGGGGTAAAAGTTGTCAAATGTGGACAATAAATTGCACTTATTTCTTTGATAAATGTCTTCAGTATGATTGTTTAAGAATGAGAATAAAGGTATTGTTTTAGACCGTACCCGTGTTATATTGTCTGACATAAATGCGTTCGGTAGTATTATTTTTGGCGTAGAACAACTCCGCCTGCGGCGTTGTTGTTCTGCTTAAAATAATACTATCGTACGCATTTATGTCAGACAATATAGCACGGGTAGGCCTAAAAACAAAACCTTTATTCTCTAAATAATATCTATACACCGTTCTTATTCTTACTTTCCACAATGCAAGCCAAATCTCAATAAAAAATAACCCTGTTCTACGGGCACGACCGACTCAACTCAACGCCCGATCGTCAGCTCTGACATTAATCTCCTCCTGTACGAAGACGTCTTCTGATGGTATCCGGGTAACGGGATGACTACTGTAATCTGTTACAGTCAGCTCTGACTTTGTACTACTCCTGTACGAAGACGTCTTCTGAGGGTATCCGGGTAGCGATTTGTTTTTTAACTAGTAAACATTTGTATGGGCTCACAGGTAAAATCAATAAATCAATAAATTTTACAAATGTTTACTAGTAAAAAAGAAAAAAATGGCATCCGGGTAATGGGAAGACAACTGTATCTGTTACAGTCAGCTCTGACTTTGTACTACTCCTGTACGAAGACGTCTTTTGATGGTATTCAGGTAAGGGGAAGACTTCTGTATCTGTTACAGTCAGCTCTGACTTTGTACTACTTCTGTACGAAGACGTCTTCTGAGGGTATCCGGGTAAGGGGAAGACTACCGTAATCTCTTACAGTCAGCTCTGACTTTGTACTACTCCTGTACGAAGACGTCTTCTGAGGGTATCCGGGTAAGGGGAAGACTAACTACAATCTGTTACAGTCAGCTCTGACATTGTACTCCTCCTGTACGAAGACGTCTTCTGAGGGTATCCGGGTAAGGGGAAGACTAACTACAATCTGTTACAGTCAGCTCTGACATTGTACTCTTCCTGTACGAAGACGTCTTCTGAGGGTATCCGGGTAAGGGGAAGACTACCGTAATCTCTTACAGTCAGCTCTGACTTTGTACTACTCCTGTACGAAGACGTCTTCTGAGGGTATCCGGGTAAGGGGAAGACTACCGTAATCTCTTACAGTCAGCTCTGACTTTGTACTACTCATGTACGAAGACGTCTTCTGAGGGTATCCGGGTAAGAGGGAGACTACTGTAATCTGTTACAGTCAGCTCTGTACTACTCCTCTACGAAGACGTCTTCTGAGAGTGTCCAGTTAGAGGGAAGACTACTGTATCTGTTACAATCAGCTCTGACATTGTACTACTCCTTTACGAAGACGTCTTCTGAGAATGTCCAGTTACAGGGAAGACTACTGTATCTGTTACAATCAGCTCTGACATTGTACTACTCCTCTACGAAGACGTCTTCTGAGAGTGTCCAGTTAGAGGGAAGACTACTGTATCTGTTACAATCAGCTCTGACATTGTACTACTCCTCTACGAAGACGTCTTCTGAGAGTGTCCAGTTAGAGGGAAGACTACTGTATCTGTTACAATCAGCTCTGACATTGTACTACTCCTTTACGAAGACGTCTTCTGAGGGTACCCGTGTAAGGGGAAGACTACTGTAATCTGTTACATTCAGCTCTGACATTGTACTACTCCTGTACGAAGACGTCTTCTGAGGGTATCCGGGTAGCGACTTTATTAACCGTACACACTTACTGTATAAATGTATTGCTGTACAATGTACATGTGCTATGCGCTTTATTCCGTCAAGGATCAAATTCTGTTTACGGTAACGAACATCGCCGGGCAAGAGGAAGACTACTGTAATATGTTACAGTCAGCTCTGACATTGTACTACTCTTCTGAGGGTATCTTGTTTACCGTAATCTTTCCCTACAGCTCCGTTGGTTTGATACAAAACATAACAAACCCTGGCAGGCAATAGTTGAGCCAGGTAAGGTTTTCCAAATATTAGATTTTGGTGAAACAACAATTAGTATCAACAATTGTCATTTAAATGTCTTAGCAATGCTATTAGCTGCCACATTTCACAATCTAAGGGGCGGTCATTTTCTTCGGTAGGGGGTGGTGTCCCAAAAATGCCATTTATCGTCGTCATTTCATTATGACCCCCTAAACGAAAGCGAATAGTTTCATGACCCCCTACTGAGTCGTTATTTTTATGACACCACATACAAATAAATCTGTACTTATAAGGTCTATCTATAGTCACTGTCACAATGATATGGACGAAAAACTAGTGCAGCATGCGCCCGACGATTTCACGATTGACGCGCGGGCATTTTTTCAAATCGCCCGGTACGCACTTTTGGGTTTACGCACATACACATACATGTACGCATAAATGCACATAAGTACGCGGGCATTGTTGGAATTGTGTCCATAGCATAATAAAACTGATTATTATGGTTATCATTTTTTTCGGTATTTGAACTAACAGTCTTGCTTTGAACCCATCTATTACAATAGTATTAATTTCATGACCCCTTTTTTTCTGTGTACAAATACTATGACCCCTCCCAGGATATTTGGGACCCCCTACCGAAGAAAATTACAGCCCCAAGACAAGATGTATTACTTAATTAATTGATTAATTTTAAACAAATCCCATGTTGTCTGCATCAAATAAACGGTACTGTTCAACAGTTCAGGGCGTCCAATTTGTAAATAGATTACATCATAGGTAACATCATCTACGGGTTGTTTATTATTAGTTTAAACCTAGCATCATTTCTATGACTGTATGTTTGTTGCGTTAGTCGTTCATTATCATAAAGTTAAATTTAGAGTTTTCAGTTTATAACCTTTTTATTTTAATAAATAAAATACATGTTTTCTCGAAACAAATACAGTCACAGTTTGGTAAACATTGCTGTTTTTTTTATTTCTAGAAGTGAACTCAAGACACAAGTAAACTACTCTACGTTTTTGTTATCAACAGTTGCACTTATTATTATATATCATGTAATGGTTTCCTCAGACTACACGTTTTTAGTTTCCACAATTCTTTTACAGGCCTAATTTTGTATTGTATAGCTATGAGACAAACAATTGAATGGATAAAATCTTGTGCTATACTATAGTAATAAACTGAGTTGCAAAAGAAACTGTTAGTTCGCTTCTTCGCATACCCACACATTTGAATTTTCTGCATAAAAGTGAACAGTACTTCTACCAAGGCATATAAGCGGCGGAAGCGGGGGGGGGGGGGGGGGGGGGGGGGGGGGGGGGGGGGGGGGGGGGGCGTCACTGGGGAATTCGGATTCGGATGCCTCTGCCGCCACTGCCAAGGACTACTTCAGCGCCCTCTAAGTACACGCCAATATTTTAGCGACTGCCTCAATCACACAAAAACCAAAAGTATTAAAACTAGAACAGGTTGCTGTCTACAACTATTGTTCATTTTTATGCGGAGAGTGTAATGTGTGTCCTTGCAAAGAAGTACTAAGTGTCTTTAGCATCTCAGTTATCATGTATGACAGTGTCAGGAATATTGTTTCTATGCATACAGGGTGTATCAAAAAAATTAGGACTCTGTTTCATGACGGTGTAATTTTTATTATAATCATTGGACCATGACCAATTTAGTCTCAATGTAAAGCCCAGTTAATTATTATGATATCCTGAAAATATAAGATCGATCCGATGCAAAATAAGAAAACTAGCGTACTTTGCGTAAACCATGTCATTTACTGGTTTGTACAATGGGATCTACATGTACAGACCAGTATTTAACATGGTTTACGTTTCAATACGTTATAATAATTGTCAACATAGTAAATAATCTATCAGTCAATAGCAAAGTTTAGTTTGGTAATTTAATTCTGGCACAAATCAATACTGGCTATAAAAAATCCGCAAAACGGATGCATGCATATTTTGTGCAATTTTTTTTGTTTTTTGTTAAACAGTTCTCGAACCCACTGTGGATGGTTCATTGAGTTACAAATCGAGCACTTTCATGTTACTCGACTGTTACTGTGTGAATTCCCATTGTACAAACCAGTAAATGACATGGTTTACACAAAGTACGCTAGTTTTCTTATTTTTCATCAGATTGATCTCATATTTTCAGGATATCAAAATAATTAATTGGGCTTTACATTGAGACTAAACTGGTCATGGTCCAATGATTATAATAAGAATTACACCGTCATGAAACAGAGTCCTATTTTTTTGATACACCCTGTATTGTAATTAGAGAGAATGAGAATGAGTGCTTTAGACCGTACCCGTACACGCGGCGTTGTTGTTCCACTTAAAATAATAATACCGCTCGAATTTATGTCACACAATATAACACGGGTATGGCCTAAAACAATGCCTTAAGCTTTTCATTCTCATTCTTAAACTGTCATCGTTTAGACATTTATAAGCGAGGGGTGGTAACAACCATCCTACCTTATTAAACTGCTATAAAAGATGCTCAGGAAAATGAGACGAGGGTTAATAAACATGATTAATTCCCGATATACATTATTCGGTGAAAAACTTTAGGAAAGTCTATATTTTACCATTTTTTGTTTATGTCGGATATAGACACAAAAAATACGACGAAACATATTTTCGTGGGAATAAAGAACGTCCTAATCGACATTTTGGTCATATTGCGGGAGAATTTGTATGTTAAATTTGGGTAACTTTTATTATTGCTTAACAAATTTAATTATTCGATTAAGTATTAATTAATTTAAATTTCAAGACTGGTAAAATGGCTTAAAATGTATAGATTAGCTTAAATTTGCATAAATAACTTATAATTCAATTTGGTCTCAATTTACTCTCAATACCTTCCAGTAGGAAACGCAAAGATGAAAGAGCCTTTTCCGTTGCAGGTCCGTCACTATGGAACTCACTTCCACACCATATTAGAGATGCCGATTCTACTGCAATCTTTAAGAAACTCTTAAAATTATATTTGTATTGATTGTATTGGTATTTTGTTATATATATCTCAATCATTGCTATAATTTTGTTTGTTGCGCCTTGAACATGTATTTGGATATTGCGCCTTAAAATAAATTTTGTGTATGTATGTATGTATACTTGGTATGGTCGAAAATGTCACTTACGATGTTCTTGCATATCCACGATACTTATGACTCAACGGTTCACTGGTAGCTGTAGATGGGACAGGTGGTTTGAATTCATCATCGTCATCATCTTTGTTGATATCCGTTACCATGACAACTCTGAACTGAACGCTCATTATATCCATCTTGTACCGGAATTGTCTCTTCCGGAGTTTTCATGCACTCAACATCGTAATATATCCGTCATATCTCATATCAATACGCTATTGATGCCGATTTACTTTGTTGAATAGTGTGAATTACTTGGAATTGACAAGCAAATCAGAAATTGCATTTGATTAAAATCAGCATTATACAGGTTATGGCTTACATCTAGTGTGGGAGTTAAATTTGAATATAGTCCTGGGAAAATACTATAATAAAAGTAATCATTAATAAATGATAATATGTAAAATAGCCCCTAATCATTCAAATGGTGTATTAATATTACCGTTGTCATGGAGTAAATATATGCAAGTTTGGCACCTGCAATCACACCATTCTTGTTATTAAGTTTTGTTAGTCACAATAACACCATCATATGAATAAGATCGTTCTACAAAACGTGACCGGGGAATATTTCTGAGATCTTATCCCGTCCATATATTTTAATCATCTATCTATTATATCTTCAACATGCGTGAGATAGTACACATACAAGCAGGCCAGTGCGGCAACCAGATAGGGGCGAAGGTGAGTGATAATAAATATAAACTGCTCACAAAAAGTATCGATACACTTAGAAATGATCCAATATATAACGGCTCGAAAGGGTATGCATTAATCGTAGTAAATAACCAAGTGCATAATTTTGTTCTGCGTATTTTGACACCTCGATCGATGAGATACGATGTTGCGGAGCGGAGTTATTGTCATTTCAATGGTCGTGGGTCCAGTTTCAAAAGTGACAATCATCCTATAGAAAGAGGTTTGCATTACTGTTTAGAATGATCAGATTCGTGCTTTTCAATAGGGATGAGTGTCATTTTTGAAACTGGACCCACGATCATTGAAATGACAATAACTCCGCTCCGCAACATCGTATCTCAACGATTGAGGTGTCAAAATACGCAAAACAAAATTATGCACTTGGTTATTTACTTCGATTAATGCATACCTTTTCGAGCCGTTATATATTAAATCGTTTCTAAGTGTTTCGATACTTTTTGTGAGCAGTTTATATTACATTAGGCGACGGGGAAAAAACCTGTTCTACGGGCCCGACCTCCGATTTCATCGAAAAACAAACACACACAAAATAAAATAAATATAATAACAAAAATTGACACTTGTTCAAAATGTTTTTGAATCATTTTGGATTTGTTTTTAAATGTGAAATGTTTCGAAATTGTAAGAATTGTTGAAATGTACACGATTTTTTCGCCCACCCGTAGAGATTTTGTTTCGCTTTTGGCCAATGGAGATTTTAATTTTAATTTAAGTATCTTTTACGTAAACTGATTATAATGCATATAACCCGATATCTACAAAGCTGTCAAGCTCCCACCTAAAATGATATATTGCAATTGCAAAATTCAATGTGATCGCAAGCATGGCAAGCCTTTCCCCAGGTAGAACACATCGACCACATAAATTACACTGTGAATTTGATCTCGCTACCTGGAGAACTCGGTAAACAAACTGGAGCGTATTATCATACTGAACACGGTTTTAGCTTAAACCCGTGACTAACTAAACCTTTGTCTAAATTAAACTTGAGTTTATCATTTAAACGATGTGTTTAATCAAACCCAATTTAAACTCCGCAAATCTCGTCACAGGGATTAAAGTTATTGTCTAATGTATCAAATTTATGACAAGAAATTCGGGATTTACCTGCTTCTGACGTTGTGTTATGCAATCTTCGTAGCACGTGTTTCACACAAACAATTCAAATTGTCCGCCAATTAACTGATTTGGCAGTGTCCAAAGTGTGCTTACTTTAAGCTAATGCTATGAAGTCATAGTTCCCACTTGAAAATACTAAGTGTATTGTTTGAACGACAACAGTTTATAGTTTGTGTTGATCACACTATTTCGCCATAGAATTATTGTATTTCTAAAACCTTACATTCGATTGGTCTTATAATTTCACCAAATAATGTCAGATATATTTACTTTTATATTTCCAAACATAAAGCAGCTATGTTTCCCATATTCTAAGTTCTGCAAATTTTGGACCCAGTTTTCTGGGACACGCTGTATAGAGTAAAGCCATGGTAAATGTCTTTAGAAAAAACAAAGTGATCAGACATTTTCTGCAGTTGCTAGGCATACTTGACACATTTTGGTGTCTCAGTTACACGGGGAGACGAGTATTTCAAAGAAATACTGATGTTATAAATGTGAAAATGTATCTCTAAACGCTTCAATGACCTTTTTCTGATTCATTTTCATGAAATAGAATAATGGAACATATTATGAAAGTAGTTATTCAGTTAATATAGACACATTTTGAATATTTAGACATAATTTGTGTTTGTCACACATTGGCCTCTTATTTATGAAAACACCCATATAGAACAAATATGTCATGCATAGTATAACACAACTTATTCGAGTATTATCAGTGAATTTAGCCCACGAAGACGGGAGTTCTTTTTCAAATAGGAATAAAGATTTGGGTGGTTTCCATATTTGCCATTGCAGTTGATGCATAGCTGATCGTCATTTAAAATATGACTTATAATAAAGGGTCAAAATTCACTAATAAATGGTCAAAACTGTATAAATGTAATCATTTTCAATTTTGACCTTTCAATGAGGATTAGCTATACACCAACAGCGACGGCACCAATTTGACTATGTATTAGAAAGTATATATCACTCATAGATGAAAGATATGAATAACATGTCCATTTTACTTGCAGTTTTGGGAGGTGATATCAGATGAGCATGGTATCGACCCAACTGGTACCTACCATGGTGATTCCGACCTCCAATTGGAGAGGATTAATGTGTACTACAACGAAGCAACAGGTGGCAAATACGTCCCACGTGCCGTTCTATTAGACCTGGAACCAGGCACCATGGATTCCGTGAGATCGGGTCCATTTGGGCAGATCTTTAGACCAGATAACTTTGTGTTTGGACAGAGTGGCGCCGGGAATAACTGGGCCAAAGGACACTACACAGAAGGAGCCGAGCTGATTGATTCGGTGCTGGATTGTGTACGGAAGGAGTCGGAAAGCTGTGATTGCTTGCAGGTGTGTGTTTATTGATTTAAAGTGATTTTCTAAAGAATGTTATTGGCGCTAAATCAATCTTCTCAACCCTATTGTTACACCTGACAAACTATTTGGATGAAGCCTGAAACCCGAGATCCATACAAAGTTGCATATTTTATAGCTGCCATTTTGCTTAGTATTCAATGATAACATTGTCTGCTTACTCAAAAATCCCTCCAAGCAGCCTTTATTGCAGGGCCCTATTCATTACTGTTTCTATACCTACGAGGGTCATTCAATAAGTTGCATATTTTAAAGCTGCCATTTTGCTATAGTATTAAATGATAACATTGTCTGCTTACTCAATAATCCCTCCAAGCAGCCTTTATTGTAGGGCCCTATTCATTACTGTTTCTATACCTATATTGTGCCGATTAGTGCTCAGCTACACAGGGATTTTAGAAAACAAGCTTAATTGGAGGCTAGTATATAAGAACACATGAAGCTTACTCAAAAATCCCTCCAAGCAGCCTTTATTATAGGGCCATATTTAATACTGTTTCTATACCTATGTTGATTTGGATAGTGTAGCCATGCACGCAGGATAATTGATTATGCAGAATAGTGATACATCAGATTCTTGATGTTTTCCTATACAAACATTTAAAACATGATTGATTGCTGGACACTGTAATCAATTTTCGCGAACAATGTTATGCTGAATGAATCCAAATACTGGGCGTGTCAAAATGTGTCCCATGTGAAACATGATTTATTTTGTTCATGAAAATTACAAAAATTGGAAGTGAAGTACTAATAATCATGTTCTGCAATCTTTAATATGTAATATTTATTACTATTCATTTTGGAGGTTTTGTTAGCAAATTATGGCAAATCTATTCAGGCATGTCAAATTCCGCTTTGACCACATTTCATGCGCAGAGAACTCTTTATAGAATCACCATTCAGTTTGTAATTAAACATTATCAATAAAATCAATAGTAAGCTACCTATTAGTATTACATTTTGAAAGCTAGTTGAATTTGAACTGGAAAACATATTTTTATTCATATTACCCAGCGTGGGCTGGCTATTGTAGGCCTACCACTGCCAAGTCAATCGTTGGTCAAATGTTGACATAAATGCAAACCTGTTTAACAATTTGGCTCTTATCGAAGATATATGTTGCTCAATTAGTTAAGGAGAGCTATAGACCTACGTAATCAGTCTGCTCCGGAACAGGAGCGCGTTCGGCTTGAGGGCGTTTGATACGATCATAGAGATTTTTATAAATATTGGGCAAAAATGCCATGTACTTGCACCAACTACTTAAGAGCTCAAAAATATACATAATAGGCCTAATCAGAATAAGTAAACTTGAAATGTAAATTTGGAATAAAATTTGAAATATGGTATAGTGGTGTAAGACATTCATTAGTTAAACTAGTGAAGAACCCATTACGGAATAAAGCTGTATAATCATTTAATCCGTCAATAGAGTATTTTGTGCTAGGTTAATTCCGTGCTGTCTTACACCAAGTATAAACCTAAAATATACGTAAATAACAATACTTACTTGTGTCTCAGCCATTTCAAGTCTTATGCATGTGGGCAGAATCTATTTTGTGACGCACAATCCACGGTATACTTTGATGCGTGATAATCCGGTTTAATAATAATAAATAATGTGCGTTCAATTGTATGATACGTTACACGTGCCGGGTGCCAAGCCATTAAAGCCAGCGAACTTCGTAGAATATCCTAATTTTCAATGTACCACACTTTAGGCGATGACATAACCATGTTCTAAAGGGCCCGACCGACCGACCTACTTCATTTTTTAAATTTTTGTTGTGAGTGCTGTAATTATTGATCTATGACTCAAATGTATATAAAAGTATACATTTTTGGAAAGGAAATGGATCATAGAATCCAAATTTGGCATCAATTTGATCAAATTTGTTTTGCCAAAGCTAACAAAATTAATTTTGAGTATAAAATGCCCAAATCTCTTGATGATGATGTAAAGACATAAAAAAATAAAAAAATCCATTTCCCCCGGGTTTTGTTGGGTCAAAATTTCAAAAGATATTCGATAAGGTTTAAAAAAAACACGTTTCTAAGTTAATGTCTTTGCATCATCATCAAGAGATTTGGGCATTTTACACTCAACATTATTTTTGTTAGCTTTGGCAAAAAGAAATTGGGTAAAAAAAAGTGAATTTTGTGATTTTCTTAAAAAATAAATCTTTTTTGGACAAAATTGATGCCAAATTTAGATTCTCTGATCCAGTTCCTTTCCAAAAATATAATACTTTTATATGCATTTGATAAATAGTTCAATAATTACAGCATTCACAAAATTGTAAAAATCAGATCAAAAACTTCCTTGGGTCCCCCTTAAAAACAACAAATCCTGTACAAAGGAATACCGAAATTACGAACAGTGTTGGGAATATATTTTTAGCTTGTTTTAAAAATAGCAATTTTGTTGTTGTCTTTTGGAGGATAAATAAACCCTCGACCAATGGTCTGCCTGCCCTAAGAACAAGGTTTGTTTCGTCGCCTTGTCAAAGAGCAGCCTATTCAATTAACCCCATGAGAACTACCTGCCGATTGGTTGAAATTTAGGATGTGACAAATATTGTGCCAATCAGAGACATTGTTAGAATAATTACAATTTGCAAACAGATTAGCATAAAATATTAACATGATTAATAAGCAAAATTGTAATTGGTTATCAAGATGATTATATCATGGAATTGACCAATTGGAATTCATGTAGTAAGAAAGAAAGGTATAGTGCCAAGGGGGTTAAACAATTCCACAGCTTCTAATATCACCACATACTTTTGTATTGTAATTTCACAGGGTTTTCAGATGACCCATTCATTAGGCGGCGGTACAGGATCCGGAATGGGAACCTTACTCATCAGCAAGATACGTGAAGAGTACCCAGATCGCATCATGAACACATTCAGCGTCGTTCCCTCACCAAAGGTATCCGACACAGTTGTAGAACCATACAACGCTACTTTATCCGTTCATCAGCTGGTAGAAAATACAGACGAGACGTTTTGCATCGATAATGAGGCCCTCTACGATATATGTTTTCGTACCCTGAAACTTACCACACCGACGTATGGAGATCTCAACCATCTGGTATCAGCCACAATCAGTGGAATCACAACTTGTTTACGATTTCCAGGTCAACTGAATGCCGATTTGAGAAAATTAGCGGTCAACATGGTGCCTTTTCCTCGTCTGCATTTCTTCATGCCGGGATTTGCACCCCTGACCAGTCGAGGTAGTCAGCAGTACCGTGCGCTCACAGTCCCAGAGTTGACGCAGCAAATGTTTGATGCAAAGAATATGATGGCGGCGTGCGATCCACGTCACGGACGTTACCTCACAGTTGCCGCCATCTTTCGTGGCCGTATGTCGATGAAAGAAGTCGACGAACAGTTGCTTAATGTTCAGAACAAGAACAGCAGTTACTTTGTGGAATGGATTCCGAACAACGTCAAGACCGCTGTTTGTGACATCCCACCACGTGGTCTGAAAATGTCCTCAACTTTCATCGGCAACAGCACTGCCATCCAAGAGTTGTTCAAACGGATCTCGGAGCAGTTCACCGCTATGTTCCGTCGCAAAGCTTTCTTGCATTGGTATACCGGTGAAGGTATGGATGAGATGGAGTTCACTGAAGCTGAGAGCAACATGAACGACTTGGTGTCTGAATACCAGCAATACCAAGATGCAACTGCCGAGGAGGAGGGGGAGTTTGATGAGGAAGAAGGTGATGAAGATGATGGAGAACAATACCAAGCTTAGAAAAGAAAATATTGATGATAGGAAATTGCTTTACAAAAGCAATCATGAGACATAAGTCAAAGAGAAATACGGCCATGTGTTTTGAACTCGCCACCCTTACCGTTGCATGTCCAGATAGTTACATTTTACACCATCTAAGATTCGAATTAGCATATCGCAATAACTAGTTGTTCAGTCCCATAAAAAGTATATATTTTCTGAACGGTAATCTCACAAGAAATCCAAATATGCTATTGAAATTTAGATAGGACCTAATGGTAACATGTTTTGATTAATAATGTTCAAAATATATTGATTTTTTCATATTTTGATTTTAGCTCAATAATATTTTTATACCTATCCCAATCATAATTTTACTGTGCATATTAGTTCCTCGTGCAATTACCCATCGGAACATAATGGTTGTCAATTTGGTAACTTGTTGAAATATACTATATCGAGAAGGAAATGAGCACAAACGTTTAAATTTCATATTTATTAGAGTTTACAAGTACAAGTAAATTAAGGATTATTTATACATAGTAACTGGCAGTTTCATGCACACCAACCACACAGGGTGGTGGCAATCTTCAGACTGAAGTACATCTAATTATAAAATACATGTAGTCAATAATAGTAATAATATAATAATACAGCATATCCAAGTTATTGACACGCATAAGTGGAATATCAATAATCTATAATAGGGGTGAAAGTCATTCTCCAGATAGGATAATCCATTATGGGTTGTATAGATGAAAAGTCAATCACCAGATTAGGTAGGTAATCACTAATCAGTCATAAAGTTTGATCATAATAATGAAAAATGAAAACAATAGTCAATAGAAAACAGGATGAGCTAGTAGTCTGGTAAAATATGGCCATCCAGAAAAAACCCATTACGTTACGCCGAAAGCATTGAGTTTGTGTTTCCGTTTGTGTCTGCACATAGAGTATAGTTCCGAGCGTTTGTTTAGAGTGCATATCCTGGGTACAGTCATGATGTGAAACTTCCCCACGATGCATAGGTAGCAGCGCTTTGAGGCCGGGTTGTATGGAGTCGCGTGTGGGATGATGGACCATTGGATGTGGAATGGATCTTTTTTGCGATTTAGGTTCCAGATGAATTTGGATAGTTCCGATGCAAGAGATTTATATAAATATAAATATATATATTTTTATTTTATTTATATATATATTGTTTAGAGTGCATATCCTGGGTACAGTCATGATGTGAAACTTCTCCGCGATGCATAGGTAGCAGCGCTTTGAGGCCGGTATATATATATATATATATATATATTTTTTTTTTGGGGGGGGGGGGGTTTGCACCCTATCTTGATTTAAACGGTATTTGTGAATTCCCTATTAGAGAGCTTTCCAAATATGTGTAATTTTGCTACCATCAGTTGAATACTTTTTTTGGGTTATAGTCATGTATGTAAAACCGATGAATTAGGGCAAGTTCACTGTGTAGCGACTAGGGGAAAAGCCAAGGACAATGCAATCGATTCATGATTACAATTGTTACATAATAGTTGTCACATTTGTTGAAACAGAATATTATAGAATATAAAATAATCTATTAAATTAGAGCAAAATCATGTTTGTACCATACAGAGATGAGGAGTTATTGTAAATTGAACGTAGAATTGGGAACATTTTCTATATTCCCCATATAGATTGTACACAGCGCCGCCGCAACCGCCGCCACCCCTGACTTTTGAAATATAATCAATCAAATCTCAGCCAAACAGTTATAGAAATACCTGATTTATTGAAACAATGTAGCTAGATAAATAGGCTTTCAAGTGACCCCTTAATTATAGCTCTACCATATTTAGTTGTTGAGTTAATAGAGAGAGATTGATGACATGTCACCAAAATGCAACGCCGCCACCCTTTTTGGGTGGCGAGTTCAAAACACATGGCGTACCGGTCTTACTGACCCGACCGACTCATATTCTTAAAGTCGAGATGAATTTAAAAAAAATTACAATGTAAAAATAGTCGAAGGGACCAAAATTCTTACGAATAAGAAAACCCCGCTCGACCGACCGACCCTGATTGGTCCATTTGCCCATAGAACAGCGTTTTTATAGTACCTAGTTGTCATAATTATTTTAAAGGTACTCTGTACTATATAGTATTATATTGCATCCTGTTTTTCGCAGCTTTTGGGCCGCACTTGTCCGACCTATCATCCTGAGAACATCTTACATTCCGCCGAGTTCATCAACATCAAATACGATTTCTGGCGGTAAGCCAATTCATTTTTTTCACCGAAGGAGAATGTTATACTCAGATGTAAAGCCCTCAATAAGTAGCTAAACAGGTCATAAAGATGCTCCTAACTCCAAAACAAAAATGGGAGTGACTATATACACTCCCGTCTTGTAGCGATTTTCTATAGACTATACACGACGGCTTATAAATTCTCGTAAATTCTCGCGTGACTCTTGTTCAGAGGTTTTGCGACTGCGGGAAAGACGGTCCTGTACGATTTCACGAGATAGACTTGGGACCAGTCTGCCTTCTTGAGTGACTTCTTGTTGTCCGTTTCGGGAGAGGGTGGGTGCCGGGTGGGAGGGTGTTTGGTAAAGTGAAGCTAACATTGTCCTATAAATAATCTAATTCATCAAAATAAATAAGATACTATTTTAGGTGCGCTGTTTAGAGGAGAATACTGTGGCTTAGACTAAAATACGGTAACATATATAGAGGTATTTTAGTCTCAGACTGTGGCTCACACAGTGTCTATTTATCTATTAGGTCTAGTGACAACATTGAATACTTGCAGTAGTGATTGGAGTGATGATATCGATTTCCTTTGTGTAAACGGAAATGATGTTGAAGTTTATTGAAGGAATTGTTTAACGATCGATTATTTTGCTTAAGAGCTTTATAAGGCCAAATAAAAATAACATGTTTAGCGTCCCCGCCCCTTAAGCTAGTCTAGATCCTGAGGTGCTATCCAATTACAGGCCTGTATCTAATCTTAGTTTCATCTCCAAGCTGAATGAACGCGTAGTATGCAACCAACTACAGGAACACCTTGTTGCAAACAAAATGTATGCACCCCACCAGTCTGCCTACCGACCCAACTGCAGCACAGAGAAACAGCTCTTCTGCGCCTTCAAAATGATCTGCTTTGCGCATTGGATAATAAGAAAGACGCTGTTCTTGTTCTGTTGGATTTATCGGCTGCATTTGATACGATAGACCACAAAATGCTTCTTGAACGGATGCAAACTAGATATGGTGTTGATGGTACTGCGTTAAAGTGGTTTAAATCCTATCTCTCTAATCGAGTGCAGTCTGTTGCAGTTGGATCCAATCTTTCACGAGCGCATAAATTGATATATGGTGTACCCCAAGGGTCTGTGATTGGTCCCTCCAAATTTACCATGTACAGTGCTCCAGTTGAGGACGTAATTTCTAGTCATGACATCGATGTACTATCTTACGCGGATGACACGCAATTGTATGTTACTTTTCATCCTGATGAAAGAGAGGAAGCAATTTCTCGTCTGGAGCGCTGCATCGCTGATGTCAAAGGATGGATGACTGCAAATAAGTTAAAGCTGAACGACAGTAAGACTGAGGTTATACATATTACCTCTCGTTTCACGCCAACTGTGCCCATCAACCCTGTAACTATCGGTAATAGTCCCATATTTCCGTCAGATGCTGCACGAAACCTTGGAGTCATCTTTGACCAACATCTGTCAATGACTGCACATGTGAATAAACTGTGTCAATCAGCCTCGTTTGCTTTACGCGCCATTGGACAGATCAGAAAGTATCTTGATCGAGCGTCAACGGAGAAACTTGTGCACGCGTTTGTCTCATCCAGATTAGATTACTGTAACTGCCTTTTGTACGGACTTCCTGATAAACTTATCTCTAAATTACAACGTGTTCAAAACTCAGCGGCAAGATTAGTTACAGGCACAAAGAAACGTGACCATATAAGTCACGTCATCAGAAATCTCCACTGGCTTCCTATTAAGAAAAGAATCGTGTTCAAGCTCCTGCTCATTGTGTATAAATCACTTAACAATGCTGCTCCAAGTTATGTGTCTGAATTGCTGAAACCTTATATTCCCACGGCTAACCTTCGCTCTGGCTCCCGTGAGTTACTTGTTGTTCCAAAAAGCAAAATGAAGTCTTTCGGTGATAGAGCTTTCTCCATCGCGGGCCCTAAATTATGGAACACTCTCCCAATGGACATACGCCAGGCAGGTTCAGTTCAGGAGTTCAAGTCGCGACTTAAGACCTACTTATTTAACTTGGAAATCTAATTATGTGTATTTGTTCATGATCTTTCATTTCATAATGCATGATGCCATACACATTCATATCTCTTGTTTAAATATGCATTTGACTGTGTGTATGTTTATCTCTGTAGTTTTATGATCATTGTTGTATTTTTGCTTTAATCTTGTATTTATATGTTGTACAGCGCTTTGAGTTTAGATCTCACTAAAGTAAAGCGCTCTAATAAGTGTGTGTTATTATTATTATTATATTTGTTGGCTCGCTTCAATTTTCTTTTGTTTTTTTTCTTTATTTCAGTCATAACCTCTTTGTTCAGAGTGTTTTAGAGTTTGAGATTTGTTGCTTCCACATTCACCACCGTTTAGACTTACCCTAACTAGATATAGAGCCCTTGTCATGCTGGTAAATATCTATGTGTGTTAGGGAGGGGGCGGGGGTCGTAATAATTATCAACATAGTGGGGGTCATAAAATTAATCGTTTTCGTTGGGGGAGGTAACAAAAATTGACGACGATAAAGAATTTTTTGGGACCCCTTCTTCATACCAAAGAAAATAAAACAGCCCCTTACTCTTTCTTTAAGCATTTTAATAACAGTTCTGTGTTAACAAACCTATTCGAACCACAAACATAAAAACAGATTTGCAGGCCTCCTCCTCAAGGTTCGCTATACAAGGGCATTTTTAGCTAAAAGTTTTTTAAAGCGGCCTCCTCCTATTTTTTTGAGATAGTCCCTACGCTAAACATGTTCTAATATTTACTTTGCCTAATCTTACCCACACACGGTACTTGAGCTTTGATTTAGCTGCATTCAGGTTGAAGACCGTCGTGTACATAGTCTATGCAATTTCGCTACACGACAGTCTTTTATACTGAATTTGCATCTGCGCATGCGTTAACGACTGTCGTGTATAAAGTCTGCGCAATAACGCTACACGACAGTCTTGTATATAGTTTCGGCCAAACAAAATACAAAAATAAGCAATAACTAATTAAGAATGAGACGGCGACCATAAACGACTCCAAATATGGTACAGCCTATACATTATAATAATAATAATAATAATAATAACCATATTTGTATAGCGCCTAACATCGAGATCCCTAAGCGCTTTAACGTAAAAACATAATAACAAACAAATACATGGATATGGACTACAATTAAAAAGCCTTTGTGAACAAATGAGTCTTTAAGGATTTCTTAAACTGAAATATAGTCTCTGCATTTTTCACATGAAGTGGAATATTATTCCAGAGTTCTGCAGCTGACACAGAGAAGGAACGTTGACCATACTGAGTGGACGTTGAAGAGCAGACAAGACGCGATAGAGATGAAGAACGAAGATTGCGTGAAGGTGTATATTGTTTGATTAGATCTTGAAGATAGATTGGCGCAGTACCATGAAGACATTTATAAGTCAGAAGTAATATTTTATACACAATACGATACTTGATAGGCAGCCAATGCAGATCACGGAGAGTTGGAGTTATGTGATCATGTTTGCGTGAAAGAGTGATTAATCTTGCAGCAGAGTTCTGAATTCTTTGAAGCTTGTTTATCTGCGAATTTGGAAGGCCGTGTAAAAGACTGTTACATTGATCTAAGCGACATGTAATAAATGCATGTACCAGCATTTCAGTTGATTTTCTGTCGAGAAACTTTCTAATCTGTCCAATACGATACAGAGCAAATGAAGCAGAACGGCATATGTTTTTGACAAAGACATCCATTTTCAAATCATTCTGAACAATGACTCCCAAATTGCGAGCACTCTTTACTGGTTCAATCAAAGAGTCACAGATTTGAACATGTTTCAAAGGAGATGAATTTCTGAATCGGGATGAAATATGGAGAAACTCAGTTTTATCATCATTAAGTTTCAAATCATTGGCAGTTGACCACAGTTTAATAGCATTGATGCATGTTTCAAGTTTTGGGATGAGACCAACGTTAAGATTAATACATTATGAGACCAACGTTAAGATTATAGCAAACTAGCTACGAACTATATTTTATTCTATAAATTCATTTATTACAACAATGTATCAAATGAATCATTATAATATTCTCAAATGTTTTAAAATTTCCAAAATACCTTGTAAAATATTAATTTGACGCCTATCGTTAAGGTCTCACGTAAAAGTCACTTAGTATGATGCGCAAAATATGATCTCGTATACTATAGTACAAGTCACTTTCATTTATACGTATGGGCCTTACTTTGTTATGATTAAGAATCAGGAAGATTTTATTGACTTGATTGAGAACCCTTATCTAAAAGAACCGTCCATTTATAAAACAATAGGTAATATAATGTATCTAACAATGGAATAATTTAGTGTAAATAAAGTAGCGTTTGAATATACGACCATTCAATTAAGAAGAAACTATTAGACCGTGTTCCCACATTTTTGTTTGTATGTTTGTTTGTTGACACGGTCGGTCCGTACGGACACACGCTTGGGTCCTGAAAGGACCAGACTCGAGCAGAATGCTCGGGTCAGGCTTAAAGTCTTACGTAGAAGTTGTCCCGGTCGCGATTTTTTTTTTACTAGTAAACATTTGTATGGGCTCACAGGTAAAATCAGTTGACTTTTTTTTTAAAAATTAAAAAATCATTTTATTCAGTGAGTTTTGCTCTATTCCGTATTAAAACGAAATAAATAAATTTTACAAATGTTTACTAGTAAAAAAAAAATCGCGTCCCGGTCCGGACTAGTCTGGACTGGGACCCACTTGAAAGTTATAAGTGGTCGTCACAACGGTGACTCAGCAAAGTGGTCTAATGTGGCCTAATAGCAAAATCCACTTATACCCGGATGTAAATTTTAAATCATTCAAAATTCGCCGAAAAACGCATCTCTAAGTAAAGTAAAATTCCATTTATGATATGGCAATAGACGTTATTCATGATTGACGATTTCAAGTTTAAAGAGAGAGGAGACATATTCCATGTGACGTCATTAATCATAACGAAATCGAGACCAACGATTGTAAACATTGGTGTCGTGTGTCTGCAGTTGATGAACGACGTCAAAAATGTGATTACTTTTTCATTCTTTCTACATAAACCAGCTAGTAACGTATAAGCGCGTTATGAAACTTATAATTGTACAGCATTTATACGTCGAAGACAATGTAGCTCGAACGCTATCGCCATTGACTAGTTTGCAGTCATTGTTTGCGTCTTTTCATAGCGGTTATGACTTCCGAATTTTGACCCTCCGTAGTGATCAAGCTGGGCTTCTATCTTAATTGCTTTAGACACGTCTCGTTTCAGCGTGGAAAAGGTCGTTGGTGAACATAACTGGGCCATAACGATTGAAAGGTGGATCTCACTTATAGGTACCAGTTGTAAATGTACCGTCCTGTTTGAGTGTTATGCTTTATGGTCCAATTTCTTTACTTTCGACTCATACTTTTTGCTCTTTATTCTCAAAGATGAAATCATGATGAAATGAAAATCGATTGAACAAAATTAATGTTTAGAATCATTCTTGTGCTATTGTAATACATTGTCTTGGACTTTTTAACTTTATTGTGATGCAGGCCTATTTGAGAGCTTGTATTTTGTGGTTATGCTGTCTTTTGAATTGCTTTTGTGCTGGTAGCTGCTTCAAGAGAGCTGAATCCAGATGAAAAAGTGTTTAGCTCTATAAATAACCTGTAGAAATGAACACAATATTTGACTGCGCATTAACAATTTATGATCTTGCTACAGACTGGACACTTTTTTGCTCTGCAGATTTAAAATAAAACAAGAAAAACAAGACCCCCTTCCCTGAAAGAAAAAAAGAGGAAAAAATCACACAAAAACATAAATCAATTCATAATAGACCTGATTCTTAATTTGCGAACTCACTTTACGTCAAATAGAGAGTCGTAAATTGAAAACCAGGCCAAGTGTCATGGCCACGAGTACAGTGGTTTTTCAATTGGCTGAACTTTGCATTAATCTCAAATATACTTCACATAAAAGGTCAAAAAACAGAGAACAAAAAATGTTGTCTTATATTACCGCATGCAGAAGCACAACTATGTGTGGAATCACTTTCGCTGTATTACCCTACGGACGGAGCCACATTTTCGTCAGAAAATAAATGAAAAAGGCTTAAAATAAAAATATAAAAAAATCCTGTATCAGCATGGCTAATTTTCAGAAATTATAAAATTAAAAAACACATTCAGCACAGCAATTTTGCCAAATGTATGGCATATAATACGGCCTTATTTGGGCCGTAGAGGCGGTCATTTTCTTGATGGGGGGGGGGGGGGGGGGGGGGGGGGGGTCTTAACACTTTCCACGCGGCAGGCGGCTGCAGACGACATTCCAAAATTTCACAAAATGTTTCAAAAATGTCAACATTGTTAAATTTCATAACCATATTTGGAAACACCATGGAAAATGCATTGAAATAAGTACAAACATGCCTAGTATTGGTTGAGTAATACTTGGGATAGATTTTGAAAATTGCGAAAGGTTTCTGAAAAATCTGTTTTGTATATGGTAAAAATAATGGCCGCGTGGAAAGTGTTAAGTATCTCATTTATCTTCGTCATTTTTATGACCCCCCTAAACAAAAGCGATTAATATTATAACCTCACCCTACTAAGATGTTGATTATTTTTAAATGACCCCCCAAATACACACACAAATCTGTACTTATACGGCTTTAAGGCCTATGCAGTTAATTAAGGTTATTTTGGAAACAGTTGATGTTTTTGTTTTACAATTAATGTTGAAATGTTCAAATGTTCAGTTACCGTAGAATGGGGATACTTTGACCCACTTGTTTACATTTTTATTTTTATTCATTGCATGGAAGATACTTTTTTGTTGGTAAACTGAACTAGTTGATAGTATACATTAATTTGCCTCTTCCATGATTTTTTTTGTTTTGCAAATTTAAGAATTTCTAGGTATTTTTCCCCCTTATCTTTGACTGGGCCAAAGTTACCCCACATGTGTGGAACTATGTCCCACTTGCGGAAAATGCTGTCAAACTGTTAGGTCTCTTAAGGTTCATTGAAGTATTTTTAAATTCTGTGAAAACTTTACGGATTAGAATGTAATAAATACGAAAAATACCAGAAAATAAACAAATGGTAACTAGAGATAAACATTCCAAATAAACATGGTAAATCATTTGGAAATTTAGATTGTACTGTATTTTTCTTATATACTTCAACATGGGCCAAAATTACCCCACTTTTCGCTTCTTTTTTTCAGTAAAGTGCTGGTCCGTGTTGTTATGAAGAATGCAAATGAAAATGAATTGGGTAATATTTTGTCACAGGTAAATTGTCTGTCCAACCACAACATACAGTGGCGTAGGTTTTTTCATATTGGGGGCAAGAAATGAAAGTGAACCGACAAGATTGTGACTAAATTTGTACGCGCAATTTTTCGATTTTACGTTCATATTTTGGCTCTAAACAAGCTTGTACCCAAAATCGCCTCCTCGCTAAGTTGCTCAATACACCCACCATATGGGTGATGCAGTTGCAATTTGTTGGAAAAAACAATTATCTTACAAATAGCTAAAATAAAGAAACAAAATCCTGCAGCTTAGTGTCTTTAAATCCAGTTCAACATCATACACATATCATTATGTAGCTGTAGCAGGGTAATATGTTGTTGTAATTATATAAAATTAAAATTTATGTCACTATAAAACTTTTCTCAAAATTTTGACAAATAAACTATTTTTTTATTGGTGGTCAAAGTTCTACCGTATTTTAATAAAATTGCGGTGGCCAAGCCCTTTTGTTTTACAATATTTTTTTTAGTATTTTAAGTATCATTTTGCTTTGACCCCCTCCCCTCTATTATATACTTTGGTATTCATTTCATGACCCCCTATTTCCATGTAAAAAAACTATGACCCCCACCCCATGACATTTAGAAACCCGCCCCCTACCGAAAAAATGACAGCCCCTTCCTCTTGGCCTTACCTAACTTGCGTTTGGGATGGCGGGTCTGCCCTATTGATGTACTACTATACTGCACTGCTCAATATTTGTCTGACCTTGATATATTTATAAACTTATAAACTATTTACTCCCACTAGTTTGAAACTAGATGGCGCGGTTCTCGGCTTACACAATCGGTGGTTTGCGTTTGTTAAATGACACATTAGGATCCTATCGGAACCGTATACGACGTGCGAGATAAGTTGGATAGTTTCGTTCGGCTTGTTTAGTATAATGAAATTATTGCTGGTAACCAACACTCGTCTGACTCTGACCTAAGACCTAATCCCGGGCCTAATCCAGGTATATTCGTCTCAGGTCTGACCTAGAACTGGAATCGGTCACTCACTGTATTTCGAACGGCGAAGTCGGCCCGTCCCTTCGCGTCTGAATCCTAGCTCTAACATGTTTAATGTTCACGTTATGTATACATTTGGTTAAATATCTCAACCTGCAACTATTTCCAAGAAATACTGGCTTGAATTTTGATCGCCCTATTCCCGCTACACGTACATCGTCTACGTGGACGGTCTATGCTTCATTACGTAGCTACAATCAAGGAAGAAAATGTTGGCACACTTTGCCCTTTACGGAAAAAACCCACCCCTCTCCCTAGGCAATGTTGTTCCGAGTCATGTTATCAGAAGCCCCCCCCCCCCCCCATGTGCCTGCCTTTTGGGGGTGATTTTTCGCAAAAATTAATATAGCGATGAGGTGTTTTTATCACAGACCAAAGCGCCCAAAATTGGGTGTATTTTGAGATTTTCTTTGGTAAAAAGCACCCAATTTGTGCAAAATTGGGTGCATTTCTAACAAAATTGGTATATTGATGGGTGGAAAATTGGTCAGAAAATAGGTATAGAAAAAGTCAATTTTTCGAAGTCCGGTAGGCACATCCACGTACGATTTTGGCAAAAGTAACACCCCGGGCCAGAAGCCTTGGCAGTTCCCCCAACATTGATTGATGCGGGGGGTGGGGGGGGGGGGGGGGGGGGGGGTGGGGGGGGGGGGGGGAGGAGGATATAAGAATGGGGATACTTCTGCTATCTATTAAACAGTGCTATGTCCCAAGTCTGATCTCAATTGCGAGCACAGGGATAGTTGTAATAAGTTGCGTCAAGTGTGCCAACTATTATTTTCCTTGATTGTAGGTCAGAACGAAGCCCAAGCATGTCAAACACTTCCATGGGAATAGGTTCCAAATTCGGAAGTCATAACCGCTATGAAAAATCGCAAACAATGACTGCAAACTAGTCAATGGCGATAGTGTTCGAGCTACATTGTCTTCGTGTAAATGCTGTACAATATAAGTTGCACAACGCGCTTATTCGTTAGTAGCTGGTTTATTTAGAAAGAAGGGAAAATTACTAACAATTTTGACGTCGTTCATCAACTGCAGACACACGACACCAATGTTTACAATCGTTGGCCTTGCTTTCGATATGATTAGTGACGTCACATCGAATATGTCTCCCTCTTTAGACTTGAAATCGCCAATTATGAATAAAATTGATAGGATACAAATAATAGAAATAGCTACTATCAGTTTCGCATAACAAAAAAAGTTACACTAGAAAGTTGATATAAAACCACAAACTAGTGCTGTAATGCTGTTTATTAAGTTGTTTACTTAAATCGTGACGATCACTGCGTCCTATTTCATCACGCGCGCGACTTTATGTATAACGCTTGCGATTTCCTTTATAATGCGCGCGACTTTAAGTATAACGCGAGCGCCGTAGCTACGTAAGGCGCAGTAATATTCGCGCTATATTGCAAACGTCACAATTTCCTTCCGGGTCAAGTGGTCCGGGTCTAGTGACTAGTCTCGAGTGAATCGCGTTCCGACATGAACAATTATTGATTTAGTCCGGACCGGGACTACCTTTAAAGGTGGTCTTAAAAAATAACAAAAAACACTTTGAGTCCGGACCAGGACCTACTTGAATCGCGTTCCCACTAGCAATTTAGTCAGGACCGGGTTCGGACTAGTCTAGATTACTCGGGATTTTGTTCTATGTGGGAACACGGCCTAAGGATTCATGTTTCATTATTTGTTACACTTTTTAAGTGTGTTAACAGCTTTAGCTGCATCAAAACGATGTTCACATGGTTAAAGCGTTTTAAACAAAGTTTTCAAGGTATAGTTTATATCAGATTAGATAATATCACATCGAGAAATATTTACTGATTTTATTTATTGATCAAAATTCATCCAGAATAGACTGGTCCAGCGTATAAAATGTAGGTGTTCCTAAAAAAAGTTGTATTCTAAAGTTTGAGTTGCATAGCTCTAATGGTAATTATTTTAGAAGCACAACCAGACAAGGTAACATGAAATTTGCCCATTGAGTAGTACACAAACTTGCGGTTCGGGTGGTTAACCATCTTTGACAGTAATTCGCTGCATTTTGGCTTATAACCATGATAACGTCTAAATGGAACATATCTTGCGCCAAACATTTTACAGAAATAATGAGAAAAAATATGGGATTTCTTCTCATACCGTATATAACCAGCATTTGGCACGTTTTTATCTGGTTTTTATTTCTGATATACAGGGCGCCATCTCGCGATCAAAACGTCTTTTAAAAGTTTAATCTTAAAAGCACTTCCGAATCTAAAATGTTTGCCCCGGGCAAGAGTCACATGACTCGCTACATACCCGAGATCCGCGTACACGTGTGATAAAACCCATGATGCAATACTGAAGAGTGGCTACAAACATCAAATGTGAACGAAATCCGTGTTTAGAAATGTTTCTAACAGTCATTCTGCTTTATTTCAATGAAACCAGAGTTACAATCTGAAGCAACATCAAATCAATTTTTAAGCGAGAACTCTATGTTAAAAACATACAAAACTATAAATTTTAAAAGCATTATTAACTTCCAATTTATGGGATAGTAATCGTGTTCACAAATTTGAATCTATTTATGTTGTAACAACAGTACAGTGCGCCGTTGGCTCAATCGGTAGAGCATTGGGTTAATGATCGAAAGGCCGGTGGTTCGAATCCCACCCAGAATGTTTTTTTGTCTTCGTTAGTATCATATTAAATTTAGTAATTTTATGTTGGGTTTGTTTATCGTTCCCCATAATATTTGTGAATCCACGGACAAGATACTTTTAATTTGAATGATTGTCTAAATTCAATAATTTGAATGCAGTTCAACTTTTACTTGTTCATGGTCAGCGATGTGTAAATTGAATTATTGAGACCCTATAGCCCCATTGTTACACAAATAATCTGGGAAAGGCCAATTGTGCCATTATGAAAAGAGTCGATCGTTTCGTCATTGAATCGATATTCTGATTTCCCATGTTTAGGCGTATATGATTGTACGGTCATGTGCATGTACCAACATATTATCTGTTTGTCATGTTTGTAGCTTCGTTGAAATAGACCCAGTCAGATGCTAGGGTGGGTTGGGGTACCGCGCCATTTTGCGATATTTTGCGAAAACGATCGTGGTTATCACGTGATACGTATCGTTGAAAAATAATTTACACTGTTTTAACGAAATGCACTGTGGGATTGTGTTACCAGCCTAAAATCAAAGAGGTCGCAAACCCGGTCGCAAACTTGCTTTTAATTGAACCTAGCTACAACAAGCTAAAGTGACATCTCTGAATGTATAAATAAAGTGTGCAAAGGAAAAATTGTTGGGCACACTGGTAAAATGGTTTTACAACAAATTTTGCTATCATTAATCAAACTGAACTCAAGTTAAATCACTTATTTATCGAGCAATAATATATAATTGTTTACGCATTTTAATTGTTTAGATACAAAGTTAAATAAATCAAGGAGACATTTATGATAGATAAAGAAATAAAAAGAAAACTATAAACGCATGGGCGGCCTTTATAATTGATAAAAATTGACATAACAATGATGTTACATTAATCCACCATCAAGTTTAAAAAATAGAAAAATAAAAGGATAACAAGGAATATTCGAAAATCGAACCCGTGATTTCCGATTGCCAACGACATGGCCAACCTATGCACGCCACAGAGATCCACGACTATAATTGTGATAGTTTTATTATTTAACCATATCCATTTATTTATAACGAACGGATTTTTTTTTGTGCCATTTTTGCCAATTGTGCGTGTTTCTCTCGCACAAAATGTGTTTGTAATGTGATTATACTCCTTATTTTTAAAAGAACGGTACATTTTTGTGACATTTTCGAGAAAAAAAATGGCGTAATTTATACGGTCAACGCCAGCAGTGGTGTCCGTGTGGGCAAGCATACAGATGATGCCGGCAGGCTAAGCAAATCCAACATATAAAACAAAAGCTCCTAATGGGGCTCGAACCCACAACCTTTCGCTCCCAATGTCGACGTTCTATCCACTACACTAACCGTGCTAATTGAGAACATTCCCGGCCGCCACTCTGTTCAAAGGCACAAAAAAGTGGACTTGTTTTATGCTTTTTTTTGCAATTCTGAGGTGTGTGGATCGTGTTTTCTTTTATTAAATTGGTTAGATATCCGTCCATTTTAGAACATCTGAAATTTAAAGTGCACCCACACACCCGGGAAAGTATGATGCCAAGGGCATATATTTTGCACGTAAATCCAATACAAAGGTTCAGAAAATCGACCAAAATATGACGTCATGACCATTGCTTCGGGACAAAATGGCGCGGTACCCACCACCCCCTAGTCAGATGCCAACGGTTGAGTGAGTCTATTGTATACGACGCAATTTTGTTTTCCCTTGAAAAGAGGATGTCGATCTTGTGCAATTCAATATGCCAAAATGTCAGCCTTATACAATGCCAACATCAAGGCATTTAAATGTTGTTCAACGCCATGTGACTAGGGGATTTTTACTAAGGGGAGCAATAAAATATTAATCCATTATTTTGATATGCTTAAGTCATGTTTGCAGGGACGCTTCTTCTTGAAAATGCCATTTTCTGAAGAAGATGTTTTTGTCATTACTGAAAAAATAACGTTTATTTCCTGTGACCCTGACCCCTGTCTCATTAAAAGCTTTAAATTAATAACCTTTTATGATCATCGATGTATTGCTCTTTACATTGAATCCAAAACTAGCTTGCAGCGACACCGTTTTCACATTTAAAATACAATTTAGAAACTGGGTTCAATTTGGCTAAAATGTCGTCGAATACTTAATAGTTTACCACTAGTTCATTATGTAGAGAACACATAAACACGTCATTGAGTAGTTATGGCCGAGCGGTTACGACTATGGACTAGTAATCTAATGGATTCCCCCCTCCTCGGTTCGAATCCTGATGAATACCTTTTGTTAGAAAAACGGTTAAGTCTCTGTGGGTTGGAAAATGGCGTATATATTTACTGTAGGTGAATAAAATTCGTGGCCCTGACCCCTGTCCAAAAATGTATTACAAATAAATATATTTTTGATTAAGTGTAATACGTTAGGAACATTTCTTGTGCACAAAGTTTTTGCTACGACGTCTAAAAATCATCAAAATTATGATATTTACGATTGCATTGAAAATGCATCTTTATCGACTCCAAAA
Source organism: Ophiura sarsii (assembly GCA_035610835.1). Classification (NCBI taxonomy): domain Eukaryota; kingdom Metazoa; phylum Echinodermata; class Ophiuroidea; order Amphilepidida; family Ophiuridae; genus Ophiura; species Ophiura sarsii. The sequence goes on from CM069455.1 coordinate 9,950,491, forward strand.
AAGTAACAAAAATCATGTTTTTTGTGAAATCGGAAATAATGTCCTAAATAAATAGGACTTCCCCTTCAAAATGAGCCTAAGATGATCACAATTGATGGCGGCAATACGTCATTATCGCGAGTTGTAAATGACCCAATTTATATTTGTTTTCTTGAAATCTCGCTTTACTGGCGGGCCGGGGCGAACAAAATAGACGGTATTTTCATGCCTTGACTTCTGACTACAAACAGATCAGATGGGAAATAAGAATCGAGTCAACGGTTACTGACTTCTTTCAATAACAATTGGCCTGATAGATTATTGCGTGAATAACCATGGTGTAACAATGGGCGGGGTATTGCAATATAAAATCAATCAACGCAACGCTAAGCATATATTAAACCTATACATATACATGTACATGTATATGTACATGCACCCCATGAAGTGATAGTACATTAGTACATTCAAATTAAAACCTCATTGAATCTTTAAGAATATCATTCTATTAAATAAAAATGAAAAGTATCTGGAATCAAAATAATATTATGATTGAACGATATTAAAATAATCTCTACATTTACTAAATATAATAGTGACGGGAAAAACAAAACATTCTCTGTGGGATTCGAACCCACGGTCTTCAGATTATAAATCTGACGCTCTACCGATTAAGCTATCGGAGCACTGAATGACAATAGTTGAACAGACATAAATTCAAATGATAGTTAAACACTATCCTATAAATAGGAAGTTAAAATGCTTTATATTTCTATTTTTGTATGTATTTAACATAGGGTTCTCGCCCAATAAATGATTTAATGTTGTTTCAGATTATAATCGTGGTTTCATTCAAATGAATAGAATGACTTTTCGAAACATTTCTAGACATGAATTTTGTTCGTATATTTTGCTGTTTGTAGCCAATCTTTCGGTACGCGAGCTATCAACATTACATCATGGGGTTTATATGATGTATACGCGGATCTCGGGTATGTAGCGAGTAATGAGACTTTTGCCCGGGGCAAACATTTGAGATTCGAAAGTGCCTTTAAGATTAAACTTTTAAAAGACGTTTTGATCGCGAGATGGCGCCCTGTATATCAGAGATAAAAACCAGATAAAAACGTGCCAAATGCTGGTTATATACGGTATCCAAATAAATTATGTTGATGGGCAAAAATAAAAGCCAAAGTGATCGGAACATCCATCTTGTAAGATATGTGGACGACTCAATTTAGAGAGCCAGAATATTTGTGACCTTCCCTAAATTTTTAGGTCTATTACTGAACCAATAATAGGCATGTTTGTACTTATTGTAATCCATTGCTCATGGTAATTCCAAATATGCTATTGAAATCCAAACATGTAGACATTTTTGAATCATTTTTTGAAATTTTGGAATGTCGTCTGCAGATGCTTGCCGCGTGGAAAGTGTAAATATTTGGCAAGTTGTTGCCACTTCAAAGATATTTGAGAGTATGCACTATTTGATATATAATACAATAGTCATACTATTAAAAAACATTTGAAATAATACAATATTATGGGGTTAATAATACAATGTTATGGGATTAATAAGCTTAATTCTAAGTAGGCCTACACAGGATCAGTTAGCAAAGATTAATAAATAATTATAATTGTCCATATTTCTTCACGGAAAGTTTTCATTTATCGGTTGTTATTGGCAAGTATAACACAGTACATAAGAACAGACATTTTATTATCAACCTAATGGGTGTAGTCCAAATGGCATGATTATAAAACCATTTAGGGAGGTTGATAACTTGGTTTACGGGATTTTGCGTGCACGAATGCTCCAGTTACAATATGTCTGTGGCTTTGCTTTCAGATTTGGCTAGACGTCTCGTTGTATCTTTATTTAACCAGTCAGCTAGCATGTCAAACAAATGGTCGCTATTTTCTTTTTCAGCCAGCGCAGCACGAGTGACCTCGCTCACCAAACGGACGTTTTTGCAAGGATGGAAATTAGAAGAGTTTCAAATATGCTATGTTTTGAAAATTTCAGGCAAAAATCCCACTATGAAGTCATTATTATAGAAGCCAATGATTCAATATTTATTAATGTGGGCGATTTGATCATTTGCAATGATGTAAAGGAACTAAAATAATGAAAACTGTATCGCCATTTTTATGCAATTTTTACATTGAAAAGTGTCCCAATAAAGTTACCATCTCGTTAATTATGATCACATCCCTTTTGATAATTCAACAACAAATAGAGTGGAGTCTTCGATGCCATAAAATGTAAATAATCGCAAGTCCTATTGTCCTAAACGGTCAGATCCAGCAAAATGATTGATGAACAGATGATTATAGTTTGATCAAATGTCTCATGTTCTGTCATTCTCTATGTTGAAAGCCGCGTACAGTTCGATTGTCCCATCAAGGTAAAGTAAGCCAGCCTTGCGTGTAATGTCGCGGTATAAACATGTATTTCAAATGGATATCCCTAACACGTGCTAAGTTAATACAGGTGGCATGTGGAACTGCAAACAAAAAATGTAGATTTAATGTGGATATTTGAAGTAGATAATCATGCTTAACACTTTATTTTACTAATATGAACGATCATTGCTTTATATTGAAGTCTATGTTGGCAAACAGTTATCAAAATATATGGTCACGTCCAAGGTTTTTATTCGCATATCACACAATTATGAATATTTTTCAACGACTTGTAACTCAAGAATTATACCATTTATATAGTCATAAATTAACAATATTTGACATGAGGGGTTGCAGAAAATACTAACTTAAATGACACAGTCTTCCTACATACGCTGGTTTTATCGGAAAGCGATCTAAAGTGAACTTTTCTATTCGGAACACTTCGGAATTCTTCGGAGCTTGCATTAACCAGCAACATCCCATGAAAAGAAAAAATGACCTTGCATTGCGCACAGCGTGACCTGCTGGCTGACTGTAACTATATAATAGAAAACGAAACAATGCGCTAAAATCAGTCGTTTTATTAGAAAAATGATTCGGCCCTTATAAATACCGTACTTTATGGGGTTGCCACTATGTACAGAAGACGCCCTATTTAGCAGTTTATGCGCCCGATTGGTTAATGACAAGCCACGTCACTGTTTTTGATTTCACTGCGTCATTTTTATTAGGATGCGAAAAACAAAGCAATGCTATTATACTGCGACGCGTAATCGCGCGGAACGCAAAGGCCTTTATGTGGTACGCGATCGCGTCTGGCTAACATTTACTAGCCCTTCACTTGAGACCACTGTTAATGTGATCTTTTGAAGGAAAATACCTTTGAGGAGATAACCTTTTCAAAAACGGATAGCTTTCCATATAGGGATCCTTCTGTTTACAAAGGGAATAGCAATCAAAAGAGTATGCCACGCGGATTGCCACGCGGATCGTGGACAGTCGATGTTAGGCGGGGCAATTAGGCTACTGAATACGAGGCAATATTATGAACGTCGAAATAGGACTAGGCATAATTAGGTACACATCTTTGCGGGTCCCTTGTCCTTGCTTTTTGCACTATGCGAAGAAGAATCTGACCAACACGGTCAATGAGTTTATATTATTTTGATTTTACAGAAGAAACAAACGATAAAAACTCTGATAGGCGTGTGGGCTGATAAGGTTCCGCGCGGAACTCATCATATACCATGCTTTCTAGTTATTTTTGAAAATGTTATTTCTAATTCTTATTTCACGAACACATTTGAAAGTTTAAAGGAGAACTGTTCGAGCGTATCAATGCCAGTCCACGCTCTTTCTCTGCCAACAGCCAGAACTCGCTGCTTAGACAGAAGCTTCATTCACACTGCTGTTTCCTTATGGAATAGTCTTCCAGATGATATTGTTGGTAACATTTCAGCAGCTGGAATCCAGGCTTTCAAGTGCCGTGTCATCTTCTATCAAACTCTTAACTTGTCATAGCCTTCACACTCTTTCATGACACCCTTCATTCAAGTCCTTTCAACATCCGACTGATACATATATAATAGCATGGTGGTCATGGGTTAAGTGCAGGTTAATGCTTGGTTGGGGAGATGGTGGTCCTGTAAAGCATGTAGCCAGCTGGGCTGGTGATACGGTCATGCCCCAACAGGTGACAACAGGCAGCTCCTGGTAGATTTAGTTCCCAAGTTTGTTGTGTAGGTTCTCTTGATGCCCATCAGACCTTTTTCTATAATTTATATTTTGACGTTGTTCGCTATGTTCGGGCTTTTATCTTATTATTATGTCACTTTCATTGGAATTTTTAACCTCTGCCCATTTGTGTGTCTTGTTTTATGCATATTTTCTGAGTTGCAGTGAACCAATTGATTGGCCTTTTAGAGCTCTCTTTCGAGAGTTACCAGTTTGATTTTTAATTACTCTGGTCATTAACCTTGTTAATGTCTGTTGGGCTATTGTTCACATTTGCGCTTTATATACAAAAAAACCCTGTACTATTCATAAAACCAAGCATTATGGTAGGAAAATAATTGTCTAATGTATATTGACCAGTTTAATTGAACACAGAGCTATAACATTCAATAAAAACGAATTTAAACTGCACATCCCCATCCCGTGATAATGTAAAATTCGCGCCCGGTTGTCTGTGTCGAAAGTGCTGATGGGATAGCCATACCCAATATTATGACGCCATCGTTACTAAAACTGCCCCATCAGCAACAGGTCGCTGCACGCGTATTCACACAGGAATTCAATGCATAAATCGAAAACATTAATACATGAAACAGAGATGTGGAAATCTCGTAACTGTTTAGTCATAGCTTCGATCAATATGGCGACGTACATACATTATACAGATGATTGATTTTCTTTCAAAAGTCGGTTTTGTCTTAACGCGGCACTTAAAAATTAACGCGGCACTTAAAAATTTAACCTACGGATGTGGTCTGCATAATAATAATGCTACATATCTGAGCGCTAGAGTTCCATGACAAGGATTTCCTTTAACCTTTAATCTGGATTCCAGATTTCTCGATAGCTCTACAGCGTGGATTCCTGTTCATCGAGGATTGGACGTCGGCGTACTACAGATTTAACCATTTTAACAGAGGCTGAACGTCGACGACGTTTTGTACAGGTAAACGCTCTTCGAAAGGCCTTTCTGTAGTCAGGATTAACTGCATTGTATATCAATGGGTTGACGACTGAATTGAGACTGAATGCAATAATGGCAATCCAGTACAGTAAATGGTGTAGAAATTCCCTAGGTTGATGTTCTATCAGGATTAACATCTGGATAATTTGTCCAGGCGTCAGACAAATAAAGAAGACACACGCGTTAATACTTAACATCTTTGTGACATGATTCCGCTCGTTTACATTTTGTGTAGATTGTTTTGTTCGGCAGACACGCTTGTTGAGTCGCCGTACAATGCGTATGTACAACGTACAGTTACAGATAAATGTGAGCACATATTGGGTAACATCGATCACAACGGCAGATATATAAGTCCGATGACTGATCCGACATGTTCTAATACGTACCGGCACATCTGGAGAAGTAAAACAGACAGTGTCAATACTGAAAAATCCACTATGGCATGCTACAATGACAAATGGGACTATCCAGGATATCAATGTCAGTTTTAATGTTCTTTTTCTGCTACTGGTTTTCCGATGTGTAAGTGGTCTACAGATGGCCGTGTTTCCTCTCTAATGCAACCATACATATGAAAAACAGAGCCACCATTGTAAAGAACCAAATGCTCCACATACTTATTACACACCAGACAGGACCCATAAACGGTTTCAAACTGTAATATACTATCGGAGAGTACAAATAGGTTATCAAAGTACGGATCAATCGGATCATTAGAAGCATTACATCGGCTACGGCAAGATTCGCAAGGTATACATTCGTAGTTGTTCTCATGTCTTGAACGCGATAAAGAGTGAGTAGAAATGCTGAATTAAGTAGTATTCCGATGATAGTTATAACAGGTATGACACCTAGAATAAGTATGGATTCAGTTACGGTGTGAGCTTTTTCCGGACTTAATAACTTGCAGACGGTTGTGTTATTAAACGACATAGTGACCAGCAGAAATGACACACTGATATGAGGCTTATATGCATGTATAGATATCAGCAACTTCAGGGTCAATTCGTCGACGGCGTCGCAAATGTGAATGACGATAAACAAGGATTAACTAGAATTGAGACACACCCGACGACAAAGCAATTAGGCTATAGTGCAATGATGGAGCAATCTATGCTCGTAATATAATACGGTAAGGATTTTCGAATTACTTAATAACTTAATCAGACAAAAAATGAATTCCCTGTCATGTTGTGTACAAGCAATCTGGTCACGGATAGGTAGCGTTACACGATATTAAGAATTGATACTCAGATTCTAAATTTATTACGGTTACTTCCAGCCATAATCAATCATTTTGGTGACAGGAATACTCCTCATTTCTCTCAAAATGAAGGTTTATGTTTTTGTATTATTTTTAAAACGTAGTCACTCGATGAGCGTTTTTTTCAATATTGCATGATACCAGCAGCGTAAAGTGTACAATCGGCTAAATATTGCGATCGTGAACACACATGCACGCGAAGCCATCCGGTTAACATGTTTGAATTTGAGACTTGTTAGTTCACATTTACCAAATTCAATACGCTTAACTCCTGGGTAAATGTGACATTTAACCTTCATTTTTCTGATTCAATTGACATCTTCCATCGTACAAATAATCCGCGGTGAGGGCAGTCAAATATGTGACCAAAGGTTTCCAGATACATCAAATATGTGACCAAAGGTTTTCAGATATATCAAATGTGTGACCAAAGGTTTACAGATACATCAAATATGTGACCAAAGGTTTCCAGATACATCAAATATGTGACCAAAGGTTTTCAGATATATCAAATGTGTGACCAAAGGTTTACAGATACATCAAATATGTGACCAAAGGTTTCCAGATACATCAAATATGTGACCAAAGGTTTCCAGATACATCAAATATGTGACCAAAGGTTTCCAGATACATCAAATATGTGACCAAAGGTTTCCAGATACATCAAATATGTGACCAAAGGTTTCCAGATACATCAAATATGTGACCAAAGGTTTCCAGATACATCAAATATGTGACCAAAGGTTTCCAGATACATCAAATATGTGACCAAAGGTTTCCAGATACATCAAATATGTGACCAAAGGTTTCCAGATACATCAAATATGTGACCAAAGGTTTCCAGATACATCAAATATGTGACCAAAGGTTTCCAGATACATCAAATATGTGACCAAAGGTTTCCAGATACATCAAATATGTGACCAAAGGTTTCCAGATACATCAAATATGTGACCAAAGGTTTCCAGATACATCAAATATGTGACCAAAGGTTTCCAGATACATCAAATATGTGACCAAAGGTTTCCAGATACATCAAATATGTGACCAAAGGTTTTCAGATATATCAAATGTGTGACCAAAGGTTTACAGATACATCAAATATGTGACCAAAGGTTTCCAGATACATCAAATATGTGACCAAAGGTTTTCAGATATATCAAATGTGTGACCAAAGGTTTACAGATACATCAAATATGTGACCAAAGGTTTCCAGATACATCAAATATGTGACCAAAGGTTTTCAGATATATCAAATGTGTGACCAAAGGTTTACAGATACATCAAATATGTGACCAAAGGTTTCCAGATACATCAAATATGTGACCAAAGGTTTCCAGATACATCAAATATGTGACCAAAGGTTTTCAGATATATCAAATGTGTGACCAAAGGTTTACAGATACATCAAATATGTGACCAAAGGTTTCCAGATACATCAAATATGTGACCAAAGGTTTTCAGATATATCAAATGTGTGACCAAAGGTTTACAGATACATCAAATATGTGACCAAAGGTTTCCAGATACATCAAATATGTGACCAAAGGTTTTCAGATATATCAAATGTGTGACCAAAGGTTTACAGATACATCAAATATGTGACCAAAGGTTTCCAGATACATCAAATATGTGACCAAAGGTTTCAGATATATCAAATGTGTGACCAAAGGTTTACAGATACATCAAATGTATGACCAAAGGTTTACAGATACATCAAATATGTGACTAAAGGTTTACAGATACATCAAATATGTGACCAAAGGTTTACAGATACATAAAATATGTGACTAAAGGTTTACAGATACATCAACTATGTGACCAAAGGTTTACAGATACATCAAATGTGTGACCAAAGGTTTACAGATACATCAAATATGTGACTAAAGGTTTACAGATACATCGTACGCGTATTTCCCCTGATGCCTTAATTCACCGTAAAATAAAGAATTTTACATGTTTCAGCACGACCGAAAATATAAGAGGGAGGGCAACAACAACCATCTGGTTAGAAAAGGATTTTAACGTAAGATGATAACATTAAGTGAGTTCTAAATTTGATACATGCTTTAACAAGGGGCGAGGTGGCGCAGTCGGTTAGATCGTCGTAAAACTGCTGCTCACCGTAGTTCTGTTGGTGGATCGTTTGAGCGTGAGTTCAATACGATACACCAACACAGCCTCGTCCCCATGCCTCCTTCAGACCGTGCAGACTGAAGTAGACATGTACATAGGCGCACCGTGGTTCGGAAGTCACGTAGAAATGTTGGTCCCGTGTATCGGAATAGCTATCCCCGAGCACGTTAAAAGGTCACAGACTCCTTCGTAAAGAGTAGGGGATCATCCCGGTCTGTGTCTGTACACTCACATATAATATGTATTCCTATACATACCTCCACTAGGTGTGGCGCACCAATGGAGTAAACAAATAGCTAAGAAAGAATGATGGAAGCAACTATGCTGCTTCCGTTGTTCCGTCCAAGGACGACCGATGATGATGATGACATGTATTCTTATTCAGAAACAACAACAAAAACATCTTTTCCAAGTACAGTAGGAAAGGTACCCTTACAGCAGGTCAACTCGCATAATGTAAAGTTTTCATTACTATACATCATAAATATTCATTAGCTAATTATTGAATTGTATTGGTCAATTGCGCCAGCGCGCGAAGCTTGTATTTCGCCTATTTCCCCGCGATCGAGAACGACGCAGACGCGGGGAAAAATAGAGTACTATCGCACCTTTATATTGCACGTCTTCTCATCCCCATACGCCACACTTCAACGCACTACGTCGGATAGGAACTTCGCATTTTGGGACGAGCATGATTTTCGGTGTCAACACGGTTGTTAATTAAATGGCGTTTTCCGAGCAGACGTCGGTTGTTTCACAGAATTGAAAGGTTTGCAAATATACTGGATAATATGGATGCGAAACAAACAAAAATCGTAATTTAGAGAGCACGGGAAATCTGTTTGTACCTAGAGCCTTGATACTTTTAACTGTTTAAAGCTTGACGTGACCCCGGGACGTGACTTAGTCTTGTTACGTTACAACGACCGCCGAGTACCAAGGAGAGGAATTCTACATCATAATAGTCTATGCAGAACATGAGAATAATCGGTAAGGCATCGATATTTATGAGCGTCTACTTCCCGACTTCGCGTCGGTAGTAGACGCATCCATCCGACACCTCTGGACAAGTAATTTACACTACTTCCCTCTCTACACCATGTTGTATGATACTATCACACTTTCGAGTATTCAATATTTGTATATAAGTTACTTTAGTGTTTAGAGTAAAAGTCACTTGCTCTGAAGCCTAGCGTACAGATTCTGCATCTTCACCTACCACTGCCACATACATATTAAAGCAATTATTATGTGATGTTTAGACTTATATTTTTCTCTCTTATTACGAACATTGATTAATCGTAGGATTTCTAAAATCTATCACACCACTAAATAGGGCTCCATAGGGATATGTACAAAAATACTGATATAAAACTCTGTTTTAGACCACTAAATTACGCACTTGGACCTTGTAGAGTGATTTTTTCTTAAAGATGATCACATTTTCTCACCAAAAAGTGAAGAAAATAGGTAGGTGAGCCTGCTCGATTTTCCAAAATACGCCCATGGAGTTGACTACCTCTCTGACGGGCTTGAAAATATCGCCGTAATCGGCAATGTTTCCAGTATAAAGCACAAATTTGAAAGATCTCTCAAAATTTATCTAGATGATATTCACAGTTTATAGTCAGGGTGCATGTAGGTGATGTCCCATTAATCATAATTAATCAAAAATCATAGGCATTTACGGAATTGTATTACTGTCAAGTCTTTTTAAAATGAGGATTTTGTGATGCACACTTTCCGATTCTAGCTTTAAACACCGATTAAGGGTAGGGGATACCCCCATTTAGTGTAGTGCACCCTTAAGGAAATTGATATTGTGCTGAATGTACTTGAAATGTACTGGAATAGTTACCTCGAATCATTTGGAACATCTTATGACCATTTTAATGACATTTCCATGTTGTTATAATTATTTATGAGTGGAAATTGTCATGCATGGATACCTGCTATCTACTGAAGATAGCCAAATTAACATAGCAATATTCCATTTTGTGAGGATAGCTGCCATCCTTTTTAAAATAAATACTTGTCCGGACAGCAGTCATCCTTTTGAAAGAAATTCTTGTTGAATTGAATGTCTAGGTGGTTTTTTTTACTGAGTACAAGCACCAGGCATGCACTGTGGCCTTCTCTATCCATCATCCATGAATGGGCAATATCATGTTTGACTTACCCGTTTGTGACGTCATACGGAATCAACGCCATCACATTTCACAGCTTATTCCGTTGGCGTGTACCATTACGGGGCACGTAACATGATATTGCCCATGCATCGAATCAAATTAAACTTAATTATAAGTTAATCATAGATTGTTTTAAAGTAGGCTAAATTTTACTCAAAACTTCATTGTAAGTTACTTTTATGCTTCTCAGTATCCCCCCCCCCCCCCAATTTCCCCTAATCAGGGGCATACATGACATTATTTTACCCAAGACTTCCACTTTGAGCTATGCACCGTACACCTATGCAGGACTGCCGAATTTGATCCAGTCCGCTTAAAATCAGGTGGTCTGAGATTTGCGGTGTGTGTAAAAATCACTTTTTTTTCTCTATAGCATAGCATTACAGTGTTTCCAATAGGCTTACTTACAAAACATGTCAATATGGGTCAAATTAAGGCAACAATTGCATCGAAACACACCCAATCTGGTTGAAAAATCATTGTTTACAATATATTTCGGCTGCGCACTTTCAAAACAGCTGATATCTGACCTAATTAGATTGATATACAGGGTCAAGGGTCAAATCTAGCCAAATTGCTTAAGGGATCACACCACTAAATAGGGCTCCATAGGGATATGTACAAAAATACTGATATAAAACTCTGTTTTAGACCACTAAATTACGCACTTGGACCTTGTAGAGTGATTTTTTCTTAAAGATGATCACATTTTCTCACCAAAAAGTGAAGAAAATAGGTAGGTGAGCCTGCTCGATTTTCCAAAATACGCCCATGGAGTTGACTACCTCTCTGACGGGCTTGAAAATATCGCCGTAATCGGCAATGTTTCCAGTATAAAGCACAGATTTGAAAGATCTCTCAAAATTTATCTAGATGATATTCACAGTTTATAGTCAGGGTGCATGTAGGTGATGTCCCATTAATCATAATTAATCAAAAATCATAGGCATTTACGGAATTGTATTACTGTCAAGTCTTTTTAAATTGAGGATTTTGTGATGCACACTTTCCGATTCTAGCTTTAAACACCGATTAAGGGTAGGGGATACCCCCATTTAGTGTAGTGCACCCTACAACGGCGACGTCCGATAAGGCTGAAACGCTTTTGACATAAATTGACTAGGCCTATCTTAAAACTACTTTTACCAATGATCACTGGACGATTGTGGATGTTCTTAAAGAAGGTGACCGGCAAAGGAAACTGTTATCATGTTAAAAAGACCTACTAAAATAAAACAAATTCATAATGTTGCGAGTTTCATTGGAATTATGAAAATGCAGAAAATAATCAATTCTGGTCGATCTACTGTAATTGAACGTCGCTCCGGTCGCATTCATAATTATTTACACCAAAGCCACGTGACTCCTGACGTCATCGCTCCAAGCGAAAAAGTGTACAAGTTAAATCATGTTTTAGTACTAATATCACAAAACAACTAGTATATTTCTCATTTTATTCATTTTTATGCAATATTTAATACAGTAAATTATATGTCAATTGAACTAATTTTGGTGACAAAAATAGACCATTCTGTGATACAAACATTCAGTTCAGTACACTACAGTAGCGCGGCCGCAAAGTTCAGTAAAGTAATAAGAACATACGTATCTACGACCGTGACTACGAGGTTACATGTTTCAAAATGGCCTTTTGTTCGTGATTCGGTCGTTTTACGACAAAGAAATTATTATGCTTCATGTTTTTGCTTTTGTCTAACGGATTTATTAATAAATACTACACAATGCGAATATTTTAGTAGAAAAGCATTCTTTAATATTTAGATTCAATACTGCACCAATATAGGCCGTTTTTGTTTTGCGTTGCAATGGTAGGTTTTGATGGTATGTAGTCAATCGTTTTGTAAAAATAAACATCACGAAAAGCCAGACGAATAGCCGCATCAAACAAAATCGTGATATTTTATAATCATTTTATATTCATGGAACAGAAATAGTAAAAAATATTAATCGATAAAAAAGACGCACATTAATAAACAAACTATTGATATGTAAGTAAATATTATAATGGAACCTCAAAAAGTAGAAAAGTAATGTACAAATTATTTTTGACTGGTAGCGGAATTGATCCTTGAATTCACGCGTGACAGTCAAGAGTACTAACTATTACACCATTCACTTCTATCTCAGTCTCATAGATAAAATATGTCATGCATATAGCACAACTTATTCGAGTACTATCAGTGAATTCAGCCCACGAAGACGGAGTCTTTTTTCAAATAGGAATACAAATTTGGCAGGTTTCCAAATTATATTTGCCATTGCAGTTGGTGCATAGTTGATCGTCATTTAAAAGGTCAAAATATGAATTCAAAATTCACTAATAAAGGGTAAAAAATGTCTAAATTTAACCATTTTCAATGTTGACCTTTCAATGAGGATTCGCTATACACCAACAGCGACGGCACCATTTTGACTATGTATTATAAAGTGTCGAGATATGTATCACTCATAGATGAAAGATATGAATAACATGGCCATTTTACTTGCAGTTTTGGGAGGTGATCTCAGACGAGCATGGTATCGACCCAACTGGTACCTACCATGGTGATTCCGACCTCCAGTTGGAGAGGATTAATGTGTACTACAACGAAGCCATAGGTGGCAAATACGTCCCACGTGCCGTTCTATTAGACCTGGAACCAGGCACTATGGATTCCGTAAGATCGGGTCCATTTGGGCAGATCTTCAGACCAGATAACTTTGTGTTTGGACAGAGTGGCGCCGGGAATAACTGGGCCAAAGGACACTACACAGAAGGAGCCGAGCTGATTGATTCGGTGCTGGATTGCGTACGGAAGGAGTCGGAAAGCTGTGATTGCTTGCAGGTGTGTGTTTATTGATTTTAAGTGATTTTCTAAAGAATGTTATTGGCGCTAAATCAATCTTCTCTATCTTATTGTTACACCTGACAACTATTTGAATGAAGCTTGAAACCAGAGAACCATACAAAGTTGAATGTTTTATAGCTGCCATTTTGCTTAGTATTCGGTGATAACATTGTCTGCTTACTCAAAAATCCCTCCAAGCAGCCTTCATTGTAGGGCCCTATTCAATTATATGTTTCTATACCTATGTTGATTTGGATAGTGTAGCCATGCACGCAAGATAATTGATTATGCAGAATAGTGATACATCAGAATCTTGATGTTTTCCTATAGGCCCTACATTTAAAACATGATTGATTGCTGGACACTGTAATCAATTTTCGCGAACAATGTTATGCTGAATGAATCAAAATACTGGGCGTGTCAAAATGTGTCCCATGTGAAACATGATTTATTTTGTTCATGAAAATTACAAAAAATTGGAAGTGAAGTACTAATAATCATGTTCTGCAATCTTTAATATGTAATATTTATTACTATTCATTTTGGAGGTTTTGTTAGCAAATTATGGCAAATCTATTCAGGCATGTCAAATTCCGCTTTGACCACATTTCATGCGCAGAGAACTCTTTATAGAATCACCATTCAGTTTGTAATTAAACATTATCAATAAAATCAATAATAAGCTACCTATTACATTTTGAAAGCTAGTTGAATTTGAACAGGAAAACATATTTTTATCCATATTACCCCGCGTGGGCTGGCTATTGTAGGCCTACCACTGCCAAGTCAATTGTTGGTCAAATGTTGACATAAATGCAAACCTGTTTAACAATTTGGCTCTTATCGCAGATATATGTTGCTCAATTAGCTCAATTAGAGCTATAGACCTACGTAATCAGTCTGTTCCGGAACAGGAGCGCGTTCGGCTTGAGGACGTTAGATACGATCATAGAGATTTTCATAAATATTGGGCAAAAATGCCATGCACTTGCACCAACTACTTAAGAGCTCAAAAATATACATAATAGGCCTAATCAGAATAAGTAAACTTGAAATGTAAATTTGGAATAAAATTTGAAATATGGTATAGTGGTGTAAGACATTCATTAGTTAAACTAGTGAAGAACCCATTACGGAATAAAGCTGTATAATAATTTAATCCGTCAATAGAGGATTTTGTGCTAGGTTAATTCCGTGCTGTCTTACACCAAGTATAAACCTAAAATATACGTAAATAACAATACTTACTTGTGTCTCAGCCATTTCAAGTCTTATGCATGTGGGCAGAATCTATTTTGTGACGCACAATCCACGGTATACTTTGATGCGTGATAATCCGGTTTAATAATAATAAATAATGTGCGTTCAATTGTATGATACGTTACACGTGCCGGGTGCCAAGCCATTAAAACCAGCGAACCTCGTAGAATATCCTAATTTTCAATGTACCACACTTTAGGCGATGACATAACGATGTTCTAAAGGACCCGACCGACCGACCTATTTCATTTTTTAATTTTTTTTTGTGAGTGCTGTAATTATTGATCTATGACTCAAATGTATATAAAAGTATACATTTTTGGAAAGGAAATGGATCATAGAATCCAAATTTGGCATCAATTTGATCAAATTTGTTTTGCCAAAGCTAACAAAATTAATTTTGAGTATAAAATGCCCAAATCTCTTGATGATGATGTAAAGACATAAAAAAAAAAAAAAATCCATTTCCCCCGGGTTTTGTTGGGTCAAAATTTCAAAAGATATTCGATAAGGTTTAAAAAAACACGTTTCTAAGTTAATGTCTTTGCATCATCATCAAGAGATTTGGGCATTTTACACTCAACATTATTTTTGTTAGCTTTGGCAAAAAGAAATTGGGTAAAAAAAAGTGAATTTTGTGATTTTCTTAAAAAATAAATCTTTTTTGGACAAAATTGATGCCAAATTTAGATTCTCTGATCTAGTTCCTTTCCAAAAATATAATACTTTTATATGCATTTGATAAATAGTTCAATAATTACAGCACTCACAAAATTGTAAAAATCAGATCAAAAACTTCCTTGGGTCCCCCTTAAAAACAACAAATCCTGTACAAAGGAATACCGAAATTACGAACAGTGTTGGGAATATATTTTTAGCTTGTTTTAAAAATAGCAATTTTGTTGTTGTCTTTTGGAGGATAAATAAACCCTCGACTAATCGGTCTGTCCGCCCTAAGAACAAGGTTTGTTTCGTCGCCTTGTCAAAGAGTAGCCTATTCAATTAACCCCATGAGAACTACCTGCCGATTGGTTGAAATTTAGGATGTGACACATATTGTGCCAATCAGAGACATTGTTAGAATAATTACAATTTGCAAACAGATTAGCATAAAATATTAACATGATTAATAAGCAAAATTGTAATTGGTTATCAAGATGATTATATCATGGAATTGACCAATTGGAATTCATGTAGTAAGAAAGAAAGGTATAGTGCCAAGGAGGTTAAACAATTCCACAGCTTCTAATATCACCACATACTTTTGTATTGTAATTTCACAGGGTTTTCAGATGACCCATTCATTAGGCGGCGGTACAGGATCCGGAATGGGAACCTTACTCATCAGCAAGATACGTGAAGAGTACCCAGATCGCATCATGAACACATTCAGCGTCGTTCCCTCACCAAAGGTATCCGACACAGTTGTAGAACCATACAACGCTACTTTATCCGTTCATCAGCTGGTAGAAAATACAGACGAGACGTTTTGCATCGATAATGAGGCCCTCTACGATATATGTTTTCGTACCCTGAAACTTACCACACCGACGTATGGAGATCTCAACCATCTGGTGTCAGCCACAATCAGTGGAATCACAACTTGTTTACGATTTCCAGGTCAACTGAATGCCGATTTGAGAACATTAGCGGTCAACATGGTGCCTTTTCCTCGTCTGCATTTCTTCATGCCGGGATTTGCACCCCTGACCAGTCGAGGTAGTCAGCAGTACCGTGCGCTCACAGTCCCAGAGTTGACGCAGCAAATGTTTGATGCAAAGAATATGATGGCGGCGTGCGATCCACGTCACGGACGTTACCTCACAGTTGCCGCCATCTTTCGTGGCCGTATGTCGATGAAAGAAGTCGACGAACAGTTGCTTAATGTTCAGAACAAGAACAGCAGTTACTTTGTGGAATGGATTCCGAACAACGTCAAGACCGCTGTTTGTGACATCCCACCACGTGGTCTGAAAATGTCCTCCACTTTCATCGGCAACAGCACTGCCATCCAAGAGTTGTTCAAACGGATCTCGGAGCAGTTCACCGCTATGTTCCGTCGCAAAGCTTTCTTGCATTGGTATACCGGTGAAGGTATGGATGAGATGGAGTTCACTGAAGCTGAGAGCAACATGAACGACTTGGTGTCTGAATACCAGCAATACCAAGATGCAACTGCCGAGGAGGAGGGGGAGTTTGATGAGGAAGAAGGTGATGAAGATGATGGAGAACAATACCAAGCTTAGAAAAGAAAATATTGATGATAGGAAATTGCTTTACAAAAGCAATCATGAGACATAAGTCAAAGAGAAATACGGCCATGTGTTTTGAACTCGCCACCCTTACCGTTGCATGTCCAGATAGTTACATTTTACACCATCTGAGATTCGAATTAGCATATCGCAATAACTAGTTGTTCAGTCCCATAAAAGTATATATTTTCTGAACGGTAATCTCACAAGAAATCCAAATATGCTATTGAAATTTAGATAGGACCTAATGGTAACATGTTTTGATTAATAATGTTCAAAATATATTGATTTTTTCATATTTTGATTTTAGCTCAATAATATTTTTATACCTATCCCAATCATAATTGTACTGTGCATATTAGTTCCTCGTGCAAATACCCATCGGAACATAATGGTTGTCAATTTGGTAACTTGTTGAAATATACTATATCGAGAAGGAAATGAGCACAAACGTTTAAATTTCATATTTATTAGAGTTTACAAGTACAAGTAAATTAAGGATTATTTATACATAGTAACTGGCAGTTTCATGCACACCAACCACACAGGGTGGTGGCAATCTTCAGACTGAAGTACATCTAATTATAAAATACATGTACATGTAGTCAATAATAGTAATAATATAATAATACAGCATATACAAGTTATTGACACGCATAAGTGGAATATCAATAATCTATAATAGGTGTGAAAGTCATTCTCCAGATAGGATAATCCATTATGGGTTGTATAGATGAAAAGTCAATCACCAGATTAGGTAGGTAATCACTAATCAGTCATAAAGTTTGATCATAATAATGAAAAATGAAAACAATAGTCAATAGAAAACAGGATGAGCTAGTAGTCTGGTAAAATATGGCCATCCAGAAAAAACCCATTACGTTACGCCGAAAGCATTGAGTTTGTGTTTCCGTTTGTGTCTGCACATAGAGTATAGTTCCGAGCGTTTGTTTAGAGTGCATATCCTGGGCAAGGGCGCAGATCCCGGGGGACGGGGGGACACGTCCCCCCCCACTTCCTGACACAATATCAAATGTCCCCCCCCCCCACTTTTTGTGGCGATCTAGTGAAAAAATGGCAATGTCCCCCCCACTTTCAAGATTGTCTAGTGAAAAAATGGCAATGTCCCCCCCACTTTCAAGATTGGATCTGCCCCCTTGATCCTTGGTACAGTCATGATGTGAAACTTCTCCGCGATGCATAGGTAGCAGCGCTTTGAGGCCGGGTTGTATGGAGTCGCGTGTGGGATGATGGACCATTGGATGTGGAATGGATCTTTTTTGCGATTTAGGTTCCAGATGAATTTGGATAGTTCCGATGCAAGAGATTTATATAAATATATATATATATATATATTTTTATTTTATTTATATATATATATATATATATATATATTTTTTTTTTTGGGGGGGGGGGGGGGGGTTGCACCCTATCTTGATTTAAACGGCATTTTTGAATTCCCTATTAGAGAGCTTTCCAAATATGTGTAATTTGCTACCATCAGTTGAATACTTTTTTTGGGTTATAGTCATGTATGTAAAACCGATGAATTAGGGCAAGTTCACTGTGTAGCGACTAGGGAAAAAGCCAAGGACAATGCAATCGATTCATGATTACAATTGCTACATAATAGTTGTCACATTTGTTGAAACAGAATATTATAGATTCTTATATAGTGGGTGTGGTTTGAGATGTCAGCAGGCAATTTGATTGGTTTTTTGGCTGATTTTCAGCCGACACGCCCATGCATTATGAGACAATGGTGCACGGTTTGAGGCGGGGTTTAATTCATTCGAAAAATAATACCTTCAGCGCGTATGATCAACGCGTCATCGCGTTAGCGTGCCCTACACAAAGTCGCCGCAGTGTGCGTTGTGGGTATAACGCAGCGATGACAGGTGCGCGTGTGCTAAAGAACGCGATTAATTTGAAGCAGGATGTTGGAAAACAGCTGGCTGGATTCGCCGATTTTATAAAGGGGGAAATTTGTTGTTGTTTGTTTAAAATAAATCTAACAAACTGCGGTTTTTTATGATAAAAGTTCAAAATAACCAATAAACTAAATAAGAATGAGAATAAAACATAGTTCTTAGCTGTTTTGCTATAGACGATGGTCTTATAATGTATAGGCTGTACCATATTTGTGTCGTCGTGTATGGCCGCCTGCGGCGACCATACACGACTCCAAATATGGTACAGCCTATACATTATAAGACCATCGTCTATAGCAAAACAGCTAAGAACTATGTTTTATTCTCTAAATATAAAATAATCTATTAAATTAGAGCAAAATCATGTTTGTACCATACAGGGATGAGGAGTTATTGTAAATTGAACGTAGAATTGGGAACATTTTCTATATTCCCCATATAGATTGTACACAGCGCCGCCGCAACCGCCGCCACCCCTGACTTTTGAAATATAATCAATCAAATCTCAGCCAAACAGTTATAGAAATACCTGATTTATTCAAACAATGTAGCTAGATAAATAGGCTTTCAAGTGACCCCTTAATTATAGCTCTACCATATTTAGTTGTTGAGTTAATAGAGAGAGATTGATGACATGTCACCAAAATGCAACGCCGCCACCCTTTTTGGGTGGCGAGTTCAAAACACATGGCCGTACCGGTCTTACTGACCCGACCGACTCATATTCTTAAAGTCGAGATGAATTTAAAAAAAATTACAATGTAAAAATAGTCGAAGGGACCAAAATTCTTACGAATAAGAAAACCCCGCTCGACCGACCGACCCTGATTGGTCCATTTGCCCATAGAACAGCGTTTTTATAGTACCTAGTTGTCATAATTATTTTAAAGGTACTCTGTACTATATAGTATTATATTGCATCATGTTTCTCGCCGCTTTTGGGCCGCACTTGTCCGCCCTATCATCCTGAGAACATCATACATTCCGCCGAGTTCATCAACATTAAATACGATTTCGGGCGGTAAGCCAATTAATTTTTTCACCGTAGGAGAATGTTATACTCAGATAGTAAAGTCCTCAATAAATAACTAAACAGGTCATAATGATGCTCCTAACTCCAAAACAAAATATATAAAAATAACGAATAAATTAATTAAGAATGAGACGGCGACCATACACGACTCCAAATATGGTACAGCCTATATATACAATATGAGTCCAACGTATATAGCAAAACAGCTACGAACTATACTTTATTCTCTAAATTCATTTATTACAACAATGTATCAAATGAATCATTATATTCTCAAATGTTTTACAATTTCCAAAATACCTTGTAAAATATTAATTTGATGCCTATCGTAAAGGTCTTACGTATAAGTGACTTAAACATGAGTTATATACACTAGTTATCCTGTATGTATGGGGATGCATACAATATTATCTCGTATACAAGTCACTTATACGTATGAGCCTTACGTTCTTGCTATCTCGTATGTATGGTGATGCGCAAAATATGATATCGTATTCTAAAGTATATACAAGTCACTTTTACGTATGAGCCTTAATAATTACGTACGTATGGTGATGCGCAAAATATGATCTCGTATACTATCGTGTACAAGTCACTTATACGTATGAGCCTTGCGTACTGATTTTGCAGTGCAACCTGAATATCATTTATAGTGTTGATTCACGTTACTTTGTTCTTATTAAGAATCAGGAAGATTTTATTGACTTGATTGAGAACCCTTATCTAAAAGAACCGTCCATTTATAAAACAATAGGTAATGTAATGTATCTAACAATAATTTAGTGTAAATAAAGTAGCATTTGAATACGGTATACGACCTTTCAAACTCGAAGAAACTATTAGGATTCGTGTTTCATAGTTGTTACAATTAACAGCTTTAGCTTCATCAAAACGATGTTCACATGTTTAAAGCGTTTTAAACAAAGTTCTCAAGGTAGTTTATATCAGATTAAATAAGATCACGTCAAGCATAGCTGTTGAAATATTTACAGATTTTATTTATTAATTATAATTCATTCTACAGAAGGGTCATCCTTAAAATAATTGTATTCCAAAGTTTGATTTTCATAAATCTAATGTTTCTTATTTTTGAAGCACAAGCAGAAAAACTGGCTCTCTCTGCTGGAAATATCAGCCAGGGAGATTGAGCCATGAATTCATGTAATAATTATGAGCTAGATGACACAATAGCTGTTACTAAAATTAGGGGAATTAGCCTGAGTGACTGACAGGCCCTGTTACTTTGAACAAATTCAACCTTGCCTTGCCTTGTCCTAACAGCCTTGATTGTTTTACCATGGGTGGTTCGCTAGTGGGGAACTAAGAGAATGTGGTTACACCTTTAAAGGTGTATGTTCCGATCATTTAGGGCTATGATATTGTTTTCACATCATGATGCTAGTATTTTGATATCAGAAGAATCCTCATATTTTTCTCATTATGTATGTTAAATCTTAGGGGCCATAAATATTCAATTTAGAAATTAAAGGCTAAAATGTGGTGAATTACTGCCATAGGGCATGGTTAACCACCAGCCAGTTTGCGTACCGTGTACTCAATGGGCAAAGTTATTGTGACCTTGTGCTTCTAAAATTAGAACCATTGGAGATATGTAACTCAAACTTTGTAATGTGACAATTTTAAAGATGACCTTTCATGTAAAATAGAAAACATCCAGTTGAAAATCGGGCCAGCAATCAGAACATCTACCTTTAACCACCTTTGACAGTTATTCACTGCATTTTGGCCTATAACGTCTAAATAAAACTTATCTTGCGCCAAACATTTTACAGAAATAATGATAAAATTATGGGGTTTCTCATATCAAAATATGTTGATGGGCAAAATATACATACAAGATATATGGAACCAATTTAGAGAGCCAGGGTATTTGTGACCTTTTCAGATTTTCAGATACCTTCCCCAAATTTCAAGGTCTATCGCAAGGATTACTGAATCAATAATATGCATATGTGTACTAATTGTAATGCATTTCTCATGGTGATTCCAAATATTGTATTGACATTCAAATATGTTGATATTTTTGAAACATTTTGTGAAATTCTGGAATGTTGTCTGTCCCAGACGCATGCCGCGTGGAAAGTGTCAATATTCTAAATCTCATTTAACGCAAATTTGAAAGTTTAACCTTTAAACTGTATTCCAGATTTGTCGATAGGTCTACAGCGTGGATTCCTGTTCATCGAGGCTTGGACATCGGCGTTCTTCAGACTTAACCATTTTAACAGAGGATGAACGTCGACGTTTTGTACAGGCAAATGCTCTTCGAAAGGCTTTTCTGTAGTCAGGATTAACTGCATTGTATATCAATGGATTGACGCCTGAATTGAGATTAAGTGCAACAACGGCAATCCAGTACAATAAATTGTGTAGTAATCCCCTCGGTTGACGTTCTATCAGGATTAACACCTGCATAATCTGCCAAGGTGTCAGGCAAATAAAGAAGACACACGCGTTAATACTTAACATCTTTGCAACATGATTCCGTTCGTTTGTATTTTGTGCGGATTGTTTTGTCCGGCAGGCACGCTTGTTGAGTCGCTTTACAATGCGTATGTACAACGTACAGTTACAGATAAATGTGAGCACATATTGGGTAGCATCGATCACGGCGCCCGATAGAAACGTCCGATTACTGATCCGACATATTTCAAAACGTACCGGCACATCTGGAGAAGTAGGCCAAACGAAACAGACAGTGTCAACACTGAAAGATCCACTATGACATGCTACAATGGCAAATGGGACTATCCAGGATATCAATGTCAGTTTAAATGTTCTTTTTCTGCTACTGTTCTTCCGATGTGTAAGTGGTCTACAGATGGCCATGTACCTTTCCAATGCAACCATGCATATGAAAAACATAGACACCATTGAAAAGAACCAGGGGCCCGACATAGTTATTGCACACCAGACACGACTTATAAACGGTGTCAGACCGTAATAGTCTATCGGTGAATATAAATAGTTTCCCGTATAATGGATCAATTTAATCACTAGAAACATTGCATCCGCTACGGCAAGATTCGCAAGGTATACATTCGTAGTTGTTCTCATGTCTTGAACGCGATAAAGAGTGAATAGAAATGCTGAATTAAGTAGTATTCCGATAATAGATATGACAGGTAAGACACCTAGAATAAGTATGGATTCAGTTAAGGTGTAGGCGTAAGTCTGAGCTTCTTCCGGACTTATGTAATCGCAGACGGTTGTGTTATTAAAAGACATAGTGACCAGCAGAAAATGGCACACTAATAGGAAGCTTACAAATGTATATGTATAGATCTCAGCAACTTCAGTCATTCATCGACGGCGTCGCAAATATGAATGACGATAAAATGGATAATCAACTAGAATTGACACACACCAGACGACAAAGCAATTAGGCTATAGTGCAATGATGGAGCAATCTACACTCGCAATATAATATTATCCCGGCCATGATACGGTAAGGATTTTTTAATTACTTAACTTGATCAGACATAAAAATGAATCTGGGTGGCAATTGGATGTCATGTTGTGTACAAGTAATCTGGTCACAGATAGGTAGCGTTATATGATATAAGAATTGATACGGTTACTTCCAGCCATACTCAATAAATTTGGTGACAGGAATACTTCTCTAAATGTTTTTGCATTATATTTGAAACGTAGTCGGTCATTGAGCTTTTTTTTTACATAATGACTTTTTTAATTAACATATACAGGGTGAGTCAAAAAAAAGTGTACCCTAATTGAAAAAATCAAAACAAATATTTTTGACCACAAAATCAAGGCAAACAAAACTTTAAATGATTGCGCTATTTCTTTGCTACCATCTGGAAAAAAAATCACGCTATTTGATGATACCGTTAAGTAAATATGACTATTTCTGTACAGGAGCTGTTTTTTCACCTAAAACACGGTTTTTAATTTCAAGCGTAACGAGCTTAATAATGTTTACTAGGATTATGATGTAAAGCATTACACATCTTGTTTATTAAAAGAATTAAGTAGACAATACACTTGTTCAAAATTGTCTCCTAATAGATTAAAACAATAGACAGCTTTAAGGCCTATTTATGACACAATTACCACACCTTAATCATTTCATAACAAAGGAATTGATCCTTTCGCTGTCGGTATTGTAATTTTTTATTGGTCGTATCTTATGAAATATAATGGTCAAGATCTGGAAAGCGTGTTCGGACGTTAAATTGGTCACTTTTATTCAAAACAGCGTAAAATAAGTTTCCCTCAACCAATCTAAACCAGATAAAATTCATATTAAAGCTAATTGATTTGTCCTTATACCGTAGTATATTGTTTTGAAAACAAACGAATACTTGTTCTAAAAGAAATCGCTGAAGTTGAGTCCACTTTTTTTTGACTCACCCTGTATATAGCCAGATGCTGCATGATACCTACCTGCAGCCTTAGTGTGCAATTTGCTGAGCATTGCGATCGTTAACACACTTTGCATAAATACATGCGCGCGAAAACCACCGGTTAACATGTTTGAATTCGAGACTTTAAAGTAAGTTCACATTTTGTGGGTTGCAAATTCAATACGCTTAACTCCAGAGTAAATGTGAAATTTATTTTAACCTTCACTTTTTCGGATTCCGCCAGAATAATAATTGGCATCTTCCATCGTACTAATAATCCGAGGTGAGGGCAGTCAAATATGTGACGAAAGATTTCCAGATACATTGCACGCGTATTTCCCCTGAAGCCATAATTCACCGTAAAAATAAATGATTTTACATGAGCGTTTCAGCACGACCGAAAATATAAGAGAGAGGGCATCAGCAACCATCTGGTTAGAAGGATTTAGGGTAAGACGATCAAATTAAGTGAGTTCTAAATTTGATACATGCTTTAAAGGGGCATTGAGAGCTAGATATTCGAAATGTTTCTCAATAAAATAAAATAAAACAAAATATCCTTATCTTGTTTTTATAGATCATAATGTATAGAAACTGAAAAATAAAAGACATTTTGTCAGCATTTCTGAAGGCCTCTTAATACTTTCCACTTTGTTGGTATCTTGATTAAAGATCACTATCAAATAAATCATGGAGGTCATAACTGTGCTTCAGATAACAAGTCAAATGGTCTTCAAGGTTATTCATTGGTTATCCGTGTGGCCATTTTTTAGATGAATATTTTTAATTTCGATGTAATTACATGTATTAAGAATAACAGAAACAACAAAATAAACATTTTTTCCGAGTACAGTAGGGTAGGTACCTTTTAATACAGCAAGTCAACTCGTATAATTGTAAAGTTTTCATTACTATGTATCATAAATATTCATTAGCTTATTATTTAATTTTATTGGTTAATTGCGCCAGCGAAGCTTGTATTTCGCCTAATTCATCGCGTTCGAGAACGACGGAAAAATAGGGTACTATCGCACCTTTATAGCATTTCTTCTTATCTTCATACGCCACAGTTCAAAAGGAACTTTGCATTTTGGGATGAGCATGATTTTTGGGCATTCAATATTTGCATAATATTACTTCAGTGTTTAGAGTAAAAGTCACTATTGCTCTGAAGCCTAGCGTACAGATTTTGCATCTCCACCTAACACTGCCACATACATATTAAAGCAATTATTATGTGATGTTTAGACTTATTTTTATCTCTCTTATTATGAAAATTGACTGTAGGATTTCTAAAATCTATATTTAGGCCGGGAGCCCAGAAGGTTTAATCAGCTGAGAAGGTACAAAAGGTTTGATGATCTGATTAGTTTAGTTGGGTGCCAAGAGGCAATATTTTGTATTGCTGCCATGTCGCATCCTGTACGGATAGGCGCTATCGAAGGTCAAAGGTCATATAGGTGTCAAAATTGTCTGATTATATATAAATGCATATCAAACTCTTCCTGAGATCAAAAGGAGCAAACATCTCAATGGTTGTATTTCCACCCGATGCTTAGTAAAATAGGTCAGTGGTCAAATTTTGCCACGAAATTATTTGTACAGGGGTCAAATTCTCAAAATGCTCCGATTTTAATGAAAATGGTCTCAAATTGTTCAGTTGGCACAAGCCTTAGAGCAGGGACATTATCAAGAGCGCCATCGCTTGATGGCTAGTTTATCTAGTCTCAATTTATTTTTGATTGACAGGTAACATCTTTTGTTCCTCTCAAGTGATTGTCCTAGACAAAAGTCACACGAGCCGATGTACATACCCGAGTCATCAGGTACCCATCGTTTAAACCCCCATGATGCAACGGTGGCTGTTAATCGACACATTGAAGTGTGTACGAACGAAATAGATGTCCTTAATTGTTAAGTGTCGTTTAAATCAAAATTAGATTCTTTAAGTGCAACAGCTTTTTAAGGGGGCTGTCAAGTGTCGTTGTATGAATTTGTCAAGCACTGTAACTTTCAAACTATTTATGTGTTGTACATAAAAGTATACACTTTTTTGAATGAAATGAGTCGGGGAATCCATTTTTCGTATCAAAAATCGTGATTTTTATATTTTTGCCCAAAAATGCCTCTTTTTTGCCTAAATTTTATTAACAACCTAACAAAATAATTTGTAGGTAAAAAATTCTAAAATTTTACAGAAAGCATCTTAATTCAAGTATCTAGGAACAGTTTTTTTTTTGCATTTAAAATTTTTAGTTTTGAAATTATTGACCAAAAAGTGTTAAAAATGTGAATTTTGAGATATTTTATCCCAAAATTCACATTTTTAGCACTTTTTGGTCAATAATTTCAAAACTAAACATTTTAAAGGCAGTGATCCAGGTCTGATACTGCATAATTGCTTTTCACTATCGAAGTGATGTAACTCCCTGGTAAATGGGTCACGCACCTTTATTAATGCTAGCACATCCCATTGGTTTTATGTAGCGATCTTTTCAATCAGTGTTCAGGACTTGTAAGCGTGATCCAATTGATATGGTAATACTTGGTTTACATTACACGTAACACTTCAATAGTAAATAGTGCACTTATAAAACTCGCCCATTGCTTGTGTGGTGGATTTCGATCACGACAGGAGCATGCGCAGATGCGATTTTTGTGTAAGTGGTCTGTGATTTTGTCAATATTATATTTTTACTGTGATTTGTTTGTCAATCTGCATTAAATGCAAAAAGTAACAACGCCCCCGGCTGGACTCGAACCACCAACCTTTCGGTTAACAGCCGAACGCGCTAACCAATTGCGCCACGGAGGTGATTAGTTACTAGGCTGTTTTGGTTTGTCATGTTCACCCGTACACTTCCCCGTACACTTTCTTGCAAAGCCGGGCATCGTTTTTCTCAAATGTTGCCTGCATATTGTAGTTGTTGTCTACTTAAATACATGTGCTGTCAGTTGAACTTGGAACCAACGTTTACTTTGAACTGTCTATTTTCAATAAAAAAATATTCCAATACGGGAAAAAAATCAGAAAAGCTCACAGACAACAAATAAGAACATCATTTTACTCGACCTAGAATTTCAATCAACGTATTTCAATCATCGGGAAAACCCGATGATGCGAGTGACGTCATTTAATGAGCTCATTAGCATAATTTATGTCCGTGAAATGTACAATAGAGTTTTATTAGTGTAGTGGCCAATCGATTATCATCATTCAATTAAATTTGTAGTACGACCTCGTTATTAGCGTCAGCGCGATATATTAATCCAGTCATTCAGTTTAGCGTCAGCGATAGTGTAATCCAATGTCATTTCAAATAACCTGAACACGCTTTTATATAGTATGGGCTGGTTACGACAGATTTTGAAATAATAATTACAACAATGTATTATAAAATTGAAGTTAATAGTTTGTGTTTGCTTTAATACGAATTGAAACACCATGTGATCTTTTTATTTATGAAAAGATAAGTTTATGAGCTCGACCACATCGAAATATGTATTAATAATTAATTAATTAATGGGTAAATAAATAGATAAATAAATGAATATATTAATTCATTAATTAGGTAAGTTATTAAATCCTTAGACAAACAAATAAATAAATAAATATAAGGTATAACATTAAAATGTTCAATTCATTGAAAATCAAATGAACACATAATTAATAAATAAACCCATCAAGATAGAAGAAAGTTTAAAAAAGAAGAAAATCAATATGAATAAATGTCAATTTTTTTTAAAAATAAATGTAAATAGATAATAATATTAAATAAATAAATAACGTAAAATAATATAAATAAATAACATTAAGAACTTCAATCAAGATTGGAACCTACGGCTTGTTGATTGAGAGTCTAAAGCTCTACCGACTGAGCTATTTCGAACCTCGTGATATCAATGTATTTTTACAATTTAATGTTTCGAATAACACATTACATCAATTTATAGAAATTGCGTGTGGTACAAATTATGTATGCAGCTTCAATTTTCTTCATTGGGCATTCTGTTAAGAAAACAAACTCCCTTGTAGTAGAAAATAAGTTGAAAATGGATGCCCCTCCCCGAGAACCAACATGCAAAATGAACATATTTAGATAATATTTGTGTACATATTTTATCAAAGTCACATCATAGTTTATGTACCAAACTTTTTTTTAAACAGTAGATTTCATGCCGAATTACATTTCTAATAATAAATCATGAATATTTTCTGAGTTACAGGGCGATACGATTCATAATTACTTCAAAATCATAAGTAAAATAAAGACAAAAAAGGTGATTCCAGTGAGATTCGAACTCACGCGCAAAAGTTTCCATTAGACCACCGCCTTAGACCACTCGGCCACAGTGACAGTTCCCGATTACAGTGGCAGAGAATTAACAAATACCAAATACTTATTTGAATGTCGTTATTTCCCAATGACCATAAAATCTGTCCGAGCCGGGGATAGAATATTTTGAAACAACGTGTTATTGCACAAAGGCAACTGATTTTTCTTAATCCTTACAGTTGTAAGTTTGGGCTGATTTCCATTAAAATCCATAAAGGTCCCTTCCCGGTCAATCAATTGCACGAGAACATTATTAAATAATTATCCCAAAGCTCGCGGTAAACCAGACATTATGCAATTTAAATGTTAATCAGTAAATCAAACAGAAAAGTTAATGTCTACTTCACGGAATTATAATCCCTAAATCGATAGCACTGTCAGACATCAATGACTTATCTCAATACTATACATGCAGTATTCGTAACATTATCGCAATCAATAACATTGAATAGAGACTGGCCTTGCGTTACATTGCATCACGGTGTATTTTGATGAGCACCGACAACTCGGGTAGAAAGTGAATCAAAATAAATCACTCATGGGTCATTCATCGATGTTACAGACCATTCAGTTTATTCTTGGGATTGACGCGGGATATTTGAAAGGAGAGTAAACTCGCATGACTATGAAATGGGCTTTTTACTTCTGGTAGTTTTGGCGAACAAAGTTTAGTAATTCTAATATCACTACATTAGACGTTGTATTACCTGGATTGTTTTCAAATGAGAATAAAATATAACTTGAGTATATAAGGAAGTACGGAATTCTAAAAATAAATATGATATGAACGTAATTCATTGAGAAAATAAGCTTTGAATCTTACCCGTACTTGTTTCATAGACTTTAAAACATCTTACCATCATGGAATAATAATTCCGTAATTGCTATTCCAATATTTTATCTAACACTCCTATAGATAGTGATATCTGATGGGCTATTTCTCTAATATTTCAACATTTTGGAACATAATGATCATTTAAATATAGCGACGATAGACTAAATCCCCTGTTATTATACTTAAATATTAAAATGAAGCAGACGAAGCAACGCCCTATAGCGTCACTAGGCGGCGTTGATATTGCAGTTTATATCCAGGAGGCGTGACCACAGTACCTTTCCGATTCATGATTATTCACAAACACACTGTTTGAACGTCGAAGAGGGCGCTCGTAATAATGTCCAATTTTAACCTTGTGTAAGGCTTGTGTTGGATACCACGAGCCATACAAAGAATAGTTTGCCATATCTACAAGTTAAGCATCTATTATTTTCATTCGGTCAAAGGTCAGCACACATTAGCGGTATAGCTTCCTGACTGCACTAATTTGTTAAGATCTTAATTTGTATGTAAATATTTATGGTTGAAAAGCGAAAATGCAATGATTTTACAAATTAACGGATGCATATTATAATGGTGACGAACAGCTGTCATTTTTGCGCCTCTCGTTCCGCAGCAGACTGTTTTTTTCTAAAAAATCTAGGTGTCATAAGTGCTAAAAGAGCTCATAAAAAGGTTAAAAACGTTAATATCGGATTATTTTCATTTTTTTCTTCTTTCAATATTTTAGATCGTGAAATGACGTTGACGGCAATCCACATACTGCTTAAGTTCACTAGACGAAAGTCCGAACAAAAAATAACACAAAATATTGCTTGTCGAAATTTTCAACCAAGCCAAAACCAAAATGCAACATAGACTTGGTTGTTTTGACGTCATTATCATCAAATTACAATCTCATTTTGCCCACGGGGAAAAACGTACAGGTGGTTTGTCTATAACGTCTCACCGGGCCAGTGCCACTATACGGCCATGTGTTTTAAATTGACCACCCAAAAAGGGTGGCGGCGTTGCATTTTTGGTGACGAATCATCCATCTCTCTCTTTTAACTCAACAACTAAATATGGTAAAGGTATGGTTCATGTGTCATTTGAAAGCTTATTTATCTAGCTACACTGTAAATAAATCAGGTATTTCTATAACTGTTTGACTGAGATATGTTTGATTATATTTCGAAAGTCAGGGGTGGCGGCGGTGGCGGTGGCGGTGGCGGTGGTGGCGGAGGCGCTGTGTACAATCTCTATGGGGAATATAGAAAATGTTCCCAATTCTACGTTCAATTTACAATAACTCGTTATCTCTGTATGGTACAAATATGATTTTGCTCTCATTTTATAGATTGTTTTATATTCTATAAGTTTCTGTTTCAACAAACGTGTCAACTATCACGTAACAATTGTAATCACGAATCGATTGCATTGTTCTTGGCTTTCTACCTATTCACTACACGGTGAACTTGCCCTAATTCATCGGTTTTACATACATGACTATAACAACAATAGTATTCAACCGATGATAGGCAAATTATACATTTTTGGAAAGCTCTCAAACAGGGGAATTCACAAATGCCGCTTAAATCAGGATAGGGTGAATCGCCAAAAAAAAAAAAAAAAATGTGTAAACTCTAATTAATATGAAATGTAAACGTTTGTGCTCATTTACTTCCCGATATAGTACAAAACAGAAGTTGTGCACATGACGTCACGTTTCTCGAAAGACATCTCTTCCATCTCATCTTTGACAATTGGGCAGTCGGAAGTAAATATTGTTGACGAGGCGCGCAATTTGGGAGTTGTTATGGACAAGCATATGACTTTGACTACGCACGTGAACAACGTTACCATTAAGTCCAATGCAAATTCCAATCGCATATTTGGATTCCTTGTGAGATAGCCGTTCAGGAAATATATACTTTTATGGGGTAGAACAAGTAGTTTTTTCGATATGTTAATTCGAATTTTAGAGGGTGTAAAATGTAAAAATCAGGACATGCAACGGGAAGGGTGGCGAGTTCAAAACACATGGCCATACGCGACTTGTCATTGACGAGATTAGAGCCTCCAGTGTGCTAGCGCTCCCAATTTGTGAGTCATCACCAGTCTCACTGTCCTTTATAAGGCCTTGCGCGCTCAATCATAGACGTTGTCATGACAGCGCCCTTATTTGACAAGTCACATCACGCGTACTCACGCCCATATGCCAATATATAGGAGGCTCTTGTTTTACGATTCAAATTTCCTCTCCCATTATTATACTCTCTCTGGTCTCACCAACACAACTTGAAACCTCTTGTGAATAAGTTGTGTTGTCGGAAATATTCTTTCAATTGTACATTCGGGCGCAAACAACAAATACATACGCTACCTTTGTAATAGTGCTGTCACACAGCCGGGTGAGCTGGGCGGTCCCTTCACGTCTAATAGAAAAAACAACAGAGTCCAACATAGCAAACAATCAGCAAAAATTTCAACGGTCGCATTGTTTTTCATTTGTCACCGGGTCCATATATACCAGGTCTATACCGGGTCCTCACCGGCCTGGTACCAGGCTCACCGTCCTCATACAGTTCTGCTTGCACCAACTATGTATTTAAGAGCTAACTAATATACATATAGGCCTAATCAGAACGAGTATACTTGAAATGAAAATTTGGAATTAAAATAAAATATGGTACAGTGGTGTAAGACATTCATAAGTTAAACTAGTATGAAGACCCCCCCCCCCCCCCCATTAGGGAATAAAGCTGTATAATCATTTTAACCCGTCAATAGAGTATTTTGTGCTAGGCTAATGCCGTGCTGTCTTACACCAAGGATAAACCTAAAATATACGTAAATACCAGTGTTCCAGCCGTTTAAAGTCTTATGCATATGCATGTGGGCAGAATCTATTTTGTGACGACAAATCTTGTATACTTTGATGTGTGATAATCCGGTTTATATTTCTCCTTTTCAGGCGAATTTTAAAGCCAGAAGAAAATGTGCGTGTTTTTTTTGTATATAAAGCGCAAATGTGAACAATAGCCTAACAGACAATAACAAGTTTAATGACCAGAGTGATTAAAAATGAAACTGGTAACTCTCGAAAGAGAGCTCTGAAAGGCCAATCAATTGGTTCACTGAATCTCAGAAAATATGCATAATACAAGAAACACAAATGGGCAGAGGTTAAAAATGCCAATGAAAGTGACATAAAAAATAAGATAAAAGCCCAAACACAGAGAACAACATCAAAATATAAATTAAAGAAAAATAATAATATCTGGAGGTCTGATGGGCATCAAGATAACCTACACAATAAACTTGGAACTAAAACTACCAGGAGCTGCCTGTTGTCATCTGTTGGGGCGTGGCCGTATCACCAGCCCAGCTGGCTACATGCTTTACAGGACCATCCACCATCTCCCCAACTAAGCTTTAACCTACACTTAACCCATGACCACCATGCTATTATATGTATCAGTCGGATGTTTAAAGGACTTGAATGAAGGGTGTTATGAAAGAGTATGAAGGCTATGACAAGTTAAGAGTTTGAGAGAAGATGTCCGTGCACACACTTGAAAGCCTGGATTCCAGCCGCTGAAATGTTGCCAACAATATCATCTGGAAGACTGTTCCATAAGGGAATATCAGTGTGAATGAAGCTTCTGTCTAATCAGCGAGTTCTGGCTGTCGGCAGAGAAAGAGCATGGACTGGCATTGATACGCTCGAACGAGTAGCACGGAGTTGGACATATGGTGTGGGAAGTAACCCTGCTAGATCTTGTGGGCAGTTGGTAGTATGCATCTTGTACAAGACCGTAGCCGCTGCTATATACCTGTCGCCTGTGAAGCAGGCTGTCAATTTTGAGCTGTGAACGAGCAGCAGCTTCAATAACTCCAATGCTGTGTAGAAACAGAGATGTGGAAATCTCGTAACCGTTTCGTCCCTGTTTCATCATAGC
This sequence comes from Ophiura sarsii, assembly GCA_035610835.1. NCBI lineage: Eukaryota > Metazoa > Echinodermata > Ophiuroidea > Amphilepidida > Ophiuridae > Ophiura > Ophiura sarsii. The sequence goes on from CM069455.1 coordinate 9,984,004, forward strand.
TTCGATCAATATGGTGACGTCCATACAGATGATTGATTTTCTTTCTAAAGTCGGTTTTGTCTTAACGCTGCACTTCTAAAAACTTTAACCTACCGATGCGGTCTGTAATAATAATGCTACATATTTGAGCGCTAGAGCTCCACTACAAGGATTTCCTTTAACCTTTAAACTGGATTCCAGATTTTTCGATAGCTCTAATACAGTGTGGATTCCTGTTCATCGAGGCTTGGACATCGGCGTACTACAGATTTTAACAGAGGACGAACGTCGACGTTTTGTACAGGTAAATGCTCTTCGAAAGGCCTTTCTGTAGTCAGGATTAACTGCATTGTATATCAATGGATTGACGACTGAATTGAGACTGAGTGCAATACCGGCAATCCAATCTAGTAAATTGTGTAGTAATCCTGAAGGATGAAGGTCTATCAGGCTTAGCGCTGACATAATCTCAATAGGCGTCAGACAAATAAAGAAGACACACGCGTTAATGCTTAACATCTTTGCGGCATGATTCCGCTCGCTTGTATTTTGAGCGGATTGTTTTGTCCGGCAGGCACGCTTGTTGAGTCGCCTTACAATGCGTATGTACAACGTACAGTTACAGATAAATGTGAGCACATATTGGGTAAAATCGATCACAGCGGCCGATAGATACGTCCGATAGCTGATCCGACATACATTAATACGTAACGGCACATCCGGAGAAGTAGGCCAAACAAAACAGACAGTATCAATACTGAAAGATCCACTATGACATGCTACAATGGCAAATGGGACTATCCAGGATATCAATGTCAGTTTAAATGTTCTTTTTCTGCTATTGTTCTTCCGATGTGTAAGTGGTCTACAGATGGCCATGTACCTTTCAAATGCAACCATACATATGAAAAACATAGACACCATTGAAAAGAACCAGGCGCTCAACATAGTTATTGCACACCAGACACGACTTATAAACGGTGTCAAACCGAAATAGTCTATCGGTGAATACAAATAGGTTCCCGTATCACGGATCAATCGAATCACTAGAAGCATTACATCGGCTACCGCAAGATTCGCAAGGTATACATTTGTAGTTGTTCTCATGTCTTGAACGCTATAAATAGTGAATAGAAATGCTGAATTAAGTAGTATTCCGATAAAAGATATAGCAGGTAAGACACCTAGAATAAGTATGGATTCAGTTAAGGTGAAGGCGTAAGTCTGAGCTTCTTCCGGACTCAGGTAATAGCAGACGGTTGTGTTATTAAAAGACATAGTGGCCAGCAGACATGGTACACTTATATGAAGCTTATGTAGATCTCAGCAACTTCAGTGTCAATTCGTCGACGGCGTCGCAAATATGAATGACGATAAAATGGATAATTAACTAAAATCGACGACTTAGCAATTAGGCTATAGTGCAATGATGGAGCAATCTACGCTCGTAATATAATATAATCTCATGATACGGTAAGGTTTTTTAATTACTTAACTTGATCAGACAAAAATTGAATTGGATGTCATGTTGTGTATAAGAAATCTGGTCACAGATAGGTAGCGTCATACGATATAAGAATTGATACTCAGATTCCAAATTTATTACGGTTACTTCCAGCCACACTCAATCAAATTAGTGACAGGAATACTCCTCATTTCTCTCAAAATGAAGGTTTATGTTTTTGTATTATTTTCAAAACGTAGTCACTCATTGAGCTATTTTTGTAAAATGACTTTGTTAATTAACGTCTATATAGACAGATTTTCCATATTGCATGATAACTGCAGCCTAAGTGTGCTAATTTCTAAGCATTGCGATCGTTATCATACTTTCCATAAATACATGAATTTTACATGTGCGTTTCAGCACGACCGAAAATATAAGAGGGAGGACAACAGTAACCATCTGGTTAGAAGGATTTAGGGTAAGACGATCAAATTAAGTGAGTTCTAAATTTGATACATGCTTCAAAGGGGCATTGAGAGATTCGAAATATTTCTCAATAAAATAAAATAAAATAAAACAAAATAAACATATTAAAGCAATTATTATGTGATTTTAGACTTATGTTTTTCTCTCTTATTATGAAAATTGACTTTAGGATTTCTAAAATCTATATTTAGGCCGCGAGCCCAGAAGGTTTAATCAGCTGAGAAGGTACAAAAGGTTTGATGATCTGATTAGTGTAGTTGGGTGCCATGTCGCATCCTGTACGGATAGCCGCTATCGAAGGTCAAAGGTCATATAGGAGTCAAAATTGTCTGATTATATATAAATGCATATCAAAGTCTTCCTGAGATCAAAAGGAGCAAACATTTCAATGGTTGTTTTTCCACCCGATGCTTGGTAAAACAGGTCAGAGGTCAAATTTTGCCACGAAATTATTTGTACAGGGGTCAAATTCTCAAAATGCTCTGATTTTAATGAAAATGGTCTCAAATTGTTTAGATGGATACCACGAGCCATACAAAGAATAGTTTGCCATATCTACAAGTTAAGCATCTATTATTTTCATTAGGTCAAAGGTCAGCACACATTAGCGGTATAGCTTCCTGACCTTTGACCTAATGAAACTATTAGATGCTTAATTTGTAGATATGGCAAACTACCGTTAAACTTCATCTATAAGCCCCCATTGACTAATAGTTAATAAGCTGAAAATAGATAAAAAGGTATGAGCGCCCTCTTTTGATCTACAGAAATTAGCACGAATGTGTTAAGTTTATTCGATATTCAATACTATAATGTTGTATTACTATCTAAATAATGTCATGGACAGACGAATTGCTCAATTGGTAAAGCGTCAACTTCAGTATCACGGGGTTGGTGGTTCGATTCTCAAATACACCCTTTGCAATTTCTTTTGAAATCCTAGTGATATAGAAATAATGTAAACTTGAATGTACAATTATTACTCAATTATACAAGCTTTATTTTTATTTTTAAAAAAACAAGCGCATAATTAATTTGATTGTAAAAAGTAATGATCTTAATAGTCTAACCTTTTTATAAGCTAAAACACATTTATACTACAAATTAACTACAGCAAAATGTATTCATTGGCTTATTTTAAATGTTTCACACAGTAATCTTAAACGTTTCCTTCATCATGATTTAAGGGAGAATTATGATGATGCATATTAGGTTGGTAGATCAAGTTAAGCAACAAAATGAGTAACTATGCAAACCACTATAATCCTGGTCTCACAGGATTAAAATTGAATGGCTATTATTAAATCAATTTATTTCCAATAAGATAGAGGGCCGTCCATTTATACCGACCCATCAATCATACATGTAGTTATAAAACAGTATCTGACATAGCAGTCCCGTTTATATCAATTGGTAAAGCCAACGTTTGGGCTAGGACAATTGTGATCACAGGTTCCAGCTGACAATACCTGGTTCGAATCTCACTTCAAGACTTCTTCTTTTGGAAAGTTTATAAATATTTACGGTGTATATCAAATTCTTAACTTTGTTTTTACCATGAATAAATAGTGAATCTATCTTTGTCTTTAATGTGGGTTTTCCCTCTTTTTTCTCTCTACTGCTATTTTTTTTTAAAATTTAATGTTATCACAATCGTTTTTAAATAGTACAAACATTTAAATCAATCTCAACGACTTAGTATTTTTGTAAAGACATGCATGGATGGAGTACAATGAGACAATACGTTGATTACAATTCAATTCAGTTCTGCTACTTATGGTCTTTTGTTAAGTTGTGGTTTTTGTGAGTAGTTGGCCATAAGCATGTAGCATGTATGTAGAATTTGGGGCAGAGGACTTCTTTAGTGATATAGACACAGTTTCGTAATCCTAAAACTAATCCGTTATAAATCAATAACACGTGGCCACTATCCCAGCAAACACAAAACGTTTTAAAAACGTTTTCGGTAGGTGCTATTTAGGTCCTGTAGGTCATCGTCTTTATAGACGTTTTGAAAACGTTTATAAGACGTCATTGTTCAGACTTAAATCAGCTAGTCTGGAATACGTTTTTTAAGGACGTCGTAGTAACGTGTTCTGGACGTTATCAATATACCAATGTAACAAACGTCTTTTTGCGACGTATAGAAAACGTTTTACTTGGACGTATTTTGTGCGACATATTTAAAACGTGTTTTGGAAACGTTTTTAAAACGTTTTCGTTAGGTTCTATAGGTTCTGTAGGTCTTCGTCTTTATAGACGTGTTAAAAACGTTATGAGACGTTGTTTTCAGATTTAAATCAGCTAGTCTGGAATTCGTTTTTTTAAGGACGTTGTAGTAACGTGTTTTAGACGTTATTAATATACCAATGTAACAAACGTCTTTTTGCGACGTATAGAAAACGTTTTACTTGGACGTATTTTGTGCGACATATTTAAAACGTGATTTGGAAACGTTTTTCAAACGTTTTCGTTAGGTTCTATAGGTTCTGTAGGTCTTCGTCTTTATAGACGTATTAAAAACGTTATAAGACGTCGTTTTCAGACTTAAATCAGCTAGTCTGGAATACGTTTTTTTAGGACGTTGTAGTAACGTGTTTTAGACGTTATTAAATATACTATACTCTGCTTGGCCATCTCGAGACAGTGACGTAACCGCGTATTCTACTAATTGCATCACATAACGCGCGCGCATACTCGCGGCGCTGGCGTACAAACACGAGCGTTGAAAGGCGGAAGATACACACGCGTGCGTAAAAGCTGCGCCTGTTCAGTTACGTCACTGTCTCGAGATGGCCAAACAGAGTATAATATAACAAACGTCTTTTTGTGACGTATATAAAACGTTTTACTTGGACGTATTTTGTGCGACACATTTAAAACGTGTTTTTGAAAACGTTTTTAAAACGTTTTTGTTAGGTACTATAGGTTCTGTTGGTCTTCGTCTTTATAGACGTTTTAAAAACGTTATTAGACGTCGTTGTTGAATCAAAAATTAGTCTGGAGCTAATTTGCATATTTTACTTGGCCTTATATTAACTGAGTAAATTGTGCAAATCGCTCATTAGCATAATTGCAATGGTACAAAAATTAGTTCCGGTGCTCATTTGTACCATTTCAATTATGCTAATGAGCTAATTTACACCTTTTATTCATTTAAACCTATTATTTTATTTGAATTAAGTCGATGCATTAATTTTAACACCATGGAATGTATATTGATGTACACTTGTAAGTGCCTATGTTCGCACTGGTTTTGAGTAAGGTGATTGCTCACTAAACAAATGCATATACATTGTGCAAGAACATAAACATCCAAGAGTCAATGCCTTTGCACCCTTCCCCCCCCCCCACCCTACCCCCATAAAAGGTTTTACAAACGTCAAATAAAACGTTTTTAAAACGTCTGAAACCTTCCACAAATAAACGTTAATAAAACGTTTTTAGAAAGCGTCCAAACCACCTACATAGTACGTTTTAAGAACGTTTAAAACACTTACAAATTACGTTCATTAAAGGTTTTACAAACGTCCCATAAAACGTTTTTACGGCGTCTGAAACCTTCCACAAATAAACGTTTATAAAACGTTTTTAGAAAACGTCCAAACCACCTACATAGTACGTTTTAAGAACGTTTAAAACACGTACAAATTACGTTCATAAAAGGTTTTGCAAACGTCCCATAAAACGTTTTTACGTCGTCTGAAACCTTCCACAAATAAACGTTTATAAAACGTTTTTAGAAAACGTCCAAACCACGTAATTGGTACGTTTTAAGAACGTTTTAAACACGTACAATTGTTAGCTGGGATACTACCATTTACATGAATGTAATGCATGACCTTCAATACCACGTGAACTGCTCAAACTATGACATGTTCATTAGGCGTGCAATTTAAAGGCAATCCGTCAAACGTGTGTATTATAGTTCCGAAAAACTTAAACAGACTTAAAAAGATGGATGGTGCCGTAAATAAGTCCTTCGCGTGATTTCTTTTATTATTTCCACTCAGTTTTGTTTTATTTGTTTTGTGCTTTGTGTTTCTCCAAGTATAGGTATGGCACAAACGTGTAATATTCGAATCAATGAGGACAACAGACAATCAGTCAAAACGTTATTGACTGGCCATGGCTTGCGTGTCCAGTTTGATTAAATTTGATTTCATTAAAAATCAAATTTAAAAAAAACAACGAAAAAGATAGATTCCTTGTTCATTCATGATAAAAATAAAACACTGTCAAGAATTTGAAAATTATGACCTTTCCAAAAGAATTGTATTGTATTGTATTGTCTCATTGTACTCCATCCATGCATGTCTTTACAAAAATACTAAGTCGTTGAGATTGATTTAAATGTTTGTACTATTTAAAAACGATTGTGATAACATTAAAATAAAAATAAAAAATAGTAGAAAGAGAGAAAAAAGAGGGAAAACCCACATTAAAGACAAAGATAGATTCACTATTTATTCATGGTAAAAACAAAGTTAAGAATTTGATATACACCGTAAATATTTATAACCTTTCCAAAAGAAGAAGTCTTGAAGTGAGATTCGAACCAGGTATTGTCATCTGGAACCTGTGATCACAATTGTCCTAGCCCAAACGTCGGCTTTACCAATTGATCTAAACGGGACTGCTATGTCAGATACTGTTTTATAACTACATGTTTGATGGGTCGGTATAAATGGACGGCCCTCTATCTTATTGGAAATAAATTGATTTAATAATAGCCATTCAATTTTAATCCTGTGAGACCAGGATTATAGTGGTTTGCATAGTTACTCATTTTGTTGCTTAACTTGATCTACCAACCTAATATGCATCATCATAATTCTCCCTTAAATCATGATGAAGGAAACGTTTAAGATTACTGTGTGAAACATTTAAAATAAGCCAATGAATACATTTTGCTGTCGTTAATTTGTAGTATAAATGTGTTTTAGCTTATAAAAAGGTTAGACTATTAAGATCATTACTTTTTACAATCAAATTAATTATGCGCTTGTTTTTAAAAAAATAAAAATAAAACTTGTATAATTGAGTAATAATTGTACATTCAAGTTCACATTATTTCTATATCACTAGGATTTCAAAAGAAATTGCAAAGGGTGTATTTGAGAATCGAACCACCAACCCCGTGATACTGAAGTTGACGCTTTACCAATTGAGCAATTCGTCTGTCCATGAAATTATTTAGATAGTAATACAACATTATAGTATTGAATATCGAATACACTTAACACATTCGTGCTCATTTCTGTAGATCAAAAGAGGGCGCTCATACCTTTTAATCTATTTTCAGCTTATTAACTATTAGTCAATGGGGGCTTATAGATGAAGTTTAACGGTATATATTACCAGATATAAAGATTCTCCAAAACTAATCTAAATTATGGAGTGATAGTTGATGTTCAAGTTTACGGAATTCATCAACTCTGGGTATTGTACCGAGCTTTGAATTTCATCGTTGCACCATAGAAATCTAATTTGCATAATAAGTTATCTTCTAAACCAGGTTATCTTTTGAAAAATACTTAGTCCTTTAAGAATGATTTTGTCACAGCTGCATGTAGCCACTTATTGTTAAAAATATCCATACGGATGTTATCAAAATTATTGATCCAAAAATGTCTATTCTAGAGATTATCTTATATTTGGTCCATATCACAATCTACCATAGCATTTTCCATAATATGAATAAACTACTTCCAAATCTTATAATACTTATCATCAATATAAATTATATTCAGAATGCATAGCACTAACAACAAGATTCGGTCATATGTTGGTTTGCAATTGCCGAATTAACATGTTGTAGATTCAAGCAGAAACCAAAACATACGGAATTGTGTAATATTCAAACATTGTTGTAGGAAGAAAATGGGTGTTTTAGTTGCAAAACTCAATTTGTCTAATTTCATGTATTGAGGTAGATTTTATAGATATCACGTAACTTCAAATTGCCTTTAATTTAAAGATAAGGCGTCAGCAGTTTACTCCGGAACGGCCTTGAGCGCGTTCGGCTCGAGGATGTGCTATTTCGTGACGCTCTGCGGTCAATTCCTACAAGCGACAGGAGTTTGAGTTCCGCTGAGTGACGATTTAGTTTGATATTTCAATAAACGTGACTACGTTACAAGTGAACGGCCTACTGTCACAGTAATTTTCAAGATTAAAAACAATCATATTTGCCGATTTTCAATCATAAGATAAGTCTTTTAACTCTAAAATAATGTTAAAAATTCAACACTATATCGTAACAATTATCACACTTACCCTAACAATTCATTAAAATGGTGTAAACTCGCACACAAAATGGCAGTCTCATCGCAGTATACATGCTCAAAAAGTGTTAAATCTAATATAATAATACGGAATCACCAATTCTTGTACGGAGATGTTTTCCCTTAACACATCATTGATTGAATTCGCTGTGAAGACCCCGGCGTATGGCTCCAACGATGAATCCGTTAATGTTTGATTTTCTTAATTTGGATGGTTAGATTTCGGGTTTTTTCGCCCGTTACTATGTTGTTGTTATGCGACCATGTATACGCGTGTGCGCCGGCGATTACCGTCAGCCCGTTACTCCTTAGTGCAAACCGTACAGTAGGGCCTACATAGGAAAATGTATGTTGTTTGAATAAAGGAGGGACATGGGTGTAAATATGATATAGGCTCGGTATGCTTCACCCCCGTTTCAAACATCATTTCTCATGTTTATAACATTGACACTGTTTTGTTGGCGTATCAACCCAGCGTTTTACATAGGATCAAAAGGAGTGCGATATCATGTTAGGGGGGGGGGGGGGAGACAATTTTTAATTAATGTATAATCCTGATCTTTAAAATATTTAGTGTTATATTGCTTGGATCTAAATGATCAGTCAATTCACAATCAACTTGGGGGGGGGGGGGGTTACAAATTATGCAAGCAGAAATCAAATTTAGATAAGAATTAAGCTAGCGGGGTCCCGTGGATTGCGTTGGTACCCGCTAGTGGTATATATTTCGAATTCTGATACCTAGACTGCACTAATTTGTTAAGATCTTAATTTGTATGTAAATAGTTATGGTTGAAAAGCGAAAATGCAATGATTTTACAAATTAACGGATGCATATTACAACAGTGACGCACACCCGTCATTTTTTAGCGCCTGTCGTTCCGCAGCTGACTGGTTTTTACTAAAAAGGTTAAAAACGGATTATTTTCATTTTGTTCTTCTTTCAATATTTTAGATCGTGAAATGACGTTGAGCAATCTACATACTGCTTTAGTTCACTAGACGAAAGTCCGAACACCAAATAACACAAAATATTGCTTGTCGAAATTCGAAATTTTCAACCAAGCCACAACCAAAATGCAACAGAGTCCAACATGGCAAACAATCAGCAAAAATGTCAACGGGTCCATACCGTTCTATACCAGGTCCTCACCGGCCTGGTACCGGGCTCACCGTCCTCATACAGTTCTAGCTTTCCGTTCTCACCGTGTCCTCACCGGGTATATACCACCTCCTCACCGAGTCCTAACTGACCGGAACGCCTGGCTACCGGCCGAACCGCCTTGATGACGTCATCAAGAGCGCTCAAGCTCGCCGCTTCACTCGCATTCCGACTTCGTACGAGCTACATGCATGCGTTTGTTGATAATATACCGTGTTTCTGACGTCATTCTGTTTATTTGGGTAGCAGTCACTTTAGGCAGCAATTGACTACCGCCCATCACCGCCCTGCGAACGGGCGCGAAACGGATGCGCCGTTCTTATACCGTCCTCATACCGGGCTCTCACCGTTCGCTGCCGCTTGTACACGCCCGGCAGAAGTTTTACTCTTGCCGGGCGCGGATATGGCCGGCAAAGTCCCCTGAACGTGTTCAACGGACGGGAAACGGCCCACCGTGTGTCCTCACCAAATGTTTCACACGGTGGCGAACGGTGAGCCCACACGGCTCTGTGTGATACAGAATGATGGTATGGTGACAGAGTATGGTGATATCAAACATCTTATCATGAAAATGATTTTCATGTCTATTAGTATTATCGTGAAAATACGCAGTAAACATCGTAAACAATCTTTGCATAGCGCCCTCTGTAGTCGATTTTGCCATCGACATGTAGGCCTATGTATTCATTTTGGGAACAGGCGTGTGAAACTCTCTATCCGCGCATTGTGATGCGCTGATTAGAGATAGAACAGCATCACCTGTTCACTCATCACATGCGATTAGGCAATCACCTAAGCGACCTGTCAATCATTCGTTGACAATATCAGGACATAGAGGCAGGGGTGTGTCACTGAGCTTGCCGATCGGGTCCACTTTTAAATTGAACTTAGTCAGCATAGAATTGGTGGCGCTATACCGATCAGGCGTGATGATTGTAGCAGACGACGCAACGCTGGCCACGCGTCTCTCAGACGACCCAATTTGGCAACGGGAGTGCACCATTTTGAATTATTTATTCCTCCCTTAAGGGCAGTGTCAACCCGGCACTTGTTTCAAAAATTGAATTTCATATTTCTCTATTATTTAATACTTTTATATGTATTCTATCATCACCATCATAAGTAACTAATCGTAAGCGATTATTTCCCGTTCTTTTGGGTGATTTTAAATTGTTGTTTTGGTAAGTTTGAGTCAGGAAAAGGCGCATGGTTATTTGGCGGGAATTTCAGCGGAGTTCCGCGCTTTTCAAATGCTGCGACAGCTGTTCGATCATTGCGTCGCGCGCTGAAACTCCCCGCGCGTAATACTAGACGCGCCGCTTAATATCCGCGTCGTAGACGCGAAAAACAAAAGAGCGCAAAACAATGTCTAAAAATGTAAACAAAGGCCAATCTTACGATCATTTAAATTTCAGTTTTCTTCCAATTTCTTCACATTGTGACAATATAAATTGAATCTGATAGTTTATTATGATTGTTCATAATAGTATACTCGCTTTTTAGGTCACACGCCCGTGTATTCCGTGAACATTTAGCTTTAAATGGTGGAAAATGTCAATATTTTTACTAAAACGATGTTTTCTAGAAGTTCAAATTTGAAGGAATTTTACGAATTTTCAGACAACATAACTAAAAATATATCAAACTATCAGGTAAGCTTTTACTACCATTGTGTAGAGGACTTTCAGCACTAGGAGGCAATTTTTTATTTGTTCGATTATGGATTTTAAACTCGAGATATGCATCCATTTCTAGCGAAATGTATGCAAAAAAACACGACTTTTACACTTTTCCGATGTTTTTAGCAATATTTCCAAAACCAAGCTTTATTTTGGATAAAGAAAAAATCGCCTCCTAGACAAAATTGTTTTGTTTACAAAAACGTATATTAGAACAAATTACCATTTTTTATGTTAAAGTTATGCTGTCTGAAAAATTTGGGGTAAAACAATTGCTTTTTGGTTCATTTCTCAAAATTTAGTTTATTTGGTATCACATTGATATCACCATCGGATTCCTTATCAAATTTCCTTTTTAAAAATGTATACTTTTATGTACTTTTATTCAATATTCTCAAACTTAGAAGCAAAAGTTGATCATCAAAATAATAGGGTTGACACTTCCCTTAATTGTGATGTATTTGTCAAAATGATAGTTTAAAATTCGCGATTACGTGTTATTCACTACGAATTCAAAATTTAGGTTTCGCGTGGCCACCGTCGTCTGTGTAAATCTACAGCGCCCCCAAACCTATGCTGACTAACATGCCGTTTAACCTGCCGTTAAACCTGGTTAAACATTGTTAAACGCGTTAAACGCCGGTCACCGACACATTCCGATGATTCCATAATTCATGCAAAAGGGCCCGTTTTCGCTACGTACGTTAGTATAGGACTTTCCTATCCCAAAATTAATAGTATCCCTGGAGGTACTCTCGCTTCAAAAGCACGCCCGTCTCCGTTGCTCTCAGACGATGTGGTGCCAGGATTTGTATATCTTACATTTGATTTTTCTGACCTTTGATACCAGCCATTTACTTTAAATATGTAATGGTCATAAGAAAGAAATTGGCAAAGTATGACACTGGTTATTTGCTAACCCGGTCGAGGTTTGTTTGTTTGTTTGTTTGTTTGGAGTTCGTTTGTGTTTTGGTGTTTGTTTTGTTCTGTTGTATGTTTGTTTGGTTGTTTGAGTTTACCATAGGTACATTGTGGGTGTAGATATTGATATTGTGGGAATATTTCGACATTGTGGGAGTACCCCCATTCCAGTTGCTTTTAAATGGCCTCCAGGGGGTATACCTATGCCTATCATACTCCCTCAATGTCAACATTCCTACCAGTTTGCACACCCATGTATGTTTGTACATACTATTTTGTATTGTGGGCATGGGCGTCAATCATGTGAGGGGGAGGGATAAACGCCCCCCCCCCCCACTTTCTGAAGGATGAGGGACACTATATAAAAATGCCCCCCCTTTCAAAGGGAGTCATGGAATTATTGGAATTATGAAGTTCAAATAAGTACAAAGATAGATAGCTATTTTTGCTACGCGCATACGTGCACAAAACATTGGTTTAAGTTTTTAGAAACTCGTTTGAAGCAAATGTACCTTAGTCATGGCAAAATTAGTGACAAATCAAATCATTCGAACGCTTCGCGCGAATTTTATAATACTGCATCATTTAACTTTTATTTCTTGCCACCCCAATCTGAAAAAACCCCAACACCCACCTGGCTACGCCACCTCATTAGGCGTAAATCCGGGGTGCTGTGTGTGGGGGTGTGTGTGTGTGTGTGTGGGGGGGGGGGGGGGGGGGTGTGTTTGTAAATACCTGCAAACGAGGACTTCAATGTGGATACACATCTTCCAAACGAGGACGCACCTTCGACCGAGGACGTTCTCGGTTAGATTAACTGCAATTTCCCGTTATCAACCACCCAAACGAGGTCGCTATGTTATTCCCATTCAAATCTGAGGCAAGTCCTCGGTTTCATTGATAAAAATCTGTTACACGGTGTATCTGTGTGTAATCATTTCACAACCGGGTGACATAATACTGCCCTTGTATAACAAGCTGCATACAACGTCCACGGTTATTATGTAGAAAATTAAAGTGAGATAGGTTGAAGGTAGACTTTTTTTTAAACGCGATATAAATGGTTCACTTGAATACTTCATATTTTGGCCCATAAATACCAAAGGATCATGAATTCGGAGGTATTTACAAGTTGGGGGGGGGGGGGGGGGTGTGGGGGGGGGGGTGGTGGAGGGTATATCCCCAATATTTTACCGGGGAGTGGTCTATGCAATCATCCCTCCCAATGTTATGCTAGACAAAATGCTCACCGTAATAGAAATGTTTAATTCATGACAAATTAAGCTAAATTCAGGAAATTTTGATAATAAATGCTAACATTTTCAGGCGCTTCACGCACATTTTACCTCCCAAATTTCTTTTTCGTGCATCGCGCTCATTTTCACTCCAACATTTTATTTTAATACCCCCCTGTTTTATCCCTAGGAATTGTTATGCTGGTGCCGCCACTGGTCAATCACCCCCCACAATGCCAACAATAAAGTGACGCCATGGGAGAAGCTGGTTTCAATCCGAACCCTTTAAGGCCTTTCTTCCTCTAACTTTGTAGGCAAAACATGTCGAACATCGTCTGGGCATTTTAGCAACGCTGTAGCGCCCCCTGTGAATTTCACATGTGAATTTGAGTACAAAGAACCGGGGGACTTTTCTCTGAGATACTTCATCTATAGTTATATACTCCCTGATTGGTAATCCAAGGGCATTGTACAAGATTTGATCAACGTAGTACTAAACTTCAACGATTAGACATTCTCTTTTCAAATTGATTTTGAATATGGTACTATAAAATATCAGATTTTTTATTATTTTTTATTATTAAGGCATCAATTAGTAATCTCTCCCTTTTCAAGTGCCATAATGGGAATGTACTAGTAGGTATTATAGTAACATACTGTATTTATCTAATATATTTCAAGCCACCTTCCATACCCATGCTCTAGAATTGCATTCCCTCGCTTTTCTGTCAAACCCCGTGTTTTTCTGGCCCCTCGGCATGTATAAAGTAAAACTGCCCAACGGTTATCCATTATGAAGTGTGGCATCTACTTGTTCAAATGCAAGAGCACTTACAAGGTTGTCATAAATCTGTTTTTGGCCCTTAAATACGTTTAGAGCAGACTGCCCAAAGGTTTATATAGGCTAGATAGACATTTAGATGAATCTTATCAGAACAATTTGGCACCAAACATGCCACAAAACAACAAAGATAAACCATTTTTAACACCATTTAATAACGTGTGACGTTTCCCTATTCGCATTTTCAACGCACCCAAGCAGCGAGAAAATGCTGTGTGTGGCACTTGAATGGCCAGGAATGACAACAATCGACAACGGTATTCGCGCGTCTGCGTGTTATATTTTACGAGGGCAACGCCCGAGTGAAATATACATGCAGCACGCGCACAATGCAAGTTATCGATTGGTGATGCACATTATACACTGAAACATGATTTAGCCTTAATAGTATACAAAAACAAAAAGTTAAAAAAAATATGAACACGAGCCGATGTGAAAGTACCCGTTCAAAAACGACCAGAGATTTAAACGCCATTTCATAAATAGACAATACAAATAATAGCATAGTTTGATGTAGGCCTGCTTTATTAATAACAATTTCATATCATTTTCAAAATTACCAAATTAACATAATAATCAAGTTCCTGTAAGTTTCAAAACTCGATGAAAACAGTTGGCACAATCATTCGAGATGTAACGCCATTTCATAAATAGACAATACAAATAAGAACATAGTTTAATGTAGGCGTTCTTCATTAATAACAATTTCATTCCATTTTCAAAATTACCAAATTAACATAATAATCAAGCTCCTGTAAGTTTCAAAACTCGATGAAAACAGTTGGCACAATCATTCGAAAAACAACACACACTGCGGCTGAGATCGCGTATCGCGTGGAAACATATCCGCGTGGTGCGGATCCATCGGCGCGCTGGTTGCTCATAGCAGCGTTGTTTAACTCAAATTGACAACGCTTTGCTACTGTACTTAAGGCATGGGGGAGTTGTTGAAATAATTTCAACATTTCAATAAATTAATGTTATAATAATTTGATCAAAATTACATCTGGAAAAGGTCTAGGCCAGAAAATGTATGATTTGACCGGGGTAAAATTGCAATTGTACATTATTTTATGGAAGAAGCACTCCGTACTCTTCACTACAGCAATGACATAGCCCATTATAAATCTCACAAAAGTGAAGCCGATAAACAATTCGTACCCTGACAGTTTGTACGCTAGAGGGCGTTTTCAAAATGGCCGCCCAAATCCAACTTACTAGCCTATTGAGGCTTGAAAAAACAGAGTTCAATACTTGTTGGAACATGAAAGGTTGGTACTGGCCTCCAAATGACAAAAGAGTGTCAACATGGTTTCCTGGTGTACAAGTTTATTTAAATGGTAAGATTACGGACTTTGTGTAAATTATAAGTTGTTGGGACTAAAATTATGTATTCATCAGGTTTAACCAAATCCGAAAAGTCATTATTTGAAACATATTAGTCAAATAGGATTCAATTTTGTTTCTCATACAACACTTAGAGCTGCATAGTAAGTATTTTAGCTTAAAAGCTTTTTGCAGATGTTTGTTATGGCTCACAATGGTTAGAATGGCCACCAACAAGGTAATGCATGGTTAACATGTAAGAACGTGACATTGAAAACGGCAATAATATGCCTAAGCTTCCGTCAGTAGGCAGTGATTTTGGTACATGATCGATCAGATGATAATGGACTATCAAATTAGCTTTGAGCATAAAACATTGAAAATGACCTTTTATCGAAACAAATTAAACGTTCATATTCCTATATCTAGATAGTGAGAGATATTTTCAGATGGCTGACAATTAGTTACGATTACTGCCATGTTATTATATTGTGCTTAGAGTAAATGTCTTTTCAGTGTCCACATTTGGAACAGCTTAAATGAAAAAGACCTTTGAGACTAAATATAAGATTCTTTACCATTATATAATTGTTTGAATTGATCGAGTATTAGGTGCTGCCGAATAAATGATACTTGAATAGACCAATGCGGAATGGCTTACACTATTTCGAAACGTATATACATAGCAACTGTCTTCTAAATGACACAGATAATTCAAAGAGATCACAGATCCGTATAAGGTCTATCCTACTAGGCCAGGTCTAATTATAAATTTGATATGAAACCGATACAATCGTTGCATGCTATGTTATTTGATTGTCGAGTCTCAAGTCAAGTCGAATCATTGAGTTTCGACTCAAGTCGTAGGATCTGGAACTTGTGACTCACGTCGAGAGATGAATCCTATGTCAAAGTCGAGTCGCGTCATTTGAAACGAATTGCTACGCGTTTGAAAGTATTTAAAAATAAACCAAATAGGCCTACATACTGTGTCATATTAATATGAACATAACTACGTCGATTAAGTTAATAATAATTATATACTATTCTTTTTACGTGCAATAATTACAACAATATTGCAGTGGTGGAGTTAAATACAAAAGTCATTCAATAGGTTCTACCTCCTATACCTCATTCATTTGCAAATACATGAAATATGTTACCTATCATTATGAACTTTTGCACAATTGTATTTATTTTCATTCTTAGCTACAAATGCAAAGTAAATTGGTTTGGTGTTTTAAAAGAGAAAGGCAGTGCTGCATGTCAATTGTATTTAGGCAATGATTGAGAAAAAGCAACTCCAAAAATATCATAGAGAAAATGTAATTAGAGGTTATGACTTCATATCAGTTTACTGTGGAAATTCAAAACATTTGACTTTGGTATTAAGAAATTCCGAGGTCTAAAGTTCAATTTTATGAATTTTCATAGAACCAGATAGATCAACTGATCAAAGTCATTAACCTCATTCACAAACTTAATATAATGAATAAGTTTTTTGAAAAAAAAGTATTTGCTTAAAAACATTATTTCATCATAGACCTATGTACATCACACCTCCCCGTGATTTAACCGAACAACCCGCTGAGTAAAATACACTTGCCAACGAATCAACAGCGGTTGAACGCGTAATGGCAACACGCAAGTGAGTGATTGGTGCGCGAAGACGTTTGACTGGGGCTTATCTAATTTACACATGGTACATATTCACGATTAAAACTTCCATTCGCGTTGTATATTATGCTGTAGTTACGGATTTTTCCAAAAACTGAGACAGATTTATTCATATTTATATTTGCGAACACGAATTCTGTGTTTTATTTGCTTAAACTTAAGTAATTCAACTCTGTCCATATTGGAATTCTTGCTCGCGTGGGCAGTGCGTTTTCTGGCAAATCTGAAACAATAAAATGTTAAAATAATGATTTTCTTTACTATAACATGCATTGAATTGATCTAATAAATTAAGTACATGTGCTCCACTAGATCTAGCTCTACATGTATAATCGCTCGTCATCGTCACAGTGTAACCTGGCCACGAGTAAAAGAAGATTTTAAGGTCTTCCCACAATGCATTGCGCGAACGCCAGTCAACTAAAGCTATTTTCACACGATGCATTTTGTTGAGCTCGTAAATTCTAGAAATGAGAAAAGGGAACACTGATAATTAATTCATTCATTGATGTAAACTAGAACATGAGAACTCTAACGATGAACGCACTATAAAGCCATGATTGTGTGCATATGTCTATGGGAACCGAGACAAATTGGAGACCAAAATTGGGGCATTTTGCAAAAACGTAATGCATTGTGGTGGTGTCTTTAAAATCTGCTTTGGCCAAGAGTATAGTTGGTTACAAAGGCTTAAAAATGGCCACATTATTTGGCTATTGCCAGTGGCGTACCCAGGGGGGGGGGGGGGGGGGGGGGGGGCTGCATGGCCCCCCCTGAAATGACCCCGTCGGTAAAAACGACCCTCCGTCGGTAGATTTGCGATTTTGACCATGCGATTTTTTTCGGCCGTTTATGCTGACAACTTCATCCCTACCCCCCCCCCCCCCCCCCCCACCCCCCACCACCCACGTATCAAGATTTCAGCTGGTCACGGGGAAAAAAATTGTGCCCCCCTGTTTCCAAAAGCTGGGTACGCCACTGGATTGCGGAGGCACAAGTCTAGGGGTCAAACTCGCTAGTCGTAAGGGTCGCTAGTCATAATGGTCACTAGTCATAAGGTTCGCTAATCGCTAGTCATAAACCCTAACCCTAACCCTAACCCTAACCCTAACCATACCCTACCCTAACCCTAAACCTAACCCTAAACCTACCCTAAACCTACCCTAAACCTAATCCTAAGATACTTTTATGACTAGCGCACTCGTGGTATAGGAAAATACACGTTATGACTAGCGACCCTTATGACTAGCGGATAGACCTACGAGTCTAGTGCAGTTAGTGCACGATTAAATTATCAGTATGATATCGGAGACTCCTCAACGAGTGGGACACGGTGAGATGGACA
Organism: Ophiura sarsii; assembly: GCA_035610835.1. Classification (NCBI taxonomy): domain Eukaryota; kingdom Metazoa; phylum Echinodermata; class Ophiuroidea; order Amphilepidida; family Ophiuridae; genus Ophiura; species Ophiura sarsii. The sequence goes on from CM069455.1 coordinate 10,002,389, forward strand.
CGTTTGAAAGATAGTGTTATGCTGCCCCACCATGACAAAAGAAAGTAACTCCAATTTTTTTTCAAAACTGAGTTATTTGCATATATTAATACACTCAAAATAACAATGTTATTCAATATAATAAGTTAAGTTGAAAAAATCCCATGCACTAAGCACTTGCTTCGTTTAAATGTGTACACACGCAAAGCATAGGGCATCCTATGAAAAACCATGACAAAAAGAAGCAATGACCACTCTTATAATAATCAACTATATTGATTTTGTACATTCAATTGTTTACAAACTTACCAAAGTGACATTTGCTGATTAGGCATGCGTTATTTATTCATCAAAACACACATTTTAACTATATATTTACAAGCTAATAACTAATTAAAAAGTGGATTGGATATTACGCACACAAAGGAAAGCGTCATACCTGATTATCACGCATATGCCTTAACCTCACACAGTGTTAGGTATTCTGGAGCGGGCAATGCAATATTCAAATATCGACCCTTGAGCGTGCAAACCACTGTGATGGCCTGACCCGCAGTTATCTGGTCGGAGGTCACCGCTCCTCCTGAACACGTCGGATTGTTCACGAAGTTAGAGTCATCTCCTAAGCTTACCACGGCGCCCAGTAAGCGAGCCTCTGTTGGATAATATGATCAATCATCAATTCAATATGTTGACAATAGAATCGTATTAATGTGGTTGGTGCTAGAAATCGACAACATGACGAAAGAAAAATGTTATTGAATATTGCTTTTATCTATTCTGATAGTGAATAGTGATCAATTACAGTCATCACTGTTCATAAAACAATTTTCTATCAAAAAATATATCGTATGAATCGGAAGAGTATTTTTCCATGCTAGTTTTGACCAAAGATATATTGTTTTTGTGAGGGAATTTTGTTAGACTAAAAATGCTAAGCTTTCACCATTAAAGGTACATGTTCTGATTGCTGGCCCGATTTTTAACTTGATATTTTCTATTTTACATGGAAGGTCATCTTTAAAATTGTCACATTCCAAAGTTTGAGTTGCATAACTCCAATGGTTATTATTTTAGAAGCACAAGGTCACAATAAATTTGGCCATTGAGTAGTACACAAACTGGCTGATGGTTAACCACCTTTGTCAGTAATTCACCACATTTCATTTTAGCCTATGATTTCTAAATAGAACCTGTCTGGCCCATAGGATTTTACAAACATAATGAGAAAAATATGGGAATTCTGATGATATCAAAATACCTTGATGTGAAAGAAGAATCATAGCCCCAAAAAGTGATCGGAACATACACCTTTAATTACATTTTTGTACTTTAGATATTAGTCAAAAAAATAATCAGAAGTTACTGAGCACTTTACACTTACAAATCCTAAAGTGACATATTTGAAAGACAAAGGTTCATGCTGCATAACGATTACGTACAATATCTCGCAATAAAATCACCCATGCTTATTTGAATTAGGTCTAAAAAAAGGGTTTTGATTGGCGTAACCCGACCGACCCTATTTTTACCGCCGACCCTTAACATTTTGTACATTTTTTTTTTGTTTGAGAAAAAGAAAAAACCCAGTGAAAATGTGTATTTGTGCCATTTGTTTATGTCTGTATGGTATATGTGTGCTGGTATATAAAATTTCATAGACATTTTATAGATTTAAAAAAGAAAACAAAAGAAGAAAAGAAAAAGAAAAAAGGTGGGTGCATCACAGGAACGTTAATCTAACAAGTCTTAAGAGGAGGCGCTCTTGAAATGGACAGGTTGAAAGATCGAAATAAATGATATTCTTCTTCTTCTTTTTCTTCGTTATGTCTTACCGACACCAGCAGAACCTTTTCTGTTGTAGATGATCACATCGCTAACATATTTGGATGTCCCTAGATCGACTTGCCACCAAGTAGGGTCATCATCATCGTCTGTAAAAAGAATTCCATTATAAATTGTTAATCATTTTCAACAACTTTGTAGTTTTCAGACGAAGACATATCTGATAATTCATCCACTGGAAAGTGCAAAAGCAACCAAAGAAGACATTTTGTCATTAAAGGGGCACAGAGAGATTTCTCAAAAAACAAAATTCAACATATTTACCTTGTTTAGATAGATGATATACATAGAAACCCTCTCATGTAAGATTTCTTCAAAAACAATCAGTAAAAATGAAAAATAAAGAAATTTCTCAGCATTTCCGAAGGTATATTAGTGCTTTTCATTTGTTTTGTTTTGGTTGTATTTTGTCTAAAAATCACCACTAATTGAATCAGGGAATGCATCACGCAACAAGCCATGGGTGGTCTTCAAGGTTATTCTGAATAAAGGTGAAACAAAAAAGTAAGAAGCCATCTGTGGCCTTTTAGATGAATTTGGGTAGTTTCGTTGTGATTTACATCGAAACTCAAAACGCTATCAAATCCATGAATTTTACATGAAATATTGCAAATTAAGCTCTATAATTTTAGGTGGTAGTTAGTACGTAAAGCATTACGTATGTGAAAAACCCAACTTCGGAAAAAATTGAGGGCGCCCTCTGAAAGATCTCTTTGTGCCCCTTTAAATGTATATCTCAGATTTTTGTTACCGATAACTGATTTTGGATTAGGCAACATCAAAACACCTGGTCATGGACTGTTTGTGTTAGGTGTATATTTGAAAATATTGAAAAAGAGTCCGGTTTTAAAAACATAATAATGTTAAAATTGTATTCTTTTTTCGGGTGATACACAGAATACTGGATCCATCTAATACAAGACAAGAGCACCAATGTGTCTCACACAATTCAGTTGGAGGAGAGGTTTAGCCAACGAGATAGATATAGGTAGAGCGATGACTGTAGCAAGGGTCATTGCCAGCCCATTTACAATGCAATCCTAAATCTCGCGCTCGAAATCGTGTAAAATTATAGATGAACCGCCAAATCTTTCAAAACATAGTGAATTCAATCAATTATACATTAGAAATGTAGAAATAGTTATCAACTTTTGTTTTGGATATCTTAATCTTTTAGTTTAAGCTACATAAGATATCAGTGTTAAATAAAAGATAGCAAAAGAATTCTCTAAAATCAGGATTATTATTTCAGGGCCCGTTGCCGCAAGTGGTCGCGTGAAGCCAATTTTGCGATGTTGCGACCAATTGCAGCAACGGTTCATGAATGAATCGACTGAATTTAGTGGATTTGCAAATAATACGGCAACTTTATACAATTTTGCGAGCAGACGGTACTCAAAACAACTGGAAATCAGCCCTTTTTGGGTCAATCTTAAATCTTGATACGGGATTCTCGGCCAAAATATGTGCATATTTAACTACTTATGTGATTGATTTTGTAAAACGATGAAATTTCATAAAATTATTTTTTGATTTGTTGACTTCATTTTCTTGACAAGCAGGGCGCTCTATGTATATCTATCTCGTTGGGTTTAGCAAAACTTAGAGTAACTTGAAGAGGTTTGGATGAAAATAATTTGGATGACAACTGAATGACCATAGAGACAACCAAATACTGCTGAAATAACATGGAGCCTTAAACACAAGGGACCACCACAAATATTTTGTGTCGAATAATTATGTTCATTAACAATATTTAATACCGAGAACCATCAAAAATAATTTTGATCTATGTTAACAATGTAAAAATTACCATTTAGCCCACTTCATACTATATTTGCTGCTCAAACAACGTGTAGCCTAAAACCTCGGGAACCACCAAAATTACAATGAGAACGACCAAAAAAACATTTTTTTTCCACACATAATTTTGTTCAAACAAAATAACAAACATGAAAATAGAGACAACCAATACATATTTACTGTTAGTCTGGGTATTTTGGTCTAAAAATATGCTTCCATTTATTATAGAAAGGCATGACAATAGAGACGACCGAACACTATTTACTACTCAAACAAAATAACCTAAAACACGAGGAACCACCAACTTATTAATAAGAACTATGACAATTAGAGACCACCCAATACATAAACTGCTCATAAGCAGCATGGAGCCGAGCCTAAATGCTCGAGGACACAAAAAACCCACCGGGCACCCTAACAGAAATTGTTTTTATCCAAATATATTTTCGTAATTTAAAAAAAAACTATGATATGAGAGACTACCCGAAATATATTTACCACTTAAACAACATTGAGTCTAAACACATGGAACCACCCCAAATAATACCGTGAATATTTAGGTGGATAAAACAACTTTAGGGTACTTTTGACAATACACATATTAGCCTAGGGGTGTATGGCTAGGGGTATGGCGGAATAAATATAGCTTTATTCCGTTAGCTGCTCCAGGAGCAACTATGGGGCCTTACATCACGAATTCGCTCGCCCATAGACTTGGGCTTTATATTACATATTCAAATCGCTGTAAATCGAGACAACTAATTTGTTTTAACACAAATGGTATACTTCAACATATCTCAAAATGAAATGGTCATTAGGCAGATATTTTGCTAATTGCCTGCTTAATTTATCGTATTGATTTTGCTATACAGCGTGTATCAAAAAGAACGCAACACTTTTTGTCGAGAGCTGTACGGTCACAGTAAACGACAAATCACTCTAAAACTTATATATTCTGTTAGGTCTACTTATTGGCTATCACATAGTCAAATTACAACGATATCGATTATTTATTCGCTGAGATATTAAAGGTATAAGTAGAGAAGTGCAAAACACGTTTTACATCGTTCGTTCTAAAAACTTGGATTTCCTTGTCCGATTAGTGTTATGGGTTAACAGTTTAATAACTATGTAAATTTAATGTCTGGAATGGTTTATCTTAATTTCCTTTGTTTGAGTAAGGTGGAACATAAACCCATTGAATCGTGTAATCTGATAATCATTCATTCGAGCATTTGGATACGTCAATTACCCTTTTTAAGTTCTGAAGCACCGATTGCTATGATCGCCACATAATGTCTATGGTACGTTCTTTCATAAATTAAAGTTCATAATCGATGCATCTTAAAACAAGGACAGCATTCTGAGGGTCGAGCAGCACCATAATGTCCCATTCCCATTCACAACAGACTAACAATGACTGATTCATACAAGACAATTACTACATTCACTGGACTATTCCATTTGTATATCTTTTGAATAATGTGCCATACTCTTTTACTTATGACATTTTTTAACGAGAGAAAAAGAGAGAGGATTTGCAAACAGACTTTGTAATCTGGATTTTCAAATTGTGTCATTAACTATCAATTAATTTATTGCCAGATTTAAATAATATTGATATGATACTGTAATAGCCAGACATTTGATACCTTTAACATATCATTTTCTTCTCAGAATGATGAGTTTGATTCCAATTATTTAAGTACAATGAGTTATTAAAGTGTCTTGCTAATATTCACCTGACAAGTAAATCAGGCATACAGGATAAACGATGTAAAACGTGTTTTGCACTTGTCTACGTGTATCGTTGATATCTCAGCGAATCAATAATCGATATCGCTGTAATTTGACTATGTGATAGCCAATAAGTACACCTAACAGAATATATACATTTCAGAGTGATTTGTGATTTGCCGTAATCGGAGAGCTTGCGACAAAAAGTGTTGCGTTTTTTTTGATACACCCTGATAATACAACGTGCGTTAAAATGGGCCCGTAAAAGTATTCATATTTCAGCTATAACAGCAAGTGTTGTCTTTTTTAAACATTAAGTATACATTCCAGGGAATAAGTAGAATGCAAATTTGACACCAAACAATAATAATTATATCCGACTTTCATAATTCTTTCTGTCAAATAGGAACTATTATCGTACTTAATGTTGCCGGAAGTGCAGCGCACGACCAATTAGTGAAAGAACACACTTTTGTGTAAAATCAGTGTTATTAAAATAAATTATATCAACTTTTTCAGCATGAAATTACGAATAATCTTACTATGTCATGTCAATTGGATAATCCCTTTTTGAGATTTCATCATCATTTATTTTGTTTCGTGTTTTTTTCTCTCGAAGTTTTCCTTTAAACCTGAAATGCCCATAGACATTTCAGAAGTAACCTCTATAATATAATATAGCTCCCGCTTTGGCGCGGCGCGGTGCGATCAATCCTAACCATTACATTGGCCTATACTTACTAGTAGTTGTGCAAGAGCTATCTACAATTGGATTCGAAGAAGTAGTATCCCCATCAATCGCACGGTCAGCTACGGCGCCAGCTACGCCCTCAGATATGTACCTAGTTGAGCTTTGAGTCGCTGTCAGTCCAGTCAGGCTAATTTCTACAGGGTCAATTAAAATATTGTAAGGTTAGATTACGGATGTTTATAAGTGCCACCGAGATGATTTATATAATGTATCTTGATGAGGCATCTTATAAGCATGGAAGCTTAAAAGTGCCCCACGAAGTTCAGAAAAGTATCTTGGTATAAAGTCGACCTTTTAGTTACAATAATTATTGTGTGTAATCAGTCTTTATTCAAGCCATCACTGACATAAATTATACAATGCGAGAAAAAAGAAGGTAGATTAAAGCCCAGGACAAAAATCGGAACCACACAGTGGTCCAGGTTTAACGCAGGGCTGAACAACAAACAAAAATACATCAAATAACCACAAAAATCAATAATGTCCAACCGGAACCAGGAGATACACAGAAATAGAGCGAACCCAGCAAAGTGGAACTATGTGCAGGGATAGAGAATCACACCTTGAGGTAGGGTTGATCATCGCTTCCCCAGGCTGGCTCTTGCCTCGCATTCCAAATAGTGTAGCTGCACAATAGGGCCAACTTGCTGAGTTCCTTCATGAATTGCTTTGATGGTTTGGCTTTGACAAAGGTGAATATTGCCTTGATATTATTAATATTATCTGGTGTGATTAGACCACGAGATCCAATTTCAAAACATGTGAGGTCACAGGTAAAGCCATTATCAGATTAAATGTCGGAAACAAGGTTTTCGTACTTACTGGATTTACGATCATGGGCTTTCTGAATGTTATTGTTAGTCTGAATGATAATGTTAATACTTTTATATGTATACTATCATTACCATCATAAGTTACTAATCGGAAGCGATTATTTCCCGTTCTTTTGAGTGATTTTAAATTGTTGTTTTGGTAAGCTTGAGTCAGGAAAAGGCGCATGGTTTAATTTCGCGGGAATTTAAGCGGAGTTCTGCGCTTTTCAAATGCTGCGACAGCTGTTCGATCATTGCGTCGCGTGCTGAAACTTCCCGCGGGTAATACTAGACGCGCCGCTTAATATCCGCGATGTAGACGCGAAAAACAAAAGAGCGCAAAACAATGTCTAAAAATGTAAACAAAGGCCAATCTTACGATCATTTAAATTTCAGTTTTCATCCAATTTCTTCACACTATGACAATATAAATTGAATCTGATAGTTTATTATGATTGTTCATAATAGTATACTCGCATTTTAGGTTACACGCCTCTGTATTCCGTGAACATTTAGCTTTAAATGGTGGAAAATGTCAATATTTTTACTAAATCGATGTTTTCTATAGAAGTTCAAATTTGAAGGAATTTTACAATTTTTCAGACAACATAACTAAAAATATATCAAACTATCAGGTAAGCTTTTACAACCATTGTGTAGAGGACTTTCAGCGCTAGGAGGCAATTTTTTATTTTTTCGATTATGGATTTTAAACGCGAGATATGCATCCATTTCCAGCGAAATTTATGCAAAAAACACGACTTTTACACTTTTCCGATGTTTAGCAATATTTCCAAAACCAAGCTTTATTTTGGAAAAAGACAAAATTGTTTCCTAGACAAAATTGTATATTAGAACAAATAACCATTTTTTATTTTATAGTTATGCTGTCTGAAAAATCGCTTTTTGGTTCATTTCTCAAAATTTAGTTTATTTGGTATCACAGTGATATCACCATCGGATTCCTTATCACATTTACTTTCTAAAGATGTATACTTTTATGTACTTTTATTCAATATTCTCAAACTTAGAAGCAAAAGTTGATCATCAAAATAATAGGGTTGACACTTCCCTTGTGTTTGTGGGTGGGGGTGTATGTGAGAGGTAGGTAAAGTGGCATAACCAGCTATGAAGATTGTTAAACGGGGTCAGTCGTTACAACCATGCACACACACAATAGTCAAACGACCTCGCTATTGTCAACACTCCCTACACAGAGGCCTGCAGTGCAAATCTGTACGGTTTTCGCCATGTAATGTCTATGGCGGATTTCATTCCTTGGTATGAAGCTATGACGTTTCCGTGGTCTTCGCTATCTCCAAGCAGATAGAGCAATACGCACATGGACTTTTTTTGTAGACGAGGGTTCACTTCATGATTTAGTGAGGTTTAGAATGATTTAGGAATTTTCCAACATTTTACGAGATGAATTTGGTCACAAAACGTATTTAATACTATATATTTTACCGTTCTGCAGATGTTATTTACCCTCCTCTAAAATTCTGCATGATTTTTAACACGTTTCTTAGTTTTTTAGATGCCCGAATAGACCATTTTCCGAAGCTATTTCTAGCAAATATTACAGTCACTGAGACTCCATTGTTTTCTTGCGTACACCAAAATCTGACATGCAGCGTGACCTCCCTGCTGACTGCATCTTAATCTTAATTCCACCAACACTCAGATTGACCTTGTTTGCAAGGCGAGTATACTTCAAGGCAGCTATTTATTCTTATTTGAGCTTATAATATGACCAAAGATTAGTAATGGCATGATGTAGTAAGCCCGTAGTAAGATTATAAATCAAATCATTTCACTTTGTTACGCTGTTGTTGATGACGTCAAGACTGCTAAATTCGGTAGGCTACTTTCATCGTGTAATCTGCTTGAGTGTATCGTTTGCTTCTGAAATCATGGTGAAATCAAATATTTTGCCCTATCTTACCATAGTTTTGTAGTGGAACTGTAAAATTGGACCTGATCTCAGTGAATTTCAAGCACTTGGATAGCAGACTTATCAAAATATCATCAGAAAAATGAAGCGAACGATGTCTAAGCACACCAGCACCAGAGCATCATTCAGAATTCACACACTAAATGGTTTCCCTATACGTTTACATGTAAAAGGGTTGTTACAAAAAGCCCATTTTCTTGCTTAAAAAGCGATTGGATTTTTCAATTTGACATTTTCTTTAAATTGACTTGGTTTTAACAATACACTGCACTTTCATTTTGAAATTGGGATATTTATATAGGTAAAATCCCATTTCACAGGTTGCCGTTTTTGGCAGTTTGCTCTGATCGGACTATGGTTCTTCTTCAAATTTTAATTTCACATTGTGAGCTACCATATCAGAATAATCATTTTCGTGCTTTACAGAGTCCGCCGTCTCATGTTTTTAAAAGGGGAAATACACCGGGGGGGGGGATTCTCACATTGATATGGTATACGTATATTATGTGCCTACCTTTTGGGGTGCCTTTTGCCTTTTCGCAAAAATTGGTATAGCGGTAGGGTGGTTTTCATCACACACCAAAGCGCCCAATTGGCATGCATTGGGTGTATTTTGAGGCATTTTTGGCAAAAAGCGCCCGATTTGTGCAAAATTAGGTGCTTTTCTAACAAAATATTGATGGGTGGGAAATTGGCCAAAAAATAGGTATAGAGAAAGTCACATTTTCGAAGTCCGGGAGGCACATCCACGTACAGCATTTCGCGTAGCATTGTTCTAAAAGAAAAAACCCGGGAAAATTAGATTAGCATTTTATCAGGCTTCTTCTGTTCTGAGATAAACCTTTTTGTGTGCCTATATAGCCTGCAATAGTTAGTAATGTTACATAAAGAGTACAAAAAGAGTCATCGACCGATAATCCATATTTTTCTACATGCCAAAAACCTTGTTTTTTAAAATCCAAAAACCAAGTTTATCGATGCCCAGCCTAATAATAATAAGTCGGATCTTAGAATATTTGTTCAAGAAAAGCCTGTTGTTGTTTTTCTTGAAATATCTTTTTTTCGCCCTGTGTCCAAACATGATTTTCAAAATTATAATCGATAATCTACGTTTGATGACTTAGTCCACTAAGTCGAAAATTTTGTATTTATACGGCATCTTTTCGTATTTGACACGGCAAATGTTCTATATACTTCCATGGCATAATTAAATTGATACCTTACCAATCCACCATGCCAAGACTGCTGCTGCCCTAACTCCGTGTATTCTAGGGGATGACCCCAGGTTGACCCCGGGTCTTAAAAATGTTATCTGAGACAAAAACACCCTGTTCTACGGGCAAACGAACCTCTCAGGTAGGGAGTGTTTGTTTTGTTTTTCATAATTTCGAGAAATGTGCCGCCGAATCAGAAGTCTGGGGTGTTCCGGCAAAAATAGGGATTTGAAAAAATTGGGCACGTAGAACAGGGTTTTTTCATGGCATTACCTGTTTTGTCACAATCGGCGCCGCCAGTATCAAACACAGCTTCGCAATTCACTTCAGTACATGGTGCATCCAGGTAATGTTGGCAGGTTGCGGAATAACATGGTGAATTGGGGTTTCCCCATATTGAAGGACCAAGTGTGGCACAACCTAAGCAAATATGTATGAAACGTATAGGAGTGAGCATGATGACGACATACAGCAACATATTGATATTGATACTGATAATATTTTTGACAATTATGACGATAATAATAATAATTATAATCAGTATTTATATTGCGCCTTTTCCAGAGGGTTCAAAGAGCTGTAATTTCGCATCAACTAGAGTGCAGCCAATTCAGGCGCAAACCCTATCCGCACTTATATTGTAACATCCACCATTTTTCAATGCAGCTCCCCAAATACCATTGGGTCAAGGAAGTTGTTGATAACCGAAACAACTGATCACTGATTTTGAAAGCAGGGGGAAACCGGAGTACCCGGAGAAAACCTGCGAAAGCGTGCATGGATCGTGATAAACCAAATGCACATAAAGCCCGCGGTCGTGCACAGAATTGACCCGGGTTTCATTGGTGCTAGGCGAGGGGAAAATCCGCTGCGCCAACACGCTCCCCCACAAATATGAAAATGAAAATTACAATGACGACGACGACGGTGACGATGATCATGATGATAACGACAACACGACGACGACGACAACGATGATGACCACGACCATGACGATACATCATAGAAACAAATGTTACATAAATATCTTTAACTTACCTGTATATGTGCAGGCAAATCCACCTGTATACAAAATAAGTATAGAACATGTCACAAGAATGGTTATTAATTGTTAATCTAAGCAAGCTAAGCTCAACGAGCAAGACAAAGTACGGTCTCAATTTCTATTCTATTTGGCTTTTCTACTGGTATGACTGGATATGATAGGTACGCGTGTGGTGGGTTTCTATAAAATGTTTTCTAAAATGGATTCACAAAAGGGGCTTTAAATCTGCAAATGATGTAGAAGATTAACTCAAATGAATGACATCTTTAGAATCCTTGTAATCTTATTGTCTATCGAAGCAATCGAAACATTTCCCCTTTAATACACCCGGGGAAGTCAAACATGCGTGACCAACGATTTTCAAAATAACCCTAAACGCGTATCGGTTTTTCTAAACAAACGACCCAAGTACGATCGAAATTGGAAAACAAAAGCTGCATGCAAACCACTTTATTTCAATATTTCTTGTTAGCAAACAATAATTACCTGGATCAATCATTCTCATATTTCTCATTAAAAGTAATTTTTCTTGCAAAAGTGAAAAATTATTAAAAACTATTGTGAAATGATAAATTGACAATCCATATATTTTCAAAAGTAAAATCATGGGATGTATTTGTAATACTGTATATGTCCTTAGTCATGTTAGTGGGACACTGCACTTTTTATGACTCAATTCGGAGTGCACCAGCGCTGAGGTATAGCGCTACCTCGCTAGTAAGTGAGAGAGATGCAAGTCACAATTTTGAGCGCCAAACCGAAGTAAGCTACTACAATCCTGGAAACAGTATTACACTATTACAAATACATTCCATGATTTTACTTTTGAAAATATATGGTACGCTTACTCATACTCGGAAAACTAACACCCCTTTCCCCGTGCAATGTTGAGGAATGTTAATGTCGACAGCAGTTTGTTCAAGGGGTCACATTGATCTAAGGGGAGTGGGGAAGGGAAAATAATGCTCAAAACGTATAAAGCGTTCCAAGGACTTTTTAAAGTGCATAACAAATCATCTGAATTTGGTTTCTCTCTCATAACTCAAAAACGGAATGCCGTATGGACTTCATACTACACACGATTTTAGATTGACCCATATAGGCGTTAGACTATAATATTAGTTAAGAAAAAAACCCAAAATGATTTATTTAGGGAAAGGTCACTTCCACTATGACAATTTACATGTAGACCTATATAACTGAGCCGTACGTGTTGGTGTGTTGGTGCGCATAACATGGAGCTGTATGCATGTTGTTGAGATTACATTGCTTTAAACTTATTTTTTATTGATAGATAAATGTGTTTTAATTGTAACATTAAAACAAAAACATAAACACAAAAATAGATGAAAATAAGTATACATTTTTAATTTCAACTCGGAATAGTAAACTGTAACCAAAATGTGTGATTGCGACTAATGCGTCATTATTTCGGTATTTAAACAGTCATACTTTTAGTATTGATAATGTAAATAAACAGCACGATCCCCAAAACGCGATTTAATGCTAAAAATAGCGTATTTTGGACCAAATGCCTGCATGGTAAACTGATGGTTGACCGTCACAGTTTCCACTTTTCATTGTCGTACTACTATATATAATGTATGTAAAATACAAAACGAGTCGATGGATTTTCGGGGCTGGCGACGTGGTCGAATGGATAAGTCGTTGGACTGTAACTTATAATATCATGGCATGATAATATGTAACGCCTCCGTTCTCTAAGGGTGCACTAGGGTGCATCTTCTCCCCTTATGTCAATGGATTTGTCTGTCCCTAGTCTTAAAATGTTCCTATTGTCACAAAACTAACATGAGCCAAGTTTGAATTAATTTGGAAGTTGTCATGGGGGACCACCGAGAACCTAAAGTTACAGTATGTGTTATATGTAGGAAAGTTCGTTGACCCCTGTACAATTCCAATTAGAAGCCGATCCAACAATTTCAAGTAGCTGCCATATCAAAACCGTTTGGACTTAGAAGCACAAATCTTGTGAGCTAATAGAACTGATAATCATCTTCAAATCTGCAACAACAAATAATCGCTAACAATGAGCATGTGTGGTTCACTGGCACAAACGCCCTCGCGATCCATAATTTCATGTATTTGGCATTTTGTGGTCATTTTTACCCCGAATTTGGCATTTTGTGGTCATTTTTACCCCTAATTTTACAAAAGTTGATATCCTGATTGTGTTAACACTATAACAACTTTAAATCAATGTATATTATCCACTTTCAGTGTGAAATAAGAGTATTATAGCACTTGGTTCACATAAGACAGACATTTCCCCCCAGAATATGGGCTGGGGGCGCTTTTGACAATAAAACACACATGCTCATTTCATTGGCGGTTAATTTTTATCGCAGATCCGAAGATGATTATCAGTTCTATTAGCTCACAAGAGTTGAGCTTCTAAGTCCAAACGGTTTTGATATAGCAGCTACTTCAAATTGTTCGATCGGCTTCTAATTGGAATTGTACAGGGGTCAACGAACTTTCCTACATAGAACACATACTGTAACTTTAGGTTCTCGGTGGCCCCCATGACAACTTCCAAATTAATTCAAACTTGGCAAATGTTGGTTTTGTAAAAATAGGAACATTTTAAGACTAGGGACAGACAAATCCATTGACATATTAAAAATAAAGGGGAGAAGATGCACCCTAGGGTGCACACCACTATTACAGTTAAACGACACAGCTTCCGTCGATCTCGATTCTACTGTTTTATTTGAAAATATTGGCGGACGGATACACATTGGTCACAACGGGCTACAGGCTGTTTCAACTCGTAACACCACTCATGTATTTATGCATGATGTGTTGTCTATTATTGTCTGTTGTCTGTTATTGACGTGAATTGGCTAGTCATGAATGAACAGATGAATAAAATAAAATAAGTCATTTTTAATTTCAAATAAGGACCAGATAAAGAATGAAAAGATTTTCTTTTAATTGAAAATAAACACAATTCAAATTTTAAACAGCACTCGAGACATTTTTGTTACTTTCTTGCATAAGATTTTGAAAAGTGCCACTTTTTCTGAAAACATTATTTTTGGGAAATGTGAATGTTTTGGAAGAAGTAAACATGCTACTGAAAAAGAAACACTTGCAATGGATAGCCGAGCGTTTGTTCCTTTTGATAAATGTTTCAATTTTTAAAAGGTATATTTGTTGTGTGTGGAGTTATGCAAACAAACGCGATCAAATTGTAGGGGGACTTACCTTTTTTGACCCCTTTATATAGTAAATGACAATTGATATCTGTTTTACTTTTGATATGCGGTCAAAGCCGGAGAGAGATTTTTGACAACGGAAACGGAAAATGACCTTAAAGATAAATATATGTTTTTCGGTTTTTTTCCGTATTTTAATGTTAGATATAAGAGCATGATTTTAATCCTGAAAATGGAAATCAATGATTGATATAAGATAAAATTATAGTATTATCATGTATGAATAAGATTGTAAGCCATATTAACTCTTGCAAATAGTGAAAGATCAACTCAAATATATTGCTATGCCATTGGCATACTGGCATACTGCTAATCAGTATAATTTTCGTTGTTACAACTCAAGCCACAGTGATGTCCGGTATGTTAAATCTTTAATATAATAGTCACTTAAATATGATTTAAGTAAATGATAGAAATAATCTCTTCGGGAGATCATTTCACACGGGTTGAAATCAATTATTTATTTAAAAATATGACACTGCAACAAATCTCACACCCTTGTTGAATCAAGATCTTGATAATAATAGATCCAATGAACCTATTATATTGGTCGTGTCACGCTGCTCTACATTCACGGTTCAACAGAACTGTGCTGGCTTGAGAAACCACGCAATCAAAATAATGTTGACACCTTAGAAATGATATTTGCAAAATCGGGCTTCCCTCATGGGATACATTAACTACTTTGGATGGTCTGATAAGCCTTATCGCCAATCGGGGAAAAAAATCCATTGATTATCCTTTTCTGATGCATTGTGGGATCCAGAACGGGGCAGATTTTGCACTTTTGCGATCTCACAATGCAACAGAAAAGGATAATCAATGGTTTTTTCTCGATTCGCGACTAAACCTTATTCACATCAAAAAAGATTTCTAGCGCAGTCCAGCATGCTTCACTTTCATCACATGACCACTGGTTTTTGTCACCAGAGTGTCTACTGGTTCCCATTGACATTACATTGCAATGAAATGCATATAATGTTGTTAAACAAGGGTCTTTAAAAAATCCTGCTGCAAGTAGCACAATTGATGTGACTTCAATTCAGTCCTCTCTTGTTTCTCTTAAAGACCCTTTATTTTTTAAATAACCCGTCCGTATGTACATTTTAGTTGGGATCCAACCCCATTCTTTAAAGTTATGTAGTTGTTCCAAATCTAAGCATGCTGGACCGCGCAAGCATTATGTTTCCAGTCCCTTAACACTTTTGGACCAGTGATTTGACATTTCGCCGGTAATAAATCATCAAAGGATGTGTCTATTTCCCACTATGTGGTCCAATTAAAAGACTGCAAAGGACATAATTATGCCCCAAGGGCATAAACTAACCATCATAACCCTGAAAATGGACCACATAGTCAGCGGTTGACAACATCTTAGATGATTTATTACCGGCGAAATGTCAAAATCACCGGTCCAAAAGTGTTAAGGGATGGGAACATAATGAGAATTTTTCTTTGGATTCACACAGAAGGCTAATCTTAGCTTACCTGTAACGAGTGCGAAACACAACAACACTTTGACGGAAAACATCATGCATGTAATATTCGTCAATGATAATAAGTTGCTACACTGTGTAAATCTATAACGTAAGCAACAAACATAGGAAACAAAATGATAATTTCCATTCATGAGGGGGGGGGGGGGGGGGAGGATTGTCGGTAAGGTAACTTAGTCGGGACGGACTTCGAGTGTTCAATTCAAAAATGAACTTCTATGCAATATCATATTGTTGCATCTTTGAAAGAATATTACACGTTATGCATGCCCCCAATTTCCGGTTCTACAGGCCCGATCGACCCATTGTATTTAAAAATCGGTGAAAAAAATATGTCATGTGCAATGAATACCGACCCATGATAATTTTTCGGCATGTCAAATTACCATGATTACGGCAATTTTTTTAATTGCGTCACTGCAAGGGGGTCATGGACTATGATAGCCGCTGATGACTACAGGATGACTTGCCACGATTATCATGATTAGATCTAAAGCCATTTGGATTAATACCCACTCATTTAGTCTAATACCAATTCGTCTTAACCCAATAAATTGGGCTACATTTTATTTGGTCTAATACTCAATTGGTCTAATAACCATAGTCTAATATTGGACTACATTTCATTTGGTCTAATACTCAATTGGTCTAATAACCATAGTCTAATATTAGGCTACATTTCATTTGGTCTAATACTCAATTGGTCTAATGACCATAGTCTATGACCACGTCATCCAAATCCTAAATATAACGGACTTACCTGTTACGATGTCGGTGTATCAGTCCTCACTCACGGTGTGACTTAGATTTCTGGCTTCAATGAATGTTGGAAGGCGAAACTCCCAGGCTTGTTGACAGATTGCAGTATTAGGCCAATAGAGGCGTATGATAATTGGACCTGTTTTTACACAGCAGGAGACACCCATTTCTAAGCGTGTAAAAGCG
This sequence comes from Ophiura sarsii, assembly GCA_035610835.1. Lineage (NCBI taxonomy): Eukaryota > Metazoa > Echinodermata > Ophiuroidea > Amphilepidida > Ophiuridae > Ophiura > Ophiura sarsii. The sequence continues at coordinate 10,019,212 of CM069455.1, forward strand.
TGAGATGGACCTCAGAGAAATATTGACCAGGCCAAATTATCATTCGTGTCACTGGAACTTCATAATAAAAAACAAACCCCGTGGGAGGATACCTGATCTAAAAGTTGTGGTACTGGGGTATCACTGTAGCTCAGTGGGGAACCCAGGGTAGGGGGATCCAGGGGGCCGGTGCCCCCCTGAAATAACCTCGTCGGTAAAATCGAGCATCCGTCGGTAGATTTGCGATTTTGACCATGCGATTTTTTTGTGGAAAAACCTCATCGCTACCCCATTGAAAATATTCACTCAGTCATGGTCATATATTGTTATTTACACGCTTAGAAATGGGTGTCAAATTTTGCTGGGTACAAAAGAAATGTGTAGATTTAACCCAATATTGTGCTAAACATCGATTTCGTAAAATAACTTTATACACATGCAATAGTTTAAAGTGTAGAAAAGTGCCCGTAATTGGGTAAAACATGATTTGACACCATGAAAGTGTAAGATTCATCGTAGTCTATTGTCCACTGTTGCTAGGACCATTTACTAGGGTCAATTACACACGAAATGATCAATTATCATGGTCATAGTATGGAAGTGAAAATGCGACCCATCAGGGGCACATAATGTATAGGTCAATAAATGCGTATGTCTTGATCTGCGGGGTCGTGGCATTGTGAGCAAATCAACACCAGCGCGCGTGCATTGATTTTTCTCATTTCTCGAGAAACAAAACATACGCATGTATTGACCTAATTCATACACGACACTATACGAATCAAAAATTACAATTTTAAGCATACTTTTGATCTATTTATTAACAAATAAAAACATGTTAACAAGTTTGCTAACACCCGCAGTGAAAATCGGCGAACCCTTGCTGCGAGAACAACGAATCAAAACAAAGGGTGTGGTGCGTGAATTGTTCGGCGCGTACGCGGAGTGCCGTTAGACACTTTCAATGCACTCCGCGTATTTTAGTTTCTTGCTTTCTGATTGGTTCGACACTACCAAGAGTGTATAAGAATGTATACCTATACCCTTTTGTACAGAATAGCATGCCCCTACCCCCGGAACAATTACACAACCCTTTTTACATAACACAATCATGACAGCTTGAATAAACAGCTTGAATAAACTTCAAATACTAGTAATGATAAAGGAAAGGTCACCGCTCAGAGCATCGCTCATCCGTAAGAATTTCAGACAAAAATCTCACGAAAAATATAATCTGAAGTTTGTTTGCTATTTTTTTATGGGACAATTGGAAGTAATTGTTTGTGTCTTTAAAACTACGGTACTATAAACTTTCGGAATAAGACCGTATGTATGGTGTACTTCTAAAATCATGGACTACTAAACGATGTGCTTCAGGTGGAAGTCTCCAGCATGTACATGAGATTTTACTATTAATATGCATTAAACTAATGTCTTGTTTTGTAAACTTCAACTTACTTTTAAAATAATATAAATCAATCAATGTTTAACAAATAGAATGGTGAACTAAGCGACAAATTGCGTGTATGAAAAGCTTCTTAATTATTTACACATTTTATTAGTAAAACGTAATTGCAAATACTACTGTCCATATTCATGACCAATTTTAATAATTTAAGTTTATGAGTTATGGACAACTGTTATAATAAAAAGTGACATGTTCTCGGAAAACACAGGTTCCAAATAGAGGCCCATAAAGTTGATAGAAACAATAGGAAAAAACAAAACAAAATAAGTGCAAGACAACTTCAAGCTTTACATTACATGTATGTCGAATTTCCTATCGCTTGGTGACGCTAACAAGCCAGACAATTTCGAGACAATCCGATATTACCCATGGTGTGAAAAATGGTATAAACGGAATACTTGTCTAGGTTGCAAGTTCATCACAAACAATTGATCTATAAACATGATAAACAGAACCATGGCCACAATGACAGTGCTAAACAGAACCATGGCCACAATGACAGTGCTAAACAGCACCATGGCCACAACGACAGTGCTAAACAGAATCATGGCCACAATTACAGTGCTAAACAGAACCATGGCAACAATGACAGTGCTAAACAGAACCATGGCGACAATGACAGTGCTAAACAGCACCATGGCCACAACGACAGTGCTAAACAGCACCATGGCCACAACGACAGTGCTAAACAGAATCATGGCCACAATTACAGTGCTAAACAGAACCATGGCCACAATGACAGTGCTAAACAGCACCATGGCCACAACGACAGTGCTAAACAGCACCATGACCACAACGACAGTGCTAAACAGCACCATGACCACAATGACAGTGCTAAACAGAACCATGGCCACAATGACAGTGCTAAACAGAACCATGGCCACAATGACAGTGCTAAACAGAACCATGGCCACAATGACAGTGCTAAACAGAACCATGACCACAATGACAGTGCTAAACAGAACCATGGCCACAATGACAGTGCTAAACAGAACCATGGCCACAATGACAGTGCTAAACAGAACCATGGCCACAACGACAGTGCTAAACAGAACCATGGCCACAATGACAGTGCTAAACAGAACCATGGCCACAATGACAGTGCTAAACAGAACCATGGCCACAATGACAGTGCTAAACAGAACCATGGCCACAATGACAGTGCTAAGAAAATTGAAAGACCATCATTTCCGCCTGATATGAGACCCATATCGTCTATAAACACGGCAAATTTGGCAATATTGCATGGTGACTAAATACATTAATAGGTTGACGACAACAGTTCCCTAAAATGAATGCAGGCGCAGGATTGGTCTTTTTTACTACAATCCACTTATTGTATTTCGCCGATATTATTATTACAAAGATATCTGGTAACGTTCAGCTATTAAAGTTGTATGTTCCGATCACTTTTTGGGGGGCTATGATTTATTTTTCACATCAAGATATTTTGATATCAGAAGAATCCCCATATTTTTCTCATCATGTCTGTAAAATCTTAGGGGCCAGAAATGGTCCATTTAGAAATTATAGATAAATGTGGTGAATTACTGCCAAAGGTGGTTTATTACCAACCAGTTTGTGTACTACTCAATGGGCAAATGTCTTGTGACCATGTGCTTCTAAAAATGGAACCATTGGAGTTATGCAACTCAAACTTTGGAATGCCACAATTTTAAGGATGACCTTTCATGTAAAATAGAAAACATCAAGTTGAAAATCGGGCAACAATCGAAACATCTCTTTTAAGGAATAGAAGATTATAGTAATATTAAAATGTATACAGCAATACAGCTACGAACTAATTTTATTCTATAAATTCATTTATTGCAAGAATATATCATCACATGAATCTATATTATTCTCAATGTTTTAAATTACCAAAATACCGTATAGAAATACTGAAATGGAGGGAAAACTGCTCAAAAAACGAATCCAGCTTCCGGCAGCTTGGTGCTAAGCATTGGTTTCCAGTTTCCAATACGATTTATTCCGTTAAATATATACTACCGGGTTCCAAATTGTCGGCTCCTTTCATCTATGCTTAGCACCAAGCTGCTCAAAATGAGATTCCTCAAAAACAGTTCGGAAATTTGTTTTCAATCGCGAATTTTCAAATATTTTGTGGAACATGTTCATATTGTGTTGCATATCAATTAAAAGCTGATGTGTTCATCTTTACAGTGATATCAAATTTTACACACTGGCAAAAGTGAGATAATGTAGTGATAAGAATAATTATGTGGAATTTACTCTTTCAGAAGGTTTTTGTTTGTTCGAATCTCACTGTTTTTTTTGTCTTTATGTTTGTAACAAATGACGTTGTTTTTATCAGTTAAACATTGGAAATTTAATCTATACTATATAAAAGCTTTTTTTCCCCTCTGAAATATTATATGACATTTGAATTAATTGCAACATAATATAAGAGAAATGCACGGCTTTTCAAGAAGTACGCCGACGGCGGATCCCGACGGTTTATTTTCTTCTTCTTGTTTTGCCGGTGACTGTGTTCTTACGATACCAGCACGTGACCAGGGGTCTTGCCACAATGATTTATTCGTGACCGCCATCGTCTGGTGTCTGACTAATATTCAAAATCGCCCTCATGTGTTTCAAAACTTTAACGCCCTGTATCTCAAAACAGCAAAAGGTATGGCGTAACTCAAAAAAGCAAATGAAATTTGGCACAGATGTTAAGAAGAGTATTGTCTACATAATTTTGAAGAGTTATTTTTAATTCTTGTTTTCGTTATTGAATTACGGTGTGAAATCTCCTGATTGGCTGCGGCCTGATTACCATGGCAACCAATCAAAAATTCCAGCGACAATATATTTAGATTTTGAGTTATCGTTGTTCCCGTATTTAGCCAATCAGAGGCCTTGCTCGGTTACCATGGCAACCATAGCGAAACCGAAAGCGTTTTTCAAAATACAATACTTATCGGCTGATAGTCAGGAAAGTTGTGTAAAATCGTTTTCAAACAAGCTGATTCTGATTCAACCCCCTTGAATACGTGCTATCCCGTATGGTGATGCTATCATATCCCGTATGGTGATGCTATTATATAGTACTAGCGGGCATCCGCGCTTCGCGCGGACCCGCTAGAAAATTTCACGGGGAGGTAAGTAAACAAAGCGTAAGCAAATTTGATACAATATCAAGAACACGTCCTACATGTATACATAATCCAGACGGGCCCTAAATAATCCGAATATCGCAGGTGCTTTTGATAATCCTGGTATACATGTGCCTTAAAGTAGGTAGGCCTACCTTTGTCTTTCCAGATACCTATGGAGGCCTCCCATCTGACCTAAAATGCAGGTACCCGTTGTCCCATTATATCCAGGGACCCCATAGGCCTAAGCCCTACCCCTAATCCAGTTACCACAGGTGCCCTTAATGGCACCGGATACCACATAATCCAGGTACTGCAGTGTGCCGTTATATCGAGATACCCAGGTGCCTTACTGTATCATTCAAGCAACTTGAATTAATCGCGGGTGCCGAAGATAGCGGGCAGTAATAGTCATACCACAATAGGTAGAGGTGAGTAATATCAAAGCGTTATAAATGTTTATATAAATATCAAGAGTATGTCCTTATTCAGGTACCCAGGGCAGGTACCTAAAATGCCTTTGATATAATGTAAGTGACATGGTACCCTTAATACACCATGCGCCTAGATAATACAGATACCCATGTTCCTAATCCAAGGAATCCACATGTTCTTAATACACCGGTTGCCCATAGGCCTAGGCTTTACCCCTCACAGATGGCCTTAATAACCCAGGTACCGCATTTGCCGGCATTATATCCATACCAATGTACCCGTGGAAAGCGCAGGTATAGGTGCCCAAGCTATAACAGCGGGTGGTTAGTCACATCAAAACGTATTGTAAAACAGAAAGAGTACCGTATGTCATTGATACTCCATGTATCCTAGGGGCCCTTAATACTGACATTGGTACCACAGTGCCCTTAATAATCCATATATACCATGTGCCCTTAATAACTCCATATATGCCATGCATGTATAACACACGGTGCCCTTGATTATTCAGGTACCACCCCATATACTTTAATAATCAAGATTGTGTATTATCCAATACATGTATAGGACCTCCATGGACTATGTGGTTTATCTTGAATCGAATATTAAGGGCACCCGTGATAACTGTGTATGCGGCTATTAGGGCCTACGTGGATTAATAAGGACACCTGAATGGTTATTCAGGTGTAGGAATACTTAAAATATTCAGAATATCTGGATTGCCTTAATATCCCCTCCCCCAGTTACCCCCTGTCAGCTCATGTCCCTACCCATTTTGTACCCCAAATAATACAAAAGTTGTATTTAATGTCAAAACTGAAAGTAACTTAAAATTAGCTTTAATATGTCTCCCCGATATTCACATGGTGCGTTTTAAACAAAATTCTCAAGGTAATTTATATCAGATTAAATAATATCACATCGAGCATAACTGTTGAAATATTTTCAGATTTTATTGGTTTATAATTCATCCAAAATAGACTGGTTTAGCGTATAAAAGGTAGGTGTTCAGATTGCTGGACCGCTTTTCTATTCTGCACGAAGGGTCATCCTTGAAATAGTTGGACTCCAAAGTTTGAATTGCATAACTTTAATGGTTCTTATTTAGAAGCACAAGCAGACAAGATGACATGAAATTTGCCCATTGAGTAGCGCATAAACAACCTT